>JARQOC010000005.1:87876193-88470093 GCA_033576535.1 Allobates femoralis
CAACGCATGCGCTAAAAATTAAACAAAATGCCATGAAAATGACAAGGGGAAAGACAAGATCCTTTTATGCATCCTTCCATCGGATGCAAGGTCCCAAGTGTGACCCTAGCCTATGCGCTACTCCGGCCAGAAACTAAGTTTCTGCTGGATCCTGCAGGCTCAGGGGCCAGACGCAAGTCTGACCTTAGTGTTAGGGTCCATTTGCACAATGTGTATTTTGCAGCAGATATGCACCAAATATGCAGCAGCATGTTCTCCTAGCAAAATCTATGGGTTTTGTTAATTCCTGTTCGCATGGTGCCACTAAAATATGCAACAGATGTGCTGTGCATTTTAGTGCGGAAAAATCTGCAACATGTCAATTCTTGCTGCGGGTTTTTACTGCATTACATATTCTGACCCCCATCACAGAAACACGGCTTGTACCCTATGTTAATGTGAGTAAATGTAATAAGAATTTATTGGGAGCAAGTATATTACATGTAGGGACCAGATGAGGGGCTGCATGAGTGTGTAATAACTACTACTATATTCTAAACACTATATGAAGTTCCATCGACTTTTGCAGCCAGAGCAGGGACTTCTCTGACTCTTCTAGGCAATTGGAGTAGGAGTACAAGCTTTGCCTATTCTGAAAGTTCTGTACCCACTGAACTGTCAAAAGCAGCGTAGATATCTACAGTTCAGTGCATATAGACAGTGGCGTAACTACCGGCATAGCAGACGTAGCGGTCGCTTTGGGGCCCGGCGCTTGTGGGGGCCCGGACCCAGCGCCGCTACGCTGCTATACCGGCAGCTGCGATACCTGTTGTTGTGTGGCCGTGGGGGCCCGGCGGGGGGCGCCGCGCCTGACGGGGCCCCCCCGGCGAGGTGGAAGCCGCTCCTATTCAAAGCGGCCGCAGGCGCCGCACACAGAGATCAAAGGCCGGGCTGCCGCCGCCAGACTGTAGTAGCCTGCTGCCTGCCTGTGACCCTGTGTGTTCTCTGCGCACTGCGCAGTCTGCGGAGTTGGTCACCTCGCCCCTGGCCGGCCTGTGACCCCCGTGAGTCCTAAGTCCGACTCCTTACTAACTAAGTCCCTCACGGCAGACAAGCAGGAAGAGGAAGGAGCTGCTGCACTGCCCGGAGCGAGGGTGAGAGAGAGGTGCCGCTATTAATAACACTATTTATTGACAGTGAGCAGCGGCAGCATGGGGAGGCCTTACTGTGAGGGGAGGGCCTGTATACCCTGTGTGTGCAGGTGGGAGCTGTATACCTCCCTGTGTGTGCTGCTGGGAGCTGTATACACCCTGTGTGTTCTGCTGGGAGCTGTATACACCCTGTGTGTGCTGCTCGGAGCTGTATACACCCTGTGTGTGCTGCTGGGAGCTGTATACACCCTGTGTGTTCTGCTGGGAGCTGTATACACCCTGTGTGTGCTGCTGGGAGCTGTATACACCCTGTGTGTGCTGCTGGGAGCTGTATACACCCTGTGTGTTCTGCTGGGAGCTGTATACACCCTGTGTGTGCTGCTGGGAGCTGTATACACCCTGTGTGTGCTGCTGGGAGCTGTATACACCCTGTGTGTGCTGCTGGGAGCTGTATACACCCTGTGTGTGCTGCTGGGAGCTGTATACACCCTGTGTGTGCTGCTGGGAGCTGTATACACCCTGTGTGTTGCTGCTGGGAGCTGTATACACCCTGTGTGTGCAGGTGGGAGCTGTATACCTCCCTGTGTTTGCTGCTGGGAGCTGTATACACCCTGTGTGTGCTGCTGGGAGCTGTATACACCCTGTGTGTGCTGCTGGGAGCTGTATACACCCTGTGTGTGCTGCTGGGAGCTGTATACACCCTGTGTGTTCTGCTGGGAGCTGTATACACCCTGTGTGTGCAGGTGGGAGCTGTATACCTCCCTGTGTTTGCTGCTGGGAGCTGTATACACCCTGTGTGTGCTGCTGGGAGCTGTATACACCCTGTGTGTGCTGCTGGGAGCTGTACACACACTGTGTGTGCTGCTGGGAGCTGTATACATCCTGTGTGTTCTGCTGGGAGCTGTATACACCCTGTGTGTGCTGCCGGGAGCTGTATACCCTGTGCCGGGAGCTGTATACACCTGTGTGTTGCCGGGAGCTGTATACCCTGTGCCGGGAGCTGTATAAAGCCTGTGCCGGGAGCTGTATAAACCCTGTGCCGGGAGCTGTATACCCTGTGCCGGGAGCTGTATAAACCCTGTGCCGGGAGCTGTATACCCTGTGCCGGGAGCTGTATAAAGCCTGTGCCGGGAGCTGTATAAACCCTGTGCCGGGAGCTGTATACCCTGTGCCGGGAGCTGTATAAACCCTGTGCCGGGAGCTGTATACCCTGTGCCGGGAGCTGTATAAACCCTGTGCCGGGAGCTGTATACCCTGTGCCGGGAGCTGTATACCCTGTGCCGGGAGCTGTATAAACCCTGTGCCGGGAGCTGTATACCCTGTGCCGGGAGCTGTATACCCTGTGCCGGGAGCTGTATAAACCCTGTGCCGGGAGCTGTATACCCTGTGCCGGGAGCTGTATAAACCCTGTGCCGGGAGCTGTATACCCTGTGCCGGGAGCTGTATACCCTGTGCCGGGAGCTGTATACCCTATGCTGGGACTCTGGGAGCTGTATACCCTGTGCTGGGAGCCTGTGCGCCGGAGGAGGAAGCATGAAGACCCGGAGGATCACGGTGTCAGAGTGGCGACAGTGGCAGGGATAAGTAATTATAATGATGCATTCCTTTACAGGTGTGCAGCAGCAGCAAGGGGGGGCCTTGTATACCACCACTGGGGCCTGTATATACCACCACTGGGGCCTGTGTATACCACCACTGGGGCGGCTGCTGTAATACTGTTGAGGCCTGTATATACCACTGGGGAGGCTGCTGTATACCACTGGGGCTGCTGTATATACTGCTGGGGCCTGTATATACCACTGGGGAGGCTGCTGTATACCACTGGGGCTGCTGTATATACCACTGGGGCCTGTATATACCACTGGGGCTGCTGTATATACCACTGGGGAGGCTGCTGTATACCACTGGGGCTGCTGTATATACCACTGGGGCCTGTATATACCACTGGGGCTGCTGTATATACTGATGGGGCCTGTATATACCACTGGGGAGGCTGCTGTAATACTGCTGGGGCCTGTATATACCACTTGAGAGGCTGCTGTATACCACTGGGGCAGCTGTATATACTGCTGGGGCCTGTATATACCACTGTGGAGGCTGCTGTATATACTGCTGGGGCCTGTAAAAGGGTGTGTCTTGAAGGGGGCATGTCATTGGGGCGTGTATTGGATGGGGCGTGTCATTGGGGCGTGTCTTGGAGGGGGCCCCGTTCAAATGTTTGCTATGGGGCCCTGCCAGTTCTAGTTACGCCCCTGCATATAGAGCTTTCAGAATAGGCATAGATCGTGAAACTATGGCTGGGGTCACATTTGGCTCGGCAATTGCGTTCACCGCATCCAGATCCGGATGCGGTGAACGCAATTGCATTTACACACATTTTTAAGGAAAAATGTGTGCAGAAAACCGCAATCCGGTAACCGGATTGCTCCGGATATGTAATCCGGAGCAATCCGGTTACCGTATACTTTGTTCATCCCTGCTGCCGCAGGGATGAACAATGTGTTGAATGTGTATTAAAGCATTAATTATTAATATTACTTGTGGGCAACATGCCTCTAGGGGTGCCCACCCCCCTAGAGACATGCTGCCCACTCCTGTGGGCATGTCAGGGGTTAATAACCCATTTACCGTACAGCCAGCTATTGTCGGCATTCTACAATTTTATCAATGAAGCCGCGGCTCTCCTGACAGCTGCACAGATACTGTACGTAACATACATATAGTATCTGCCGCTGTCCAGGGTCCTGTAGGCATTTACATTATATCTATGGGCAGCGCACCGCCATATATCTAATGTAAATGCCTACAGGACCCTGGACAGCGGCAGATACTATATGTACATTACGTACAGTATCTGCGCAACTGTCAGGGCAGCTGTGGTTCATTGATAAAATTGTAGAAAGCCGACAATAGCTGGCTGTACTGTAAATGGGTTATTAACCCCTGACATGCCCACAGGAGTGGGAAGCATGTCTCCAGGGGGGGTGGGCACCCCCTAGAGACATGTTGCCCACAAGTAATATTAATAATTAATGCTTTAATACACAGTTAACACTTTGTTCATTCCTGCGACAGCAGGGATGCATAAAGTATACGGTGACCGCATTGCTCAGGATTACACATCCGGAGCAATCTGGTTACCGCATTGCGGATCACAGAAGCGCTCCGAAAACTGCAGCCTGCATGATTTTTCCCGCAGGCTGCAGATTTGGATCCAATTGCCTAGAAGAATCAGACAAGTCCCCGCTCTGGCTGCCAAAGCCAACGAGACTTCAAAGACTGTTTATAATAAAGTAGAGGTCATGCAGCCCCTCACCAGGTCCCTACATATTATATACATGCTTTCAATACATTTTTATTACATTTACACACATTAACATAGGGCACAAGCCTTGTTTCTGAGATGTCACTTGCATAATACGACACACGAAAGAAAAAAAATCTGCACCTTCCCTGCACCAAATACGCACTAAAAAACGCATCATTTTTGGTGCGTATTTTCTCTGAAGTTGCAGATTTTGGAGACAGAAATACGCTCCACTATTCTCCCTTGCAAACGGGCCCTTAGAGTTGAGCAAAGTTATTTGCAGGAACCTGATCTAGCAGTCATGTTGATACATTGTGACCCCAGGAAAGACCAGTGTAAACTCCCTACTACCCACAGAAATTTTGGTCATCTCTTCTGATTAGTATGCCCCTTCTACATCATGAAGTCAGAGGGCCTGGAATCAGAGGCGTCGCTCAAGATGCCAGCAATATGTAGGATGTTTGCGCTGTTCTGGTCCAAGTGCGACAGTGTGTCAACATAGCAAACAGACCCGTGTGCTGAATCATTGTGCCCAACTCTAGACAGTATAGAAGGCGAAAGTGACACAATGAATGGACTTTTTTAATGGTGAACTTTTGACTCTTATTTTATATTCGTTTTTTACTTTCTTATTATTGATTACTACTTAACCAATTTAAAACCAATTCATTTACCCTCATATTATTATATTACATATTATTAATATTAGAACATATTGGACTCTTTTTTTTCAAGAGCAGGACTAGTAACAGGAATTTGGCTTGAAGGTGACATTTTAATATATTTTTTTAGTTAATTATTTTTTGTTTTAATCTGTTTCTTTTTTATTTTATATAGCATATATTTTACACATTGTGCTTTTTATAAGGTCATAAAAGACCTTTGAGGGTCAATTAAATATTGAAATATTTTTATTTCAATTTCTGCAAGAAATATAGAAACTTTTTATCGTTTTTAACTATTGGCATTCATGCATAAATTGTGCAGTGAATAATAAGATGTTCATTATATTGTTTTATAGGATAGTATAAAAATAATATTTTTCTTTAAAAAAATAAATCATGTATTTCTTGTGCACTGCAATGCTAATATGCATTCAGTGTCCAGCGTACAAGGTCACTCTCTAAAGGAACATTTACCCTTCAAGATAATAGTGAACAAGTGTAAAAAAAAATAACGATTTCACAGTTATCTTGCTGATCACCCGATGAATGGGAAAAACACCAATTCATCAGATGAAATGATCTGTTATGCAGCATGGTCTTTTGATCATTGTTCTCAGTAATGGCAGTTTTCTCAAGCATCACCAAATGTCATGGCATCGTCAGGGTCTAAGGTATCAGGCGGTGACACACTATGCAAGATGCATGCAAGATACTTGCATGAGTTTCGCATGACTCACTCGAAATGGCTGCTGGCTCTCTGGACTGGAGCATGGAACTGCATAGAAACACAAGCAGCTGTTGCGCTCCTGTTCAGAGAGGCAGGGGTCGTTTCGGGTGAGTCATGCAAAACTCATGCAAGTATCTTGCATAGTGTGTCTCTGGCCACTCTCAGATTATTACTCACTTCTTGTTAACGTCACTGATGGTTATGACCAGCGCATTTAGACACGGGCTTCGACACAAATGCTAGTTGCTCTCCAGTGGGCTAGAAAGAGTTAATACCCTGTTGGTCTTGGATGTTTAGGTCATTGGTCACATGCTGCGGGAGTACCAGTCCTATCTGCTCTCCTCCTATAAAGGCTGGCTACAATGTTCAGGTGCTGCCAGCTATAGCTTGTCTATCCTGGTTTGGAGAGATCAAAACTTTCAGACTTAACAGGTGGTTGCTTCTTGGTTTGCTGTGTGCAGTTGGTATATTCCTTCCTTATTGCTGCTCAGTTTAGTTTCTTTGCCTTAGGCTAGGGTCAAACTTAAGCCATTGCAGCGCTAAAACCTAGCGTTTTTCACACAATTCCAAATTGTGAAAAACGCTAGCGTTAACGCTTCCATAGGCTCCCATGCAAAAAACACATGCTCAAAATGCAACACTTTTGACACTATGCATTTTTGCAAAAGCAGCAGAAAGTGAGGTAAGCAGTGTTTTGGGGGGCGTTTGCAAAAATGCATGCTTTTTTTTAACATGGGAGTCTATGGGAAATGCATGCGTTAACGCATGGTACATATATGTTAACGCATGCGTGAACGCTAGCGCTAAAAAGGCAAAAAATGGCAAAAAATTGGCAAGTGAAAAAACTGCCTCTTTTAACGCATCCTTGCAAAGGACACTCCCTCCAAGTGTGACCCTAGCCTTACAGGCTTTTCTCCTTTTGCTCCTTAGTGTTATTCCTGCATGAGTTTTGGTGAGAATATGTTTCTGTTTTCCTCTGTCAGTCTTGTCTGTTTATCCCTTTGCACTTTTACTTCTTTCTTCAGCGGGTGGGTGGAGGAGTCAGATTTGTATTGTTTAGAAGAATAGCAAGGTACGAGACCCAGGCATCTCCACCATCGGGGATAATCCTGGCGACCGGTATATACTAGGGTCAATACAGTTTGAGGGACAGAGTAGGAGCCCATAGTCACATCATGACAGTCATATTGTGTAAACAGGATCTGTGCTGCCGAAAACCATGGCAATTTAAGTGATCTAATATAGATCCGTCAATGTGCCAAAAGTCAGTAGCATCATCCAACCGGAAGGTCTGTATAAATGGACCCGAACATAAGATGTAAAAGCCAAGAACATAAATCACATTGCATTTCAGAATATGTTCCCTCTCTTAGCTCGGTAGAACCTTTTGTACATAAAAGTCTGAGTATCCAAAAACACAAATGAAATCAAGTCTCAAGGATGGGGTAGAGCATGGCAAAGAATAATGACTAATATTTGGGGTAACATTTATTCCACATGATAGGCCAGGGTCACATTTGCGGTTGGACCCTGGCCTGCCGATTCCGGTTTCAACTTAGCAATTTTTCCATCACCGCATAGCGTTTCCGCTATGCGGTGCTGGAAACCGCAGTCCCTAGTTACCCGGTGTTTACCTGCACGACCTGTCACACAGGCAGCGGCTCGGAGGCGTTTTACAGCGCCGCACAGGAAACCGTTTCTTCATTGGATTGCTTTTTATATTTTTTTATATTTACTACATTTACTCATTAATTAGTTTCTTTATACAATTGAGTTTAATGTGCTTTTCCAAGGGGAAGAAGTAAAAATGTAAACAGACATTACAGCACGGGGAAGGAAAATATTCTTTGAGGTAAAACACTTTTTTTATAAACAGGCAGGAAATAAATGTTTTACCTAAAAACAAATGATCCCATGCTGTAATGTCTGTATACTCTTTTACTTCATCTCTGGCCCAGGAGATGTGGTATGATCAGATCATGTCCCTGTACGGTCAGTACACATCCATTACACAGTACATAGCAGGGACAAATATATAAGATTATCTCAGCACAGGAGATGTGGTATGATCAGATCATGTCCATGTACGTCAGTCACATCCATTACACAGTACATAGCAGGGATACATATGTAAGATCATCTAAGCACAGGAGATGTGGTATGATCAGACCATGTCCCTGTATGGTCAGACACATCCATTACACAGTACATAGCAGGGATACATATGTAAGATTATCTCAGCACAGGAGATGGGGTATGATCAGACCATGTCCCTGTATGGTCAGACACATCCATTACACAGTACATAGCAGGGACAAATATATAAGATTATCTCAGCACAGGAGATGTGGTATGATCAGATCATGTCCTGTACGGTCAGTCACATCCATTACACAGTACATAGCAGGGATACATATGTAAGATCATCTAAGCACAGGAGATGTGGTATGATCAGACCATGTCCCTGTATGGTCAGACACATCCATTACACAGTACATAGCAGGGATACATATGTAAGATTATCTCAGCACAGGAGATGGGGTATGATCAGACCATGTCCCTGTATGGTCAGACACATCCATTACACAGTACATAGCAGGGACAAATATATAAGATTATCTCAGCACAGGAGATGTGTATGATCAGATCATGTCCTGTACGGTCAGTCACATCCATTACACAGTACATAGCAGGGATACATATGTAAGATCATCTAAGCACAGGAGATGTGGTATGATCAGACCATGTCCCTGTATGGTCAGACACATCCATTACACAGTACATAGCAGGGATACATATGTAAGATTATCTCAGCACAGGAGATGGGGTATGATCAGACCATGTCCCTGTATGGTCAGACACATCCATTACACAGTACATAGCAGGGACAAATATATAAGATTATCTCAGCACAGGAGATGTGGTATGATCAGACCATTTTCCTGTATGGTCAGACACATCCATTACACAGTACATAGCAGGGGCACATATATAAGATTATCTCAGTACAGGAGATGTGGTAAGATCAGACCATGTCCCTGTACAGTCAGACACATCCATGACACAGTACATAGCAGGGACACATATATAAGATTATCTCAACACAAGAGATGTGGTAAGATCAGACCATGTCCCTGGACGGTCTTACACATCCATTACACAGTACATAGCAGGGACATATATAAGATTATCTCAACACAGGAGATGTGGTAATATCAGACCATGTCCCTGTATGGCCAGACTCATCCATTACACAGTACATAGCAGGGACACATATATAAGATTATCTCCGCACAGAAGATGTGGTATGATCAGACCATGTCCCTGTACGGTCAGTCACATCCATTACACAGTACATAGCAGGGACACATGTGTAAGATTATCTCAAGACAGGAGATGTGGTATGATCAGACCATGTCCCTGTATGGTCAGACACATCCATTACACAGTACATAGCAGGGACACATATATAAGATTATCTCAGCACAGGAACATTTTTTGTTAAACATCCAATGGTGGAACATATTATTATGCTAAGATCCATTGATTAAAATTAAGTTTAAAATTAACTTTGTGGGAAAACACCTTTATAAATAAATGATGTATAAAGAAAGGGACTAAAAAGCAACATGTACCATTTCACTCCTTGGCATCACAGACATTTTTTGGCATTATGATAGGCTATTTATTTATTTTATATTTTATTTTCATTATTATAGTCCAGTAGCAATAGCTTTTATTTTTTTTGGCACGGTTGCATCGTAAGTTGAAAAATGTTATTGTACACAGAACGACTCAAACAACTTTTATTAACTCTTTATAGGGAGGTAAAAATAAAAACCAGCAAATGATTGTTGTTTTTGGCATTGTAGGCTATTTACTGTGTTGCACAAATAAAGTATTACGTTTCTTCTGTAGGGCAGTATGAGTACGGCAATACCAAATTTATGTGTTTTTATTTGTTCTATTATTTTGCACAATAAATATACACTTGGAACAATGAAATCACTTGTTTTCGTGTTGCCATATTCAGACGGTGATACGTTTTACAGCTTTTCATCCACAGAGCTGTACGAGGACTTATTTTCTGCGTAACAACCTATTGTTACTTCTGATACCATCTTGTGATCTATGCCACATTTGGATCACTGTTTACTACACTTACTGAGAGAAAAAATAAGCCAAAATTTTTCTTTATTTTTTAAAACACGTTCACCTTTAAAGGAAATGTTTTTTGTCCTACAAGTTGTATTTTTAATTAGCAGTATTTTTGGGTATATCTGATTAGTTGATTATTTTTTAATCCACTTTTTGGTAGGAGACCAATTTAATTGTAATTTTTTTTTATAACTTAAAACATGTTTTAAATTCTTTCTAGTCCCACAAAGGGGTATGAGTATCTGATCCTTTGATTACACCCCGTAAAACCTATGTTGTACAGTACATTAATTAATATGTCATTGTTTGAATGGCAGTCTACCAAGACCCACCTCCCATGGAGTGTGATAGGTTATGACATATAGCAAACATGTAAGCAACACTAAAGCAACCCATTGGTACCATACGTTGGACGGGTGACTTTGGGCTGAGAAATGGAACGAGCTCCTTTTGTAAAAAATCTGAAATAGTGCACTGAGGGGTTAAAGTCCGGTGTCCGTAGGAGCATAGCTTCATATAACAGTTGCAGAAGGCAGATGAGCATACTCTACAGGATTGGTTCCCAAACTCCAGTCCTTGCGGCCCTCAACAGGTCATGTTTTCAGGATTTCTTTAGTATTGCACAGGTGATGCCTTGATGATGTGCAATTCTTCTTCCATTGCCTCTTTTGGCATTTTTTCATATAAATAGGAACAGACATGTGAAATCTTGTCTTTAGTAAGAGAAACAGATAATTTTCTCAGCATGTCTAATACAGAAATCAAGTCGAGAGACTACGAGAAAGAACTCAAGAAACTCTCATCTTTTGAATTACATGCCCACACGCTTGTACAATAAACAAAAGGCGAAAAAGATTCCACGTGGACTACGAGTCTCACTATGACCGACACTTTTCTACGACAACGAGGAATACTGTCAACTTTTTGAGAACATCCTAAATAAGTGTTGCCTAGATCTGATAGAACTTACCATCAAATTTATCCAAGAAGAGATAGTGAAGGTCAAAGAGCAAGTACAATCTATCGAAATCAACTTACTTACACCCTCTCTCCTGCAGACTTCACAAGTCTAAAGGGCCTGTCACACGTGTCAATGTCGCCCGCGATATCGCTCATGCGTCACAAATTATTAATCGCCTGAGCGATGTGGAATTATCGCAGGTAAGATGTGACACGCGTCAATATGACCCAGCGATGCGGTGATGTCGCCATCTTGCAGACGATCCAGGGAGCGATTTTATTTAGTCGCTTGTACGGTGTCAAAATAGAAAATACGTTGCTGAGTTTAGTGTCACACGCAGCGATGCACAAGGTCTACTGAGCGATGAGCGACAGGTTTTACATCTGGCAGTGAAACCTGCGATCGGCGATCAGCGACATATCGCTGGTTGCATCGCTTGGTCACACGCTTCAATGTCGCTCCTGCGTCACTTTTACGTCGCTTGAGCGACTGAAAATCCGTGACGCATGAGCGACATTGACAGCGATATCGACGCGTGTGACATCCCCTTTAAAGAAAATGCCGAAATGACAATTCAAGACTTCTCTTACGACCTGAAGGCAAGGAAAAGAACAAACTTCCAAAGAGATCAAGATAACTACACAAAAAAAAACAGGTATATAGATGATGCTTCACCACCTTGCCCGAAGGACCACCCCACAGAAACCACTATGGGTCCTCCGGCTCATCAGGCTCAGAGGGAGGACGTGGACGAGGCCAGGGTAGACAAGACAGAACACGATAACCTTTTCTGACCCAAGACGGGCCCGACCGAAACACCCCGCGGCACCACCATGACATTCAACAGATGAGGAAGAAGGAGGTGGAATGGTCGAAGACCCCTACTTGGAGAACCGAATCCAGACCCCCTCACAGGTAACACGAATCTCATTTGCAACATTTCCTCTTACCTCCTTTCACCTGCCGAGACCTTGTTCCTCCAGAGAGGATTTTCCTTCTGTCCATCCCCAGCCTTCAACTCCTTCCTGGTCCAACAGGAACTGTACCGTTTTTATTACACCATTAGACTCAAAGTACATTTCGACACAGGAGTAGAACAAAGATCTACAACTATCTCCACAGCAAATGATACAAAACAGGACTACCTCACATTGAAGGATCTTGGGCTCAGGACTTTAAGTACTTTTCAGCCTTCCAGATCCTCACACCCTGTAGAAACATATGTATCACTTTATCTAATTCAGTTAGCAAGTATATGAAGGAAATAAAGAAAGGTAATTACCATTTAAAACATAACCTTACCAAGAGAAATCAATGGCACTCAACAGCCTTAAAACCATGAAAAATATAATTATAAAACCCGCCAACAAGGGTGGTGCCATTGTCGTCCTTGATAAGTCTTATCACTTGCATGAAATTCACCAGCAACTCTCTGATACGGAAACGTATGTGCCAATCCACACTGACCCAACACCCAGCATAAGGAGGAAAATCCAAACTTTGATAAACAATTACCTGACAATAGGTACAATTAATAAAAAGCTAGCCGAATACCTTCATAAACAAAATCCCATAACCCCTGTACTATATACACTTCCAAAGATACACAAAAACCTTGAGAATCCACCAGAGAGACCCATTGTGCCCCTATTGATTCCATTCTTTCACCACTCTCCATTACACTCAAGAAAATACTAACTCCATTGATACCCAAAATCAAGTCTTAATAAAGGACACCTCAGACTTCCCAAGCCATATACATTACATTACAGCATACCGGCAGACAGTATCTTGGTCACTCTTGATGTCAACAGCCTCCACACCAGTATCGATCATAACCTTGGTGTAAGCTGTAGGTTGGTTTCTTGACCACCAAAAAACATTTTGCAAATCAAAAAGGACTTTTGCATTGAAACATTGGAATTGGTCTTAACCAGCAACTTTTTCATGTTTGAGGACCAAGTCTTCTCCAAAAAATTGGGACTGCCATGGGGGCCAATATGGCGCCTCCGTACGCCAACATATTCATAGTATGTTTGAGTCTGACTATGTATACAGCAATCACATTTTCATACAACATGCCAAAATATGGCTCCGTTACATCAACTATGTCTTTTGTGTGTGGACAAGCAATAACATTTCACTGAATAACTTTGTCAAAGAGATGAACGTGAAAGTACATAACCTGACTTTCACTTTACATTTTGATTTTGAAAAGATTAACTTCCTTGACACAGTGATTTACAAAGATGATCAAGGAATTCTGATAAGTGACCTCTACACTAAAGGCCCCTTTACACCTGAGACTTTCTAGCGATCCCACCAGCAATCCGACCTGGCCGGGATCGCTAGAAAGTCTCTATGCCGTCGCTAGTGAGCTGTCAAACTGGCAGACTCACCAGCAACCAGTGGACCAGCAACATCGTGGAAAGAATATAAACTATTCTTTCCACGATGTCAAGCTCCCGCTCCTGTCTTCTGACAGGTTGCGGTAAGCGGAAGCAGGCAGGTAACCATAATAAACAGCGGGTATCTAGGCAGCGCGCGCTGCTTAGTTACCCGATGTATACCCTGGTTATCAGCCTTCTCCGCTTCCAGGCTGGTATACAGCGGGTATCTAAGCACATCGCTGTCCCTAGTTACCCGCTGTGTACCTTGGATACCAGCCTGGAAGCGGAGAAGGCTGGTAACCAGGGTATACATCGGGTATCTAGGCAGCGCACGCTGCCTAGATACCCGCTGTTTATCATGGTTACCAGCCTGGGGAGGTCGCTGATCGTTGGTCTCTCGCTGTCACACACACCGATGCGTGCTGACCAGCGGAGACCAAGGCCCGAAAAATGGTGCTGAACGATTTGCAACAACCAGCAACCTCACAGCAGGGGACAGGTCGCTGGTGCGTGACATACACTGTGACATCTCTGGCGAGGTCGCTGTTACGTCACAAAACCTGTGACGTTTCAGCGACTTCGCTAGTGATGTTGTAGTGTGTGACTACCCCTAAGCCTTTGGACCAGCTGTCACCCCAAACATGTAACACAAGCACTCCCTCACTCACAATACCACAGAGTGGAGCGAATCGTTAGTGACGAAACAACAAAAACACTAAGACATAGAGAAATTACTGAAACATTTTGTCAATGGGGCTACCCTGACTCTTATTGCCATCCAACATCCCAGGGGACCAAAGGATCAGAAGATCATTCAATGACAGGATAAAGTTTGTCAACAAATACCACCCTTTCTCTTCTCTTCTAAAAAAAGCGATCCTTGAACACGGCCCTTATTAGGCAAAGCATACCCGAATGTCACAGAATTTAAGAGCCTGCTCCTAGTCTGCCACAAAAGAGCACAACATCTTAAAAACTTTCTTGTAGGGGCTAATATAGGCTCCATAAACCCTACCCCGAGACAAAAAATGCTTAGCACCATTTGGAGAGGTACATTTCCTTCCTTTAAACTGTGCCCAATGTAGCCACGTAGTCAAGGGCGACTCATTCACACACCCACGGACCGGAAATGTTACAACATCAACAGATTCTTCACTTGCGACTCGACATACGTATGTCGTTTATCTAATTAAGTGCCCATGCGGTATCGGGTATGCTGGGAAACCACCCAGCATATCCGGGACCATATAAGCAAACATAAATCTACCGTACGGTGTCAGAACGCATTGCTTGTGGATGACACACTTCCGGTTGCCCATAGATCCCTGCCCACAGAAATGCAGACCGGCTCAAATAGGAGCAATTTTACACTGCCCACACTCCCGGCCTCCACTCACTCTGACATCAACTATCAGGACACAAGGTATCTTCTACCATGCAAGGCTCTTCTACCCTCAGGATGCTTTCATACTTAATTCTTGTGCTCATCCACATTGCAGCCTCCATATATGTGTATGTATGTATGTATGTCAACACATAGCTCCGCCCTCTACATAGCTCCACCCCCTCCACATAGCCCAATCCCTTCATGGATGCATATGGCTACAACTCTCCAGTTAGCCAAGCCCTTTTAAGGGCAACTCTATGTGTATCGATGGAGCTAAAAGTGGGTGAGGCTATGTGGGGCTACATACACAAAGGTGGAGGGGCTAACTGAAGGGGAGTAGATATATGGGGAGGCAGACTATGATGTGGGCATGGCTAACTAGAGGGGTGGGGGCTATGTGGCAAGGTGACTTTGAGGTGGGCAGGAGTATGTTGAGTGGGTAGTGCTATGAAGTGGGTGGGGCTATGTTGAGTGGGTAGAGCTATGACACATACACATTTATTCTATATTATAGATTAGATTAAATCTAATAATATGCAATCTGCTTCCAAAGTTACGTCAGTTTACAGAAAGAGATTACAATTTTTTCTGAAGAAAGGGTTTCTTGGCTTTTTAACCCCTTTGGAATTTAATATACTGGTATGTTATACATTTGCAGTGCATTTCAGCAAATGGATGTACTGGTATGTCATGATGATTCTGCAGGCACAGGAACTACACTTGCACAATCGTTGTGGGGCGTGTGAGTTAACTAACAGCCTGTACAGCTTGGATTAGCCCTGGCTAATTAACCCTCTAGATGCCACGATGACAGCATTTTGGATAGGCACCCCCCTCAATCGCGGGCTGCCGATGGTTGCCATGACAACAAGAGGTTAAATGATGACTTCCTGGACTGTCAGTTACAGCGGCCTGTTACGCTTTGCTATGAGCAGAATCTAGAAGGCGTTTTGTCAGTGTGACACTGACAGCACTAATACATTGCAGTATATGTGCATTACAATGCATTAGAACAGTGATCAGGGAAATAAAAGTTAGAGTAACACAGTAATTAAAAAAGTTAAAGTAAAAATATTACACCACTAAATAAGCATTTTTTATGTCATTGAAAAAATAAACAAAAAAAACATACATTTTTGGTATGGCCATGTTCAGAAAAAATGGATCTATAAAACGGTCACATGTTAACCCCTTAGTGACGGAGCCAATTTGCACCTTAATAACCAGACCATTTTTTCTAGTGTCACTTTATGATGAAATATCTCTTGAACGCTTCAACGGATCCCAGTGATAAAAATATTGTTTTTTTATGACATATTGAACTTCATGTTAGTGGTAAATGTAGAACAATATTTTTTGTGTTTATTTTTGAACAAAAAATGGAATTTTGTCAAACATTTTTAAAATGTTGCAATTTTCAACTTTTGAACTTTTATTCCGTTAAGCCAGAGAGTTATGTGACACAACACAGTTAATATATAACATTTCCCACATGTCTACTTTACATCAGCACAATTTTTAAAACTATTTTTTTTTGTTAGGACGTTAGAAGAGTTCAAAGTTCATCAGCAATTTCTCATTTTTCCAACAATTTGCAAAGCCACTTTTTTTAGGGACCACATCACATTTGAAGTGACTTTGAGGGACCTACATGACCAAAAACACAAAAAAACTAAATTGACACCATTCCAAAAACTGCACCCCTCAATCAACTCAATCTACTCAAAACTACATTGAAGAAGGTCATTAATCCTTCAGCTGCTTCTGAGGAATGAATCCAACTGGAATGAAAAAAGAAATACATTTTTATTTTACCTAAAAATGTTGCTATAATCTCAATCTATTCCATTTTACAAGGGATAGTGTGGCACCCCTGCAGACCTGTCGACACTAGATGGTGCAGCAGCAACCGGGATTGGTAAGTCGGTCTCCCCACACACACACCCAACACACGCCCGATCCTAAGTCTATGGCAGCAACAGGATAGCAGGAGGAGCCAGGTGGTGGGTGGAAAGTTAGACAAGGACCCAGTTAGGGGAAGGAACAACACAGAACAACACAAAGTTCAGGAGACCAGTCAGCCCAGGGGAGTCAAGGGGTGAAGTCCAGTCAGTAGGAGAGGTGAGAACACCAACAGACAGGACTGCAAGGAGACGGACTCGGTGGCCTGTGCTACTATGAGGCTAGCCCGGGTCTGTAAACTTTGTTGAGAGGAAAAAGGAGTCCAGTTGTGCTTGAATTAGCGAGGATACTGGGGGACTGGGCCGGAAATAGAGTTCCGGCTCTGCTGAAGTGGCCAGGAAGTTGTATGCTCCAACCAAGAACCCTGGCTTGGTGCGGGGTCTTTATGTCCCGAGACCCTACCTCTGGCGCAGTGAAAAGAAGGCCATCGTACTAGGGCTAGGGGACCTGGTAGGTCACCCACTGAAAGCCCATGACTGCTGGATCGAAGCCAGACAGATCGAATAGGCCTGAAAGAGACACGAAAGGAGGTGATGCAGATGAACCATCCCAGCTGCTTAGACCACACTGGAGCCGCTACTGAACTGTTGTAAACTGTACCATATGTCAGGAAAAGAGTAAACCTAGTTAAAGCTTGATGCTGTTTGCGACTGTGTTTTTTGCGCTTCCACAACAATTCTCAGTCTTATAGCACATGGGGGCATCCTTCATATGTTATAATAGCAGGCACTCTGCCAGGGGAATGAAAGGTCATGAACTCAGTGAGTTCATGACAGGTCACTATATTTGGGTTGCACAGGGTTTAACTGATCTTCATGATGATTTCCAAAGCAGATCACCATAAATATCACAGTTAACCCCTGTGTGACCCGAAGATCGTGACCTCTCATGACCTCAGTGAATTCATAACCGATCATGATCCTCGTTTCACACAGTGGTTAACTGTGATCTTCATGATTATCTTCTTTGGATCGTCATGATCACAGTTAACCCCTGTGTGACCCGAGAATAAAGATCTGTCATGAATAGACCTGGATAGACCACCCACAGGTCATCCACATGTCTAGGAACACCCTCAGAACGGGGTATAATGTAAGTTATTAATAGCATTTTTTTCCACATATATACTTCACATTTAGGTCAGATAGGGAAGGTTAGGCATGTAGTAGGAAACAGCAGGGACAGGTAGTGATAGGTTTGGGGGCATAAGTGACCTGACAGGTTCCCTTTAATCTTGGTATATTGCCTTGCTGTGACCTCTGGGAGTCACTACTATGAGGGGGTGTGGGACCTGGATGTGGCTCGCGACCCTCTCTCAGAGCTGAATGTCGCTCCCGTGGTCAGAAAGGTTGGGGACCACTGACTTAAGAGGGTTAAGAAACATTTCAAATGTGGTTTTGAATAGCTTGAGGAGTACAGTCTTAAAGAGCAGAGAAAAACGCAGAAAAAAACACAGTGTGTGAAAGGAGCTGCGTTTTTCACAAAATACACGCGTAAAAAATTGCAGCTGCAGAAAAATCAGCAAAAATACGCTATGTGTGAATGTAGCGTTAAAATGTCACTTTTGGCCATTTTCTCACATAAAGTCACCTTAGTCACCTCTGGTATCTAATAGAACAGGTTTTGAAACTTTTGTTGGGAAAATAAAAAACTGCTGCTAAACTTTATTGTTCATTTGATTGCAGCAATTTCTGGACCAAATTTTGACATGCCTGTCTGGGGTGGAAATACGCTGCAAAAACACATCAATAATTAATATGTAGGTTTATAGGCTTATTTCTGCACCAAATCTGCTGGGGAAAATAACTTTAGATTTCTCATAGACTTTATTGGCATGCAGTTTATTTTTTTTCACAAAACTGCACCAAAAACACATGAAAACATCCGGTGTGCACATAGCCTTTAGAAAATGCTAATTTAAAAAATAGAGACTTTTTCAAAACTTTCATACAAATTATTATATTTTCATAAATAAATGCAAATCATTTCAACTTACTGTAAATGTATCACTACCATGAAGTACAAGTACAATGTGTCACGAAAAAACACTCTCAGAATCACTGGATACGGTGAAGCATTTAAGAGCTTTTACCATTGGTCAGAACAGAACCTGGTCAAAAAGGTGAATACAAGTTTTGGCAGTAAGGGGTTAAGACAGCAAATGAGGTTGCAAAAATCATCAGTGCGATACTGAGTAAATGTTTTTCTTCATAAAGATCTCATTATTTCTGTGCTTTCAGCTAGTAATTTTGATTTTTATGGGTCACATAAAGGACGGTTTCATATTTGCAGGCATATAATTATGGCATTAATTCTTTTTTTTGTAAGTTTTTGCAAATCGTCATATCTGTGTATATAGTCATTTATTTCTTTTCCATACAATTTTAAACCTCACACATTTTCTATGTTTACTAATGACAGAATATGTGATTTATCCCACCACCTGAATTTGCATTTCTGAGTTTCTTCCTCACTCAGCATAAATAGCCTAAAATGTCCATCGCAAATAGCGGAAGATTGAATCGGCCAGAGAAGGTTGACATGACTTTGAGTACATCCTGGCAGGTTTCGAAAATTCACCGAAAGGTTACATAATTAATAAAGAAAAAAAAACTCACCACATTTGGCCACTTACAAATATCCATTGCATTTAGCAGGACGCTGCTAGCCACCCTCAGAGGCAACTCATATCTCCCAACACCAATGCTCAATCCACTACAACCCTGGCATGGGGGCGATTGTAGCATCTGCGTCCATCCATGTCACATTGAGGGGACTGGTGGTATCACTGGACACGAGATCACCACAGGGCGGCAGCCACTCCAGACCATGTGAAGCATAGTGTCAGAGCACAGCCTATTAATGACACCCAGCTATTAGACAAGGCGGGCTGGTCTGCACCAAAAATATGCAACACAAGTGACTGACGCCCCCTAACCTTTCGGTGAATTTTCTAAATTAAATTATACATATGGTCATACATATGGTTAGGTACTCATAGACGTGAGAGCCCGTGAAGGGGGCTACGAGCTTATGTTATTTTTTTCCAAAATATCAACCAACTCCTCACTGTTCATCTATAGTGTTTATTGCATTTTGTTATCCTTCTGCAGTTAGAGGCTGGGCCCTCTAGGGGGTGTCAGTAACTTGTGTTGCATATTTTTGGTGCAGACAAGCCCACCTTGTCTAACAGCTGGGTGTCATTAATAGGCTGTGCTCTGACACTATGCTTCACATTGCCTGGAGTGGCTGCTGCCCTGTGGTGATCTCATGTCCAGTAATACCACCGGTCCCCTCCTTGTGGCATGGATGGACGCAGATGCTACCATCGCCCCCATGCCAGGGTTGTAGGGGATTGAGCATCGGTGTTGGGAGATATGAGTTGCCTCTGAGGGTGGCTGGCAGTGTCCTGCTTAATGCAATGGATATTTATAAGTGGCCAAATGTGGTGAGTTTTTTACATCCTAGTAGGTTTCCTCACAATAGTTTACAGCTATTAAATGCCATAGCCAAACACAAGGAACTATCATAGCCTGTATAAAAGCAGAAGTAAAGAACTCAGCAGCCATTTTGTGTTGAATCTGGATAATGAGAAATCTTTACAGCAAACAAATTAGTCCTAAAGACAATGGAGAGTTAGCCATAAAATACTGAGCACGTTATATAGACAGTGTGTGAAAGCAGAGCAGTGAAGAAGGTTAGTGTATGTAGAAAAGAGAAAAATACAGAGATGGAATTGATAAGAAGGGAGAGTAAGGCTACATTCACATGGTGTGTTATTGCACCGTTATTGTAGCATTTTGTACGGACTATTTGCAGTGGAATACAGTGACTTTGTCTGTCTCAGCCAAGTCAATGCATTTCACTATTTGTCATTCACAAGTTACGCTTTTTACAGATCAGTTCCAGGCTGCATATATAATATAGAGGCTGTGGGCTTTGAATGTATAATATAAAGCTGGGGCTGTTTATATGACTTGGAGGCTCTGCTGGGCTGTATATATTATTTGGAGGATGTGGCAGCCCAGCAGCAGCGCCCAAATATTTATATATACTCCAGCATGGTCTCCATTGTATGTATGTATGTGTATATATATGTATATATATACACACACAGTAGATAGATAGATTGATAGATAGATAGATAGATAGATAGATAGATTGATAGATAGTCAAGCACAGTCTCCAAATAACATGTGTGAACTAGCACAGCCTCCACATACACCCCAGCAGCAGTCTCTATATACACCCAGCAGCAGCCTCCATATACACCCCAGCAGCAGCTTCTATATACCCAGCAGCAGCCTCTATATACATCCCAGCAGCAGCAGCCTCTATATACACCCCAAAAGCCTCTATATACCTATATACACTTCAGCAACCTCTATATACACCCCAGCAGCCTCTATATACCCCAGCAGCAGCCTCTATATACCCCAGCAGCAGCAACAGCCTCTACATAACCCAGCAGAAGCAACAGCCTATATATACCTCAGCAGCAGCCTCTATATACACCCCAGCAGCAGCCTCTATATACATCCCAGCAGCCTCTATATATACCCCAGCAGCCACTATATACCCCAACAGCAGCCTCTATATACCCTAGCAGCAGCTTCTATATACCACATCAGCAGCCTCCATATACCCCAGCAGCAACAGCCTCTATATACCCCAGAAGCAGCAACAGCCTCTATATACCCCAACAGCAGCAGCCTCGATTTACACCCCAGCAGCAGCAGCCTCTATATACACCACGGCAGCCTTTATATACACCCCAGCAGCCTCTATATACACAACAGTAGAAGCCTCCAGCACACAGTAAAAAAGATTCAAATGATTATACTCACCTTGCACTTTCTTCTCTTCATCCTCTGCTTCTTTCTCCTTCCTTTCTTCTTTCCCCTCGCTGGCCCTGCAGGCTGGGAGTTGCCGCTGATTCCTGCTTCCTCCTCGATGTGTCCCGCCCACCTCTCTGCTCAGCTGCCTCCGTATTGGATTTGCGTGTTGCTGGGGGAGTGGTGCGGGTACGCCCCTTGGATACCCGACCGCTGCCTTTGCAATGTTACAGGGACTGTCACAGAACCTATGTTACAGTGCAAATGGAGGGGAAAATCAGCAAATGGAGGGAAAAATAATTATTGCAGCTGAATGGCACGATGTGTGTGGGCAGCGAGGGGCCTTGTGTCAGGCCAGGGCCCCGGCATTTGCCCGGTAAGCCGGGTGCTGACGCCGGCCCTGTCTCCAATGATGTCTCTTGATGCCGAAGCCGCAGGACCTGAGGGAGGACCTGTGACTGCACCTTGTGACTGAGTGACATTAGGGTTACATGGCCGCTGGGTCCTAGAGGAAGTAAGGCTAGGGTCACACCAGCATTATTGGCTACGTCCAGGCAGGTTCAGTTAAAAAGATAGAATTTGGCTGCATTAATGCAGTGTTACCAGAAAGGTAAGCCTGCATTAACGCTGCCAATTCATTCCTATGGGTGACAGAACCCCGAGCGCAGATTAAACACCGGTATGTAATTGCCGGAGTTTGAAATCTCACGCTATTTCCAAGCACATCATATGACGGGGAAGCGCTGGTGTGACCCTAGTCTAACAGTGCAACCTCCCGGGATGACCGGACACCACTGGAGATCACCGAGTTAGTGAAGGGAGGAAAAAGCGCTGCAGAATAACAAAACACATTCACACACAGAAGGTGGCACTTTGTGAGGATCCTCCAGTTTCTGCACCAATAACGGATCCTCACAAAATGCAGCAAAAACGCTGAGTGTGCTTTAGGAGCACTGGCAGCTGTTTCCTGCTTGAACAGTCAGCTTAAACATACTGCTGGTGGATGCTGCATTTTAGTTACACTTTTTTTCTGTTCATTTCATTCATTCATTCTTTCAAGCAGGCTATCAATAGTCATGAAAGAAAAAGAAAGGTACAGGCATTTAATGATCTTCCTCACAAAGTGCGTGTGTCACAAACAGTAATCATTTGTCATACACCTGCTATGTTAGTCTACTTTTACGTCACATCAATGCTTCAGTCTGTCACCACTGTAAGTTTTTGGGCTTTTTGATCTTTATGCTTGGTCAGTTCTTTTGGAGAAGGGGAGAATTTGGTTACAAAACATAGTCGAGAAATAAAAAGAATACAAACAATTAAAGGACTTGTTCTCTTTCTAGACAGTTTCTGCCTTGGCTGAAATTAGTTAAATAACACTGTATACACCCTACCCAGGTCCATTGACGAGTCTCCCCGCATGCTCCTGGTGTCTGGAATTGGCTGTGGTGCTGACATCATGAAGCAGTGCAGCATCCAATCAGTAAGTTCAGCAACTCTGAATGGCCAGACTCACTAGTTGTCTGCCATGCTATCAATGTGACAATAATCATATTAAACCCCTAAATAATATCTTTATTGTTAACTCAACCAAAAACACACCAAAACATAGATAAAAACTGAGTGCACAGAAAAGCGTGAAGGAAGCTATCCTTGGTAAATACCTCCCTCCTTTCGCCTGCCTAACAGCGGAGGTCGGCACCCTAAGAAAATGAAGTGGCGGCCCCACTCATCGGCGGCTGACCCTATCGTGCCCTGACCTGACCTTGGAAGTCAAGAGGTAGTGCTCCCCCTATGATAATACCTCCCCAGTCCAAGGTATAAATGGGCAATGGGTCACTCTCCGGGTCTTAGTATTAAAAGCAGAGTATCACCACCCCGGTATCAGCTGACCCCCACCACTAAGAGATTACTAAATGTGGCAATGATACCGTCTCATGTTCTGTGTGTATATCACCATGCCCTCATGGCATGCGGGGATGAGCACACCACCTGGTTAAGCTAAGTACCTCCAGATTCTCATATGTGTGATACCATGCGAATGTGGTCTGTTACTATCAAAAGCGTCCACATCAGGCATGGTGATATACATGGTATCACACACAGAACATGAGACGGTATCATTGCCACATTTAGTACGATAGGCACGATAGGGTTAGCCGCCGACGAGTGGGGGCACCACTTCGTTTTCTTAGGGTGCCGACCTCTGCTGTTAGGCAGGCGAAAGGAGGGAGGTATTTACCAAGGATAGCTTCCTTTCTTCACGCTTTTCTGTGCACTTAGTTTTTATCTACGTTTTGGTGTGTTTTTGGTTGAGTTAACAATAAAGATATTATTTAGGGGTTTAATATGATTTACACTTATTCTAAAACCTAGACTATCTATTATTTGAGTATTATCAATGTGAGATTAACACAAACAATCAATTCTGGACACCAGTGGCAGAGACTTGTCGGTGGACCCGGGAAGGTGAGTACATGAGTGAGTTATGTTGTAATAAACTGCAGGCGGGGGGGATATACATTATCTGAAAGAGGACAGTCCCTCCAACTTTGCGATCACTTAAAAAAAACGTTGAATTTCACTATAGATTTTCTTGTACACCCATTGCATTAGTCCAATTTAGAATATGTGCATGTCAAATACAGTCAACTGGCAATATTTTTGGGGGTGCATAACTAGCATTATTGGTCAGTCTGTTTAGGGAAAGGGTGAATTGGGGTTTAAAAAACAAAAAGTAAAATGTAACACAGGCATAAAGCGGCAGCATCACTGGTGCTAGCTGTCCAAGCAATAGCACTATCAAATGCAGATCATAATTCTCCACATTTACCACCGGCGAGTAAACTAGTACAAAGGAACCATTGGCTGTTATGGACTATTAGGTACATCTTAGTCACAGTAAAATGCCTTTACCCCTGATATTGAGTCCATCAGTTTCATCAAGAGTTTTTGCACATTTTATTGCCACTGTAACAACCTTTTCAATTGTAAAACTTCAACTTCATCAATGTCATCAGTCTTTTCTGACCCCTTGTTCCACAAATCACAGCTGTCTGGGTGATAAGGAACATATTTCTCAGCAACTTTCAGTTTATGTTCTGGATGAAAACAGTCTTTGAACTTTGATGATATGGGTTGAAGAAATGTTGGTAGCGGTGGTAGTTGTGACACTGTCAGCCATGGTAAGAGGGAGACAGGTTCAGCTTTCGAAGGTTCATTGGATTCATTGCACTGTTGGAAACCACTACATTATAGTGTTAGGAGACAAGACATTCAGTTTCCACTTATTCCAGTATATTCTTTTTATACTCTCTGTACAATTATTAGAGAGGCCTTGGAGAAGTTCTACAAAACACTTAAGTTACCTAAAGAGCTTTCCAATTTGGTGACTTGCTTAAGAGGGGCCCAAAAGGTAAGGGGGCCCATTTCCATCACTTAAACAGGTGGAATTGTGCATTTGCAAAGGCCCCGTGTATGGGGCGACATTGTCGCCAATTACATAGGTGACGTAGGGGCGTGGTCTATTGGCGGTGACATCGCCCCTATGTCGCCTCATGTAAAAGGGCGATGTCGGCGCTGTCGGGAGGTCGCCTGGTTTCAGAGCAATGCTCTGAAACCAGGCGACCGATCTGGGGCCATGTGCACACATCGCCCCATGTAACCGGCCGCCGGCGACCTGTCAGGCAATGGGAGCCATAGGCTCCCATTGTCCTGCATCGCCACTGGGGTTTTTTAGACACCCCGGCGGTGATGCCGCCTGACAGCTCGCCGGCGCGGCGCTGGAGATGTCGCCCCATGTAAATGGGGGACGGCGACGCTGGCGAGGCGCCAAAAACGTGCGCGCACCCGCCAGTCGCCGCCGACATTTCCAGCCCCGTTGCCAGGTGTGACGGGGCCTTAAGAGCTATTTGACTATAAAGGGCCCATATATTGTTCTTGCACAAGAACCCTCTTTTGTCTGTGTCCACTAATGGAGTATTGTTAACGTGAGGTGTGGGGGAGGTGTCCTGCTGCATAGATGAATCACTACATAACTCTTTTGGTCTGCTCTCTTATGTCATACACAATTTACTGTTAATTACATATTCAAAGCCCCCACATTGGGTTCCAATAGAAGCAGCGGTCATATGGAAATTGCATACTTCATTACAGTAAGGTCCACTGTGTATCACTGTGTAGCATAAGTTTTATATGTATTACTTTTAAGCCTACAAGTAGACGAACACTGAGAAATAATTATAGCGTATCTCCCATGTTATGCACTTCTATAAGTCGAGATTTATATCTAGATAATTGATGAAATCCTGAAATGCCTACACCATTATCTATGGGCACTTACAGAAGCAAACAGTTCTAGTGTAGCTAAACTTGATGTATGAACATTGGGACAGATTGTTGAATAAATGAGCCTCCAAAGAACATTTAAATTCATTAATATAAATTCTGTTTGTCCCAACTGCATTTTTAAATAAGCTTGTTGCTGTTTATAAACCATTGTTTTAACAAGAAGACTTTGATAAATGAGATTCTTTCAGTACTACAGAGACGTGAATAGTAATGTAGACTTGGTTCTCAAACACTACTGAGCTTTATAAGTGAAGAAGGGAAAATAACAGACTCAACTCAAAATGCCTGGGTGGTACAACCAGTTATATATTGTGTACAGCTATGGCTTAAAGTGTTGGCACCCTTGAAATTGGTCCAAAAAATGAAACATTTCTTCCAGAAAATTATCACAATTAAGGTTTTGTCATACACATTTATTTCCTTTGCTTGTATTGAAACATCACATAAAAAGGGAAAGAAATGCTAATTGGGCATAATTTCACACAAAACCCCCAAAATGGGCCGGACACAAATGTTGACATCGTTGCAAAATTGTGGGTAAACAACACACCTGAAACCAGAAAAAAGGGGAGAAGTTGTCTCAATCTTTGTATTGTGTGTCTGTATGTGCCACACTAAGCATGGAGAACAGGAAGAGGAGAAAACTGTCAGGATTTGAGAACCAAAATTGTTGAAAGTATATATCAACAATCTCAAAGTTACAAATTCATCTTCAGAGATCTTGATGTTCCTTTGTCCACACTGTACAACAAAGTTAAGAAGTTTACAACCCATGGCACTGTAGCTAATCTCCCTGGACGTGTACAGAATAGAAAAATTGATGAAAGGTTACCATGCAGGATAGTCCGGATGGTGGATAGGCTGCCCCAATAAAGTTCAAAAGTAATTCAAGCTGTCCTTCGGGTTCAGGGTGCATTAGTGTCAGCGCAAACTATCGATCAACATTTGAATGAAATAAAACACTATGGTAGAAGACCCAGGAGGACACCACAACAGACAGAGAGGTGTAAAAAAGCTAGACTGTAGTTTGCCCAAATGTACATGACTTAGCCAAAATCCTTCTGGGATATTGATTTGTGGGCAGATGAGACCAAGATTTTTTTTTATAAAGTATATTATTCTACTATTAATTAAAAATGGAATGAAGCCTACAAAGAAAAAAATACAGCATCTACAGTCAATTATTTTTGGAGGCTCAAATATGTTTTGCGGTTGTATTGCTGCCTCTTGCACTAGGTGTCTTGACTGTTTGCAAGGCATCATGAAATCTGAAGGTCACAAAAGGACTTTTGTTCACAATACAGTGTCGTGTCAAGGGTCAGAAAGCTGGGTTTGCATCCTTGGTCATGGGTCTTCCAGTAGGACGATGACCCCAAACATATATTTTTTGTTTAGAGAGCAAACCTTTAGTCCTACAGAGGGTCAGCAGCTTGTAAGTTCACCTCTTCTACACTTATCTGCTAGCAACTGAGATAAATATAGGACGTCAATTATATGCTTAACATACATGGTCTTATAGGTCTGTTTACAGTCATGAAACACCATAATATGGGTATTGCTTCCACACACAAGCACCGGAAATGCGCTATTGCAGAGCGCACAGGAAAACACTGCAAACCTCGTTTCCTGTGCGCTCAGCAAAAGCGCATATCCAGGGATTATAAATGGAGCCGGTGGTGGCGCTTAGCTTCTGGTTATCATAGGGGTCAACACACAGGCGGTGCATAGCGCTACATGCTGGTAAGGATATGCACTCGGCTTCAGAATTTCTAAGTTTTCAACAGATCCTGCAGGCTAGGGGCAGACATAAGTCTGACCCTAACCTGAGGAATAAATCGTTGCATTCCCGAGTTTCCTCCGTAAATCGAATTAAACTCATCCATGCAAATCAATGGGTTGGTGGAAAACATAATCAGACCGCGCTCGGATGATGACTTTCACAAATGAAATGATAGAGGATTGGAGAAGATAGAGAATTTTTTTTCTATCTTTATCACGTCTGAGAAAATCGGATCAAGCTGTAAACAATGTGTAGTTAGCATAATTGAGCTCGATTTTCCTATATGAGAAACAAAACGGTCGTCTGCACCGAGCCATATATAGCGACACCATATAGCGACCGAGCATATATAAGCGACACCACTGCGCTGATTAATTGTGGTGCCATCTTTCAGTTTATTTACTATGATAAAACTGGAATGGTATCCACGGTCCGCGCTGCTGCTCTTTATCCAAGGAATCCACAAGAGGTTATTACCATCAAAAGTTCTTTATTTCATCACACCTCAAGGCATCTGAGGAAGGTGCTGGGACAGCACCGAAACGCATTGGTGTGATGAAATAAAGAACTTTTGATGGTAATAACCTCCTGTGGATTCCTTGGATGAAGAGCAGCAACGCGGACCGTGGATACCATTCCAGTTTTATCTCCTGATTTCCCGCGGTTTGTGGCGTTGGTGGAGGTTCTGCAGCAGCTGCCTTATGCTTTTAAACTGGTTGTGGGTCTCACAATCATAAAAGGTGAGTGGATACACTTATAATCCACATAAGAACTATAGTGTCTGTTTGATAGGGCACAATCTGCGCCTCTTGTATCTCCCTTTTTTTCTAGTTTATTTACTATGGCACACATCTACATTTTTTTTATGTTCAAAGAGTAACATGAAGTGAAGAATGGGGTAAATTGTGGCGCAGCAAAATGTCTACAAAGAACAACAATCAATAAAGGGAGCAACAAAATTATGAGAATAGAACCCGATTACCTAGTAAGCAAATGTATCAATCTTGCTGATCTCGGCCCGGGTGGATTAGTCTTGGCTTTCTTTCTCATACACAATTTATGTATGGCTTGACCAAGGACAGACATGAAAAATAAACCTCCTGAGTGACTTATTGGCTCAGAATCTGCTTCCTTAATTGCCATTTGGCGATAAATGTGCGATTCTAAAAGCTCTGAACGCCGCTGACGAGGTTCCCATTTGTTCTCACACCGCTCTTTCTCTACCCTGCGGACCATGTTAGGCAGTATAAATCATGTTGTTTTTATAACTTCTTAATTTTTTTTATCTAACGTTTTACAATAATATTGTAAAAACGTTGCAAATAAAGTATTGTAACCTTTAACAGAACCACAAGCATGAAAGCATGGAGATAGAAACCTTCCATGTTCTGTTGCCATTCTAGTCCCAGGTGACTTGCTGAGCTAACCTTTCCCTGTAGAAATTTGTTTTGGCTAACGACGCATTTCGCTGCGTATCTGGCATTTTCCCCAGCTACTTCTCTATTCCCGCACCCTGTGGTTACACTGGCAGAGTGGGCAGTAATCCAATTAGGCAGGAAGAATATAGTCATTTTTCATTCGGTTTAAGTCACTCTCAACACATGAAATTTCAGATACCCTCTTTGTTCTATCAGAACCTTTAATTGCTTAAAATAAATTAATCACCTGCTGGAAGACAGCAGAAAGAATCCTTAGTGACAAGATCCAATTTCCTTTCATCCATCCTGACACTGGACCATTACTTTAATCTTTTCGGCTAATATAAACAATGCCAATTTAACGGCAGAACATCGTTTTGCATAATATGCAGATTATTTCAGTGCTTGATCACAGTGTGGACTGACAGGGAAGATAAATAGGAGCTCGGTGCAGATTAGGTCCCGCATGCATGTTTATTTGCCTTCTATTCACCTATGCAGGTACACATTGATAATGATAATGATATCGATACAAGATTAAATAATTAGGCACAATAATAGAGGTAACATTAATATAAAAAAATAAAATAATGGAAAAATATAATGGAGCAAGTAATAATTGAAAGTAATAATGTCTTAATGGAAAGTAAGGAAAGATACTTATATTTAATAATTATTATATCTACCTTAAAATGAACAATATTGAAAATATTGAGGGAAAATAAAATAGATAAAAAAAGGTGAGAAGTTGGCATTGAAATTGTTTTTTTTCCACCCCTACTACAACCCAGCAATTTTAAAGGGTCACTTCTTATATTAAAGTGTTTTCCTATCTTCACAAGTTATTACCTATCCACGTGACAAAGCTCAATAAAAAGAATGTGACTTGGCAAAACTCACACTTTCAACTTAGCAGATGTATCAGGGGTACTTCACACACAGCAATATCGCTAACGATATCGCTGAAATCAGGTTACCAGCCTGTAAGCAGGAGAAGGCTGGTAACCAAGGTACACAGCGGGTAACTAGGACAGCGCTGTGCTTAGTTACCCGATGTGTACCTTAGTTACCAGCCTTCTCCTGCTTCCCCAGCGATGTGGAGGTTGTTATACGGCTCCCTGGTCACTGAGGAGATCTGCCTGTTTGACAGCTCCCCAGCGACCATACAACGATGTTCCAGTGATCTTGGTCGTAGTCGGTATCGCTGGAACATCGCTGTATGTGAAGTACCCCTTAGGCTATGTGCACATGCAAAAATAGTGATCTGTTTGTGCTTAGGAAAATTCTGTATGAAAACCTTGTTAGGTTAAAAAAAAAAAAAACTGTAGCACAAACCGATCACTCTTGCAGCTGCGTTTGTGCACTTACAAATGCAGCACAAATAAGGGGACACAGAGACAGACACACAGACATACAGACACACAGACATAAAAACACACAGACAGACACACAGATGCACATACAGACATACAGACACACAGACAGACAGACATGCACACACAGACACTTTCTCACCTTCCCCGGCAATCCCCCGGTGACTGGTGATTTCTTAAGCTGGGGTCACACTTGGGAGGTTGCATCCATTTACAGGATACATTAATGGATTTAGTTTTTCCCCTTGCCATTTTTGAGGCATTTTTAGTGCTTTTGTTAATGCATGATACCTATATATACCAAGCATTAACACATGTGTTTCCCATAGACTCCCATGTTAAAAAAACACGTGTTTTTGGAAATGCACCAAAAAACGTTGCAGACCATGTTTTTACTGGATATGAAAAAACGCAACCCAAAAAATGGATTGCACTTTGGCATTGCTTTTTTTGCATTGGAGTCCACGGGTGCATTAACAAAACTATTTTTCAAGATTTCACCATGTCAAAAACTGGATCCAGTTACTGGATGCATGACGCAAGTGTGGCCCTAGCCTTACTACCGGATTCGGTAATTCACGATCCTGTGCACCATGTGACAGCCTGAGTCACATGGTGCAAGGTACTGGAAGATCGATTAACAGCATCTGTGGTGCCCAGGATAATGAAACCACCAGAGCTCGCCGTAGGATCGCCAAGGAGAGTGAGTATTGCTGCATTTTTGCTGAAAATCCGGATCAATTAATTGGCATGCTACTTCTTTTCCTGATCAGGTTTTTGCAGCAACACCTGATCAGGAAAAAACTTAACCGTCGGCACAGCATTTCAGAAATCTCATAGACTTTGCTGGCCTGAAAAAAATTGATGTGTTTTTTTGTACAAAGATGCAGCACAAAAAACAGATCCCAAACAACCAGTGTGCACATATCCTTAGGTTATATATAAAAAAGCAAGAACACCGAGCTGCAACTCACTGGTCAGTATAGTCCAATTTATTGTGCAATTATCGGGTACATCGGTGCAGGGAGGGGGTTGATGGATTCACAGACTACAGTGCCATTTCGTGTTTCGGCTAGTTGTTAGCCTTTCTCAAGCAATGAATATATGTGCAATACAAATATTTATATATACAAATGCATAATGTGGTCAAAATTGTTGGTACCCCTCATTTAATGAAAGAAAACCCCACAATGGTAACAGAAATAACTTGAATCTGACAAAATAAATAAAAAATCTATGAAAATGAAGAAATGAAGGTCAGACATTGTTTTACAACCCTGCTGCCACAGAATTAAAAAAAAAATTAATCTCATGAAATCGGCCTGGACAGGAATGATGGTCCCTTAACTCAATATTTTGTTGCACAATCTTTTGAGGCAATCAAATATTTCCTGTAACTATCTATGAGACTTTTTTTCAATAATAGTGCCCTCCTTGGTCATCTCCCATGAAGTCCACTTTGGCTCAAACAACGACAAATGGTGTGATCTGACACTGATGTTCCTTAAGCTTGAAGTTCACCTTAAATCTCTTTCAAAGTTTTCCTGGTCTCTTTTATTACCATTCATATTATCCATCTCTTTGATTTGTCATTAATTTTCCTTCTGGGGCCATGTCCAGGGAGGTTGGCTACAGTCCCATGGATCTTGACTTTCTAAATAATATGTGCAACTGTAGTCACAGAAACATCAAGCTTCTTGGAGATGGTCTTACAACCTTTACCTTCACCATGCTTGTCTATAATTTACTTTCTTATCTCCTGGGACAATTCTTTTCTTCGCTTCCTCAGGTCCATGTTGAGTGCGGTACACATAATGTCATCAAACAGCACAGTGAGTATCTGTAGACCTATATACAGGCCCACTTACTCATTACAAGATTGTAGACACCTGTGATGCTAATTAGTGGACATACCTTGATTTAACATGCCCCTTGTGTCACATTATTTTCATGTACCATCATTTCTATCCAGGCCTATTTCATGAGTGTAATTTTGAAAAAAATTCTGTGGCAGCAGGGTTGAAAAGCGAAGTCTGACTTTCATTTCTTCATTTTCATAGATTTTTTATTAATCATTACTTTTATCAGACGAAAGTTATTTTTTTGACCATTGTGGGTTTTTCTTTGATTAAACGAGGGGTGCCAACAATTTTGACCACGTGTGTATATTGCACATGTATTCTCAACTTGAGAAAGGCTAACAACAAGCGAAATGTCGCCATGTCACTTGGGCAGTTAAAATCCACTTTTCCTTATTTATATGTATGATGCCATTTCATTTTTTTATTTGAATATCTATCTGTCTGTCTATCTAACCATCTATCTAAAGCTTTATATATTTTTTTCCTTTGAGATGTGTGTAAAAATCGGATAGCACACAGACGGTCCGTGTGCCGTCTGATGTCTTCCTTTGATACATTGACTTGCATTGGCGAGTCACATGCTATGTACGTGACCATACGCAACATGCTGAGATATTTTGCTTATCTCGATTCCATCTAAGGCTACTTTCACATAATGATTTTTAGGGAGCCGATGCCAAATAGGCACCCGATTCCGGCATAAAATCGCTCCCTGCGGGGTGAAAAAAAGAAAAAAAAAAAAGGTTATTCTCACCTCCCCCCGAGCCCCCGCCGTCTTCCGCCATCTTCTTTGAGGCTCCCGGTGGCTTCCGCAGGCTGCCGGTGTCAGCAGAGGGCTTCCTCTGCTGTTCAGGACCTGCGGTGATGTCACAGTCACGTGACCGCGGGTTCACCATGGTGGACTGTGACATCACCGCAGGTCCTATACAGCAGAGGAAGCCCTCTGCTGACACCGGCAGCCTGCGGAAGCCACCGGGAGCCTCAAAGAAGATGGCGGAAGACGGCGGGGGCTCGGGGGGAGGTGAGAATAAACTTTTTTTTTTTTTTTTTTTTTAACCCTTATGCTCCTAGTTAGGAGCAGTTTTACTGTACTGAGCATGCTCAGTACAGTAAAACGGGGTCCGAGGAGACATCAGATGTTTCCTCGGACCCTTCTCCATAGGGCCCCATGTTATAGGAATCGGACCTAATCGGATGTGCACTAAATGCCATCCGATTTGGTCCGATCCGAATCTGTCAGATTTTATTTTCGGTGCAAAAATCGGAGCAAGCTCCGATTTTTGCACCGATAATAAAATCGGACAGAATCGGGTCGGACCAAATCGAATGGCATTTAGTGCACATCCGATTCGGTCCGATACCCATAGGGATGCATGGGATCCAAATTCGGATCCGATGCTGTCCGATTTTGATCGGACAGCATCGGAAATGCAAAAACCGTGATGTGAAAGCAGCCTAAGGAAAAACTTGCAGCTGAACACTGCCTCATTGAATAACATTGGAATAAGTTCAATGTGATTTTTTATTGGAATGCACTCACCGGTTTTATCGCAAGTGGGAGCGAGACCTTAAAGAACCTCTGTTATGCAAAGTTTTAATGACAAAAACAGAGTAGTCTGTTACTTCCAGCAGAACATGTGGGTGCAAACCATCTGGGACAACTGATTTATCTGACAATACTGTTAAGAAATATCAGCAATCATCCTGTGTTAGTCACATAACACATTTTAGAATAGAATACACTTATGAAATTAACTTTCCATTTGCGTCTGTCCTTCCAGCCATCCATATACTGTATATACTTGATTGATACATACTTTTGGAGTTGAATATCTCATTTAACGCTCTATGGCCATGTTGTTTGTGTATCGTGATCTCAGACAGCTATGGCTCATTAAGACGAGTGTATAACACATACATGAGCCCTCCAAGTAAACATCAGACTGCACACCTACCAATGCAACTCAATAGGACTGCTCAGATGACAGTTTTCACATGTACACTATTGTCTTCCATATGTTGCAGTCCATCTACAGTAGCTGAGCCAGAGATATTAGAGCGACGTCCGGAATACATACAGCGCAGAGGAGTGGTGAGAAAAGGGGTGTGTGTACAGTATGTGTATGTGTGGTTGGTTTTTTTGCCGGTAATGGGGATATTGGGGGCTGCAAAGGGATGATGGAGATGATGGGGGCTGCAACAGGATAATGTGTAATCTCCATAGAAATATAAGACATCCCCTGAATATAAGACTTAGCGCATCTTTGGAAGCCAAAATTAATTTAAGACCGTGTCTTATATTAGGGGAGACAGGGTATTTACCACAAGAGAAATTGACATGTTTCAACTTAGGAACATGCACCTCAGGTCAGTTTACGCTGTGTAACAAACAGGACAGTGGGCAGGAGAGTTTTATGGGTCCCCTTCTTTTCTCTGCAACCGTAACACATTTTGGTTCTTGCCCGTCAAAATATTCACCAAATAATCATTGCGGAAACATACAGTAGCCATAGGCCCATCATTGTGGAAACATATAGTAGCCATAGGCGCATCATTGTGGAAACATACAGTAGCCATAGGCCCATCATTGTGGAAACATATAGTAGCCATAGGCCCATCATTGTGGAAACATACAGTAGCCATAGGCCCATCATTGTGGAAACATATAGTAGCCATAGGCCCATCATTGTGGAAACATACAGTAGCCATAGGCCCATCATTGTGGAAACATACAGTAGCCATAGGCCCATCATTGTGGAAACATACAGTAGCCATAGGCCCATCATTGTGGAAACATACAGTAGCCATAGGCCCATCATTGTGGAAACATACAATAGCCATAGGCCCATCATTGTGGAAACATACAGTAGCCATAGGCCCATCATTGTGGAAACATATAGTAGCCATAGGCCCATCATTGTGGAAACATACAGTAGCCATAGGCCCATCATTGTGGAAACATATAGTAGCCATAGGCCCATCATTGTGGAAACATACAGTAGCCATAGGCCCATCATTGTGGAAACATATAGTAGCCATAGGCCCATCATTGTGGAAACATACAGTAGCCATAGGCGCATCATTGTGGAAACATACAGTAGCCATAGGCGCATCATTGTGGAAACATACAGTAGCCATAGGCCCATCATTGTGGAAACATACAGTAGGCATAGGCCCTCTGCACATGTGCTTTCTTTTAACTTGCAGATATAGTTCAGATTTATTTTTTCTGCACCAAATCTGCAATGAAGAAATAGCAGCATGGGCAGCACACTTCTGATCTATCATAGACTTTGCTGGGTTAAGGATAGACGTCCAGCTTCTCAAAATCTACATTAATAAAAAATCATCACACAGCGCACTGTCAGGTCTTGGGCTATGTGCACACAGATGTTTTGGGGCGTACTTAAATATGACGATTATATTTTTAGTGGAAGATACTTTAGAAAACTCTCCATTGGAGAAAAACTCCCCAAACTCCCAAAAGTGTTTTTGAAGACTTTTTTAAGTGGTTTTGGAGAGTTTTTTCTAAATATTTTTTTCTTACAGCCTTGTGTCAAGCAGATTCCATCAAGAGCAATTTCAGAGCAGAGACAAGCAATTTTATTTCCAACCAGGTGTTTTTTAAAACCAGACGCTTAAAAAATGCTTGAAAGACTGAACATATACACAGCAAAGTGGATTTAGAATAGAAATTAATAAGTGAGTTTTTTACTCATTTTTCTTGTACGGTATGTTATTTGGGGGCTGTGAGGGGCTGTATATATTATTTGGATGCTGCAACTGGCCTCCAAATAATATATACAGCCCAGCAGTACCCTCTGGATAATAAATAAGCCCAGCATTGCCTCGGTATTATATATACAGCCCATTTAGTGTGGAAAAGCACACAGAAAGAATTGATATGTACAGATATTTCCTGCACTTAAATATGCAGCATTTATAAATATTGCAATCTATATAGTTAATAACTTTGTTGCACTATGAAAGGGGGCCCCCAAAATTTTTTTACACAGGGTCCCATTACAGTCTGGGTCTGCCTTTGGCGCAGCCCCTTGCACTCACCAAACTGCGGTGCTGGATATAACTTCCGGCTCTGCAGCAATAAATTAACATGCCGCGGAGATGCAGAAAAATGGAACGTACACTACAGCTTAAAACATGCTGCGGCAGGGAGAAGCACAGTGGACATGGGATTTCTAGAAATCCCATCCACTTTGCTTGTATTGTTCAACACAGTGTTTTGGACGGAGCGGTAACATGCTGCATCTAAACCGCTGATAATACTGATTGTATGCACATACCCTAATAATTCAACATAATACACAAATCCATTTGCTTTGGGGTGGAAGTGGGCCTTCTTATGTTTTGGGCCCCTGTGTGCTTGCATTAATGATATGTCCATGCCTATTACAAGCTCTGATACCTTTGTGATCTGGGAGAACTAAACTCTGTATGTAAAAATATAGATTGGAAATATTGCTGTTGTTGTAGATTTCTTTAATTTAGAAATAAGACTCTGTCCTCATTGCATTACTTGTTTTCCACCAGGGGCTATCATGGATATGGGTGGCACAGTGGCTCAGTGGTTACAACTGCAGCTTGTAGCTTTGGGGGCCTGGATTCAAACCTCACCATGGATTACATCTGCAAGGAGCTTGTATGGGTTTCCTTCCTCATTTAAAAGACATACTGGTAGGATATTTAGATTGTAAGCTCCAATGGAGATGTGTCGCCCCTGGGCGTGGGGTACTGGGGTATCAGGCGGCAAAGGGGATTACCTGTGTCTCAGGGAATGGTGGCCGCGCTGATCCCGTGTCCTGAGTGACGGTTCTCTTGTAACTCTTCCCTGCTTCCCAGTAGTTTGGTGTGAAGTCTGACCCCATAAAGCGGATCTGGCCTCCTGCTGTCTTTTACTCTCTCTCTCTCTCTTGCTCCCATCGGGTAACCTTCTCCTAACACTGCGGTCTTGCTCTGCTGTGTTTGGTTCCCTCTTTTGAGAGTCTGAGAGGTACATATAGATGCCCTCAGATAGCCGGATTCTCTGTGGTCAGTGGAGGATCCCACAGGTGCAGGCTCCGGTGCCCAGTAAGCTGCCGGGGTTGGACTCTCTGAAGTACCTCTTCTCCCCCAGTCCAGCTGTCTGCGCCTGGGAAGCTTTCCTTCTCCTGGGTCCTCAGCCAAGGAACCCTCCTCCCTCCCTCAAGGCAGAGACCTGAAGCCTAGGCAGGCTCCTTTCTACCTCAAGCTCTCTGACTGAACTCTCAACTCTGAACTCTCTAGTTCCCCTGGAGGTGGTTTTCATTCCCTCCCTGGTACCTCCCACCAAGTGACCTAGTGTGTGGGTGTTAGTTTATGGGTTCCACCTATCAGCCTGGAATCTACTTGCAGCTGGGATATGTAGACCGCTTTTATGGATGCAGTAACCCTCTGTGACGCCTGCTTTGCGGGGCGCCACAGGGACAGCATTACTGATGTATGTAAAGTGCTATGGAATCAATAGCGCTATCTAACTATTATTATATTTATTCTTGACCACTTGAGAAGTGAAGTCTGCAGCTCTATTTTGCCATTTCTGTGTTCTCTTGTGCTACATGCATTAGAATGTCACCGTCGGATTGGCACGGACCAGACTTTGGAGTGGGGTCTACGTGAATTTACAGGAGCAAAAGTATTGGTACCCCCATAAAAATCTCACCGTGTAACTGGTAAAATTCACCTTGGCAATACAGCATTGTAATGCCGATACTAATCCAAGTGTGCAGAAGTGTGAGCCAAAAGATGAAATCCTACCTTCCTGCAGCTGCCACTCGGAATCTCCTAATATAGATTTATGCCATGGCTTGGAAGTTTAATGGAAACTATATAAATAAATCTTCATTTAACTCAACCAAGTGTTGGCTGCAAGCAGGCAGCATTATATTATGTAACTCAAAGGCTACATATAGCTACATTGGTGATTTCAAGCACGGAAGTGAAAAAATACCTTTAAAATGATATTATAAAACATTTTATTAAGTGGTGTTCAATGTAATCTTGTAAATGGTTAAACTGTAGTGAGAATAGTCACTTACTAAAGTACCACCTATAGATGGAAGGGGTGAGAACACTCCTGAAATGAATTTGAAATGTATAAACTTTACATCCTGGATAATATTAAAAACATAACTAAATAATGCCACAGAGTTTAGCTATTTTTGATATTAAAGTCCTTTTAATATTGAATATAGGCAGTTATAGTTAATGGTATACTTCTTATTGCACCAAAACCAGTTCTTCATTTTGGTAATGTCAGACTACTGAAAAAAGTAAAATATTGCAATAATAGTATTGAGAAGTTATAAGACACCAGGAATTAGGGAATTAGCCACTTTTTCCAATGAACAAATGCCTAAAACCAAGGCTGCACACATTTTGAGATCGACAGTAGTATAATACAGTTCTTGAAGCAATCTTGAAATGAGGTCATCAGAACAAAACATAATTTGCTTTAACAGATTTAGGCTCGGCAATAAATAAAGCCATTGCAAGTGATGTAATAATGTGTTGCCTATGTTTCAGAAGCAGTGATGCTGTCAACGTAGCTGTGGATATCGTAGATCAAATGCATATCTGCAAATTGAGGTTCTCATCTGTTATACATCCTAAGTCAGATAAGGCTCATTAAAGGGTCAATTATGACTTTTAGACTTGCTACTTCCAATAGGTGGTGCGATAGAGCTTGTCTACTTCCTCCCCAAAGAGACAATTTGCATATTTCCCAGAGAGCACTGCAGATTTAAGTCTCCTCACTGCTGGCATGCAGGATTAGGTGTGTCAGTCTCCACAAGGAGAAAAGTTTTCCCCTTAGATCCCATTAGCCTCTCATAAGCCAAATCAGATCTTATACTTTGCACTGATGTGGGGCTATACCCCAAAACACTTGTCTGAAATTTGGGTTCTGATCTGGCATAACTCCTAAGTTATATGACAAAACTTCAAAATTCACAGTGGCGCCCCTAGTCTTTAAAGGGAAGCCATCATGTAATAGAATGCTGTTAACCAGCAGATATGGCGTTAATCTGCAAGTTAACAGTGTTCTGATGCTGTGCTTCCGCCACAAGAGGGGCCCACCTCTGGGAGAAAATTAACTTTATCCTTTCGGGTCAGATCGGCCTTCAGTCATAGGGGTGTGGCCAGCTCGGTTCCAGTCAATGCTCAGTACATAGTGAGTGACAGCTGTAATCATGCCTCCGACACTAACTAACAGTCAGCTTTACATTGATGATATGCTGAGTCAGATTTCAGTCAATTCTGGGGGATGTGGTTACAGTCACCCATCAATGTGTACGAGTATGACTGAAACCAAGATGGCCACACCCCTATGACTGAAAGCCTGAGGCTGCTGGGAGGAAAAAGTTCATTTTTTTCCAGGAGCGAGGCTCTCAGTGCAGCTGTCACATGGTGTCAGAATCCTATAATCTGCAGATTAACTCCATGTATGCAGGTTAATAGCATTTTTTTACATGATAGGTTCCCTATGAAATGCTTACTACAAGAAAAAAAGTTACAATTGTGCTTTCACACTTTTATCTTTATGATTCTATGCTGATAGGTACAAAAACAACAATCAAGAAATTTCCTCTACCTGGACGGCAGGGTTAGTGGTTATGATGAATTTGGCATTTGTGAAGCCACTTCCCAATTACTGTGCGACGCCTACCGGGGCACAGATGTGAGAAGTGCCATTCTACAATGTTCTACATTTACAATAGTTTACAGGTTGTTCACATTTAGAAACATCCCAGTGTTTTTACTGCTATAGTAAATGCAGTCACCCAGTAACGCATGTGAAGTGGAGACGCCGGCACTGAAGGTACAAGATTGGTAAAGTATCTCTTTTGGATATTTTTTTACTTTGTGCTCACAGAGATATGCGGTTCCTATTCAATGAATTCATGTTAGAAATAAATCTCTACAGGTGATCATTGCACCGGTTGCCTGGAAACTGGAATGGTGCACGGTCTGCGGTTACAGTCACAGCTTTACATTTTAGGTTTAGGAGAAAGTTTTTCTGTTCTCATCTAATATATATTTGCTGTATGTAAATGAGGGAGGAAGGAAGGTGGATGGTAACTTTTTTTTTTAATATTTAGAAATTGCGATAATCTGGAAAAGGTAAAGTCCAAAAAATGTTGGATTATTGATGTTTAATGTCACAGTTCAATTTCAAACAAGATTTTTTTTGTTCTGCTGATACTGATACGGATGTGTTGTATCATCCTTGTTATGTCCAACACAAACCTCTAATGGGTTAACAAAACGAAGCATAGATCAACTATATTATTATTAAGTCAAGTTCAATTGTTAATATGTACCTTGAAGTCATATGAAAATGGCCTTAGTTTACTGGAATTGAGAAAGGACTTTCTACTTGTAATATAGCATCTGCAATATATATATATATATATATATATATATATATATATATTTATTTATTCCTTATATATATATATATATATATATATTATACATTTTAAATCCTGTCTCCATTGGGGCTCACAATCTAAACATCCTATCAATGTTTTGAGTGTGAGAGGAAATCAAAGTGCCTGGAGGAAACCCACACAAACATAAGGAGCATATAAAAACTCCTTGAAGATGTTGTCCTTGGTGGGATTTGATCCCAGGACCACAGTGCTGCAAGTGTGGCGCCCCCACTGGTCAGTGCGCCACAGGGAGGGGTACTACACCCAGATTAGCGTGTGTGGTATCCCAGTGACCAGAGGATGTGATGTTAATCTGAGGCCCTCATCCCTGCATTCACACACCTAGAATAGAGGGACTAAAGGGTTAACCGGTTTGCCTGGGAGACCCAGCCCGGGTGGGAGGAGCTGAGGTGTAGTGGAAAGAGCGGGAAGAAGGGAGTCATGTCAGAACAGCCATGGAGTGAGTCTGAGGAGGAAGGAGAGGAAAGCTTGGGGGAGACGAGGAGTGCCTTGCTAACCTAAGAGAAAAGCGCAGAGAATGGACACCGGGACACCGAGACTGTGCAAGGTTACACATCCCAAAGCATTCACTGATCTCAGGGAGACCAGTCAAGGAAAACACTGTGTTACACATCCTGGCAGTCAATACCGGACAGTGGGGAATTCCAGATTTCCAGCCACAGTGTCAGGAGGCAAAGCAGTGCATAGAGTTCAGCAACACTGACGCCTGGAAACAGGGTAGAGAAAGTGAAGGACTTAAGCTGCCTATCATACGGCACACACAGGAGAGAGAGGGCAAGCTGCTTAGCTTTAAGCAGCCGCAGGAGCCTAGAAGTAAAATGGCAGGTAGAGAAAGGACAGAGAGTGACTAAAGAAGGAACATCGTGGAGGGCCTCAGAGACATTGCATCCTCTGATGACTACCCGGCCAGCTACGCCTCACAAGGCTGCAGTGCTAACCACTCAGTCACCATACAGTGCTAACCACTGAGCAACCACGCCAAATAAAGACTATTTTATTTACATCATAATTTTGTTACTATCCACACTTAAACATTGAAAGGCTACAATTTTTATGCTACCTTCTTACAATAGTGACTAGAGATGGGCCAGTTTGATGGGTCTGGCCGTGCTCAAAAAGTTTGGTTCAGGACCAGACTTGACGCAAACTTGAGCCTAAACCCCATGTAAGTCTATGGGGACCCGAACGTAAGGTATGAAATGGTGGTTAGAAGAGCTGCAAAAAGAAGCAAGACAGTGATTAATCAGTTAAATCATACTTACTGTGTATCTGTGCCGCTCTCACACTTGCTTCCAGGTCTGCACATTAAGCCTCATCATATTCACTGTATCACCCGCCAACCCTTAAGGTACCTTTACACGCGGCAACTTTTCTAGGAATTTCACTGGCAACTTACTGGTTGCAGTGAAATCATGGAGACATTGTTCCATTTGTACACAGCAACAATATAGAACAATGTGTCCATGATTTCACTGCAGCCAGTAAGTTGCCAGTGAAATTCCTAGAAAAGTTGCCACGTGTAAAGGTACCCTGATGGCCCCTTTACACGCAGCTATAGGTAACAGGTTTTCCACAGGTAACTTACTGGTTGTAGTGAAATCATGGAGACATGGTTCTATCTTGTTGCTGTGTACAAATGGAACTATGTCTCCATGATTTCACTTCAGCCAGTAAGTTACCTGTGGAAAACCTGTTACCTGTAGCTGCGTGTAAAGGGGCCATTAGTGATTGGTTGTAGTCAGCTACCCTCTGTGCTGGCATCTGTGATTGGTTGCCATACACACACATAGACGTAAAAATTAATAATTGGAAAAAATGGTGTATGGTCCCCCTTATATTTGATTCTCAGTGCAGATAAAGCGAACAACTGTGGTCTGCAGCCCCCAGCCATGCGCTTTATATTTCAATCCTCTTCTATTCTAAGAGATAAAAGTTCTTTATTTGTCGATCAGCATAGTCACATGAGGACATGATGACTTGTTTTTTGTAGCTTGTAGTTTGCTTACCACTAATCACTTTACCAGAAGTGTAATAAAATGGTGAAAAAACCCACAATTCTGCCATTTCAGGAGGTTTTTAGTTTGACGGCATTCAGTATGCGAACGTCTGACCCTAGCCTAAGACAAAGTCTGCAAAGCATTGCGGCTAAAAGTCTCCTCACTGCTAGCATACAGGATTAATCTCCACAAGGAGAGTAGCTATTTCACCAGACCTATTCTTCATAAATAATTGTGTTACATTTATATCTAATATATAAAGCTGAATGTGTGTATGTATGTGTGTATGTACCATATTTTTCGCTTTTTAAGACGCACTTTTTTTCCCCCAAACTGGGGGGAGAATGGGGGTGCGTCTTAAAAAGCAAATCTAAAAAAAAAAAAAAAATTTAATATTACCGGTGGAGGGGTGGTGAGGGGTGCGGCGGCTTAGCGGCAGCTTCCGGTGGGTGGGGGGCACAGCTGCAGGACCGGAGCAACGGAGATCTACCGGCTGCAGCGTTTGGTGGGCGCCGCCATGTTTTCTGTGCAGTAGCTGGCCGGTAGAGGTAGAAACCTCAGTTGGCTGCCTGTCTCCACTATGGCGGCAGCCATTTTGTTGAAGCCTCTACTGAATCCAGCCGGCCACAAAAAACATGGCGGCTCCCACTGCTCGCTCCGGTCCTGCAGCAACAAAGTGGGAGACACCAGGAAGACATGTGCCAGTTGTGCAGGGGATGTGTGCCCTGCTCCAGGGGATGTGTGCCCTGCTCCAGGGGATGTGTGCCCTGCTCCAGGGAATGTGTGCCCTGCTCCAGGGAATGTGTGCCCTGCTCCAGGGGACGTGTGCCTTCAATGGGGGACGTGTGCCTTCAATGGGGGACGTGTGCCAGCTGCAGGGGACGTGTGCCTTCAATGGGGGACGTGTGCCTTCAATGAGGGACATGTGCCTTCAATGGGGGACGTGTGCCAGCTGCAGGGGACGTGTGCCTTCAATGGGGGATGTGTGCCTTCAATGGGGGACGTGTGCCAGCTGCAGGGGACGTGTGCCTTCAATGGGGGACGTGTGCCTTCAATGGGGGACGTGTGACAGCTGCAGGGGACGTGTGCCTTCAATGGGGGACGTGTGCCAGCTGCAGGGGACGTGTGCCATCAATGGGGGACGTGTGCCAGCTGCAGGGGATGTGTGCCAGCCGTAGGTGATGTGTGCCAGCCGTAGGGGACATGTGCCATCAATAGGGGACACGTGCCAGCTGTAGGAGACGTGAGCCACAAAATAGACGTGCCAGCTGTAGGCGATGTGTGCCAGCTGTACTGGACGTGTGCCATCAATAGGGGAAGTGTGCCATCAATAGGGGACGTGTGCCATCAATAGGGGACGTGTGCCATCAATAGAGGACGTGTGCCATCAATAGGGGACGTATGCCATCAATAGGGGACGTGTGCCAGCACTGGGGGACATAGGCCAGCACAAAGGGGCTATATCCAATATAAGGGGGCCATATCCAAATTAAGGGGGCTAATTATAGGATGAGGGGGCTATATCCAATATAAGGGGGCCATATCCAAATTAAGGGGGCTAATTATAGGATGAGGGGGCTATATCCCAGGATGAGGGACCATGTACCAGGATGAGGGGGGCTATGAGGGACATATACCCGATATGATTTGTAAGATGGACACTGGCATTGTAAGATGGACCCCATTTAACATTAAAAATTATTTTTTGTGTCTTATAAAGCGAAAAATACGGTATGTATATCCGGGATTGGCATCTACACTGTCACAACTACAGCCACAAAATTTTGCACATTCACACGTCTGGACCCCAGGAGCGTCATAGGCTATGTTTTGAGGCGAAATTTTAACCCTGTGCGTTCCAGTTTACCAATTTTGCCCCTATCTACATAATAGGGAAAAAGTGAAAAAAAAAAAAACCTGTAAAATGAAGCTTAACTAATGATAATAATTACGCCCTTCATGTCTCTAGGGGGTGCCTACCCCCCCTAGAGACATGCTACCTACTTAGGTTGGCATGTAATAGGTTAATACGTTATGTACAGTAAGCCGACTCCTGCCGTCTCTGTATATTTTTATGAATGAAGTCGCAGCTCCCCTGTGAGCAGCGGTAATACTATACCTAATGTACATATAGTATGTGCGCTGTCCATGGTCCTGAAGGCTTATACAGTAGATCTATGGCTGTGTGCTGCCCATAGATCTACTGTAAATGCCTGCAGGACCTCGGACAGCGCACATGCTATACGTACAGTAGGTATAGTATGACCGCTGCTCACAAGGGAGCTGCGACTTCATTCATAAAAATGTACAGAGCCGACAGGTGTCGGCTTACTGTACATAACGTATTAACCTATTACATGCCAACCTAAGTAGGCAGCATGTCTCTAGGGGGGTGGGCATCCCCTAGAGACATGAAGGGCGTAATTATTATCATTAGTTAAGCTTTATTTCACAGTTAAACACTTTGGTTATCCCGGCGGTAGCCGGGATAAGCAAAGTATATACGGTTACCGCATTGCTCAGGATTACACATCCTGAGCAATCCGGTTAACGCATTGCGGAGGCTAGAACCACTCCGAAAACTGCAGCCTGCATGATCTTTCACGCAGGCTGCAGATCGGGGTGCAGTAACCAGATTGCTTGTAAAGTAATCCGGTTTTTAGAATGGGCTCCTATGAGGAGCGTTTCCTGCTCCGGTTTTGAGCTTTTTAAAAGCTCAAAACTGGATCAGGATTTGTAAAAAAAAAACGCAGGTGTGACCCTAGCCTTAGAAGTTTATTTCAGAATGTTAAGGCTCAAGCATAAAAACCAAGGAACACACCAGACATGTCAGGGATAATGTTGTGGAAAAGAGCAAAGAAGGGTTAAGTTCCAAAATAAAAGCCCAGGCTCTGAAAATCTCATGGAAAGTGTTCAAGCCATCATATAAAAATGGAAGGAGTATGGCACAACTGCAAATCTACTAAGACATGGCCATTCACCTAACCTGACATCACAAGCAAGGAGAGCACTAATCAGTGAAGAAGCAAGAGGTCCATGGTCACTGTGGAGGAGCTGTAAATATCCACAGCTCAGGGAAGAGAATCAGTCCACAGGAAAATTGTCGGTCCTATACTCCACAAATCTGGCAAGAAGAAAGCCATTTTTTAGAGCACGCCACAATACATCTAATTTACAGTTTGTAAAAAGCCATGCCTGCAACACAGCTAGGATGAGATGAAACCAAAATAGAAACTTTGGGGATAAATGCAAAATGTGTGTGGTGGCAAACTAACACGTCACATTGTAAAACCATCCCTGCCATCAAACATGGTCATGGTTTCATCATGCTGTGAGGAGGCTTTTCTTTGCAGGGAAGATGGATGAAGCTACACTGTGTTCCAAATTATTATGCAAATGTTCTTTTTCTCTGATTTTCCTAAATGGTCGGTGCAAATGACAGTCAGTGTAATAAAAGTCATCACCTGTTAGAGTATACATCGAATTTTATTGAAGAAACCTCCCAATGATAACAGTATAATCTTGAAAATTAAAAACTCTAAATGCACTGTTCCAAATTATTACGCACAGTAGAGTTTCTAAACGTTTGATATGTTTGAAAGAACTGAAAATGCTCATTTGTTGAATTTGCAGCATTAACAGATCACGTTCACTGAAATAAAAAGCTATTTAACTCCAAAACATCCTAACATGCCAAGTTACACGTTAACATAGGAACCCTTCTTTGATATCACCTTCACAATTCTAGCATCCATTGATATTGTGAGTTTTCTGGTCATCATAATGGGAGACCCAGACAATGGGGTTTAGGGCACTGCCCTCCGGAGGTCACACTAGGTACTACAAGTTTGTAGACACCGCCTCCTCCGCTTATAAACCCCTACCGCAGGGAACATCCTCAGTTTTAAACTTAGTGTGCTCGGAGGATCACGCTTTGCTTGCACTTCACTGCATTCTCACTACTTACGTGATGGCGTCTGAAGACAAGGTAATATGGTCCTGACGGGACCTGCGACAGCCTCCCCGCTCACCCTTTGTGGCACACGCAGGTGGAGGTACCGGAGGGCCTAGAGCCTGGACACTTTGTGTTCTCCCGGTACGCTGTCGCGCTCCTTTCCATCCCTCTCTGGGGGGCTCTGGAGAGTGGGAGATGGGAGCCTTGCACAGCTCCGCTCCGTCCGAGGCCTCCCTAAATGGTGCTTACAGACCGGACTGGAGCCAGCCCAGTCCGAGGCCTCCCTAAATGGTGCTTACACTCCGGACTGGGCTGAACCCCCGTCCGAGGCCTCCCTAAATGGTGCTTACAGACCGGACCGGCACTGAGGCACTCTGTGTCTCCTGTGTGCCTGGGGGTAGTGTCTGGCACTTTATGTGTCCTGACACTCAGACCGCGCGTTGCCCTCGGGTCCGCGGATCTGGAGGTGTACCCTGTGCTGGGGTCACCCTGGCTGACCGCCCTGTGTGACACAGGGGCTGAGGCCGTAGACTGCTGTTTCTTTGATTATGATTGCAGTCTTTGTGTGTGTACTGTGTTTTTTACACCATTTCCCGCGCTGCGGGCTCCAGCACCTCCATTACAGAGGCTGCTTGGAGGAGGAGAGGCGGCCCTTACGGTGACGTCACCGGGGGGGCGTGTGCGTGTGATTCCCGCGTGTTCCCGGCGCCGCCCACGTCTGTACTGGCGGCGGCCATCTTCTCCCTCACTTCCCGGCTGGAAGCTACGGCAGCACGTGTCTGCACTTCAGAGGGAGACCGGAACTCGCGGAGGTCACACACGCACACCGCTTCCTCCCACCGCGTTACTGCGGTCGGTAAGCCACCGGGACTCCCGGTTTGTTTGTCTATCGACTTGGCTTATACACCCCCTACTGTGGCTATGTCCTCAGTTAGGAAGCATGCTGCTAAGGCGGCGGATAACACCATGACCTGCGCTACTTGCAAGGGAACTCTGGTGGAGGGGTCCTGCAATAACTGCGGACGCCCAGAAGCCCGGACTGGCTCGGCTGAGGCAGCAGCTCCGGTGCTGTACCCTGAGGTTCAGGTAATCCCAGGGCCATGGGAAGCACAGAACAGGATCAATGAATCCCTGCTGTCCCAGATGTCCTCCATGTCGCAGTCACTGGAGGCACTTCATAGGAGACTGGAAAACCCAGCTGCTCCTTCCAGTTACCCCCGGGTGTCCCCCTCTTCTGCTGTGAGACCCCCTAAGCGGGCTCGTCGTGAGGATTCACCCGAGCTCCAGGCTCTCTCTGAGGAGGAGCATTCCTCTGATGGTGAGGAAGATGATGGGGGTTCAACCTTCGGATCTGTGTCTGTGTCTGAGCCTCCAGATGGGGTGGAGGATCTGGTGTCCTCCATCAATGAGACCTTGCGTCTCGTGACTCCCCCTGAAGAGGTTGTCGTGCACCCGAAGGAGGTCTATCAATGGCTGCGGCCAGAGGCTAGACCAAGTGGATCTTTCATGGACCACACTAATTTTGGAAGGGTGATTAGGGCTCCCAGGTTACATCCTGGGCGGCGTTATGTCCGCAAACCCAAGGACAATCGTTTCCCCTTCCCCCAGGAGGTGCTTCAGGAATGGTCGCAGTCTCCAAAGGTGGACGCTTCCATGACTAGAATTGCTGCACGCTCCCTGTTTTCTGCCTCTGATAGCTCCTCGCTGAAGGATGCGACTGATAGACTGGTCGAGCAACTCGCCAAGTCTTCCTATGAGGCTGTGGGGTCTTCTTTTGCCCCTAATTTCGCCACGGTCTGGACCTTACAAGCGATTACTACCTGCTTGGACGGTATCACTGACCTGGCAAGGTCCAGTCCAGAGGTCCTGGCACTCACTGAGAGAGCGAGGGCCTATGCGGACTACGCCAGGACGGCGTCTTTGGAAACTGCCACTCGCTCAGCTGTGGCTTCGGCCAATGCTATAGCGATCCGCAGATTGTTGTGGCTGCGTCTTTGGGACTCAGATGCCACATCTAAGAAGATTTTGCAGAATCTTCCGTTCTCTGGTGACAGACTTTTTGGCACAGAGCTGGACAAGCTGATTAAGGATTCTGCTGAGTCTAAGATACCGCAGAATAAGCCTAAACCACGGTATACCGTTAAAAGGAACCCAAAACAGTGGTCCTTTCGGTCCAGCTCACAGTCATCAGCACCGTCCGCTCGCACGGACCGAGGGGGCAAGCCCGCTTCTCAGTGGCGCGCTAAGAGTCGTCCCAAGAAGCCGGCGGGGGCAACAGCTGCCACCCCCAAACCCGCCTCTACATGACTCGCTCTCTCTTCCTGCCTCCCCACAGGTGGGGGGCCGCTTGTCTCGCTTTCAGGACAAGTGGCTACTTCACGTTCAAGATCAGTGGGTTCGAGACGTAGTCTCGCGAGGTTACAGGATAGAGCTGACGTCAAAACCATTTTCCCGATTCCATCGGTCTGTTCCATCCCCAGAAAAGACTCAGGCTTTTCACCGGGTGTTGGAGGGACTCCGCAGAGACGGAGTAGTGGTCCCAGTGCCCACGGCAGAGAGGTTCAGGGGTTTTTACTCCAACCTCTTTATTGTCCCAAAAAAGGACGGCTCCTTTCGACCGGTCCTGGACCTAAAATTGTTCAACCGTCACGTGTTGGTTCGGAAGTTCCGCATGGAATCCCTGCGCTCCGTGATCGCAGCTGTGTCACAGGGGGACTTCCTAGCGTCCATCGATATCAGGGACGCTTACCTTCACGTGCCCATTGCACCGGCTCATCAGCGCTGGTTACGGTTCGCAGTGGGGGACGAACACTTCCAATTTGTGGCCCTACCCTTCGGGTTGGCCTCTGCACCACGGGTATTCACGAAGGTGATGGCATCCATGATGGCTCTCCTGCATGTGCAGGGTCACGCCGTCATACCCTATCTGGACGACCTATTGGTCAGGGCGCCATCGGAAGACCTTTGTCGGGTGAGCCTGGAAGTGACCATGAGGTCTCTGGAACAATTTGGGTGGCTTCTCAATACTCAGAAGTCGACCCTGGTTCCGACCCAGTCATTGACATATCTGGGAATGGACTTCCACACGGACTCAGCCCTGGTGTCTCTACCTCAGGCCAAGCAGCTGGCGATCCACTCAGGAGTACAGAACGTTCTCCTGTCACCTCACTCATCCCTTCGGGAATTGATGAGACTGGTGGGGCGCATGGTGGCGGCGATAGAGGCGGTGCCCTTTGCACAGTTTCGTCTGCGTCCTCTCCAGCTGGAGATTCTTCGCCGATGGGACAAGAGAGCGATCTCTCTGAATCGGTTGGTGACACTGTCACAACCAACCAGGGACTCCCTGCAGTGGTGGCTCCAGCCACGTCACTTGTCACGGGGAAGATCCTTCCTCAAGCCTTCATGGTTAGTGGTAACCACCGACGCCAGTCTGAAGGGCTGGGGCGCGGTGTTCTTACACCACAGGGCTCAAGGCCTCTGGACTCAGGCGGAGTCGACGTTGCAGATCAACGTCCTGGAGATCAAGGCGGTCTATCTGGCGCTCCTGGCGTTTCAGAAATTCCTGGCAGGACGACCCATTCGGGTGCAGTCCGACAATGCGACGGCCGTCGCCTACATAAATCATCAGGGAGGGATCAGAAGCGCTCAGGCCCTCGCCGAAGTTCACCGCATCCTGTCGTGGGTGGAGGAAAACGACTGCCTGATCTCCGCAGTTCACATCCCAGGGGTCGAGAACTGGGAGGCCGACTACCTGAGCCGGCAGGGGATGGACGCCGGAGAGTGGTCCCTGCATCCAGACGTCTTCCGGGACATCTGCAGCAGATGGGGCACTCCGGACGTGGATCTGATGGCCTCAAGGCTGAATCATCAGGTGCCCCAGTACGTGGCGAGATCGTGGGATCCTCAGTCTCTGGGGGCGGATGCTCTGATACTGAGTTGGTCCAGCTTCCAGCTGCCGTATGTGTTCCCTCCTCTGGCTATGATTCCCAGGGTCCTGTGGAAGATCAGGTCGGAGTGCAGGGTAGCCATTCTAGTGGCTCCGGATTGGCCCAGGAGGTCCTGGTACCCGGACCTGTGGCAACTATCAGGCGGACACAAGTGGGCTCTTCCAGACCGCGCAGATTTACTCGCACAAGGCCCATTCTTCCACCTCAATTCCAGGGCCCTCAGATTGACTGCATGGCTCTTGAGGCCTGGCTACTGACTTCTAGGGGTTTCTCCCCTACAGTAGTGGCCACTATGAATCGGGCTAGGAAGCCCGTGTCCAGGAAGATGTACCACAGGACGTGGAAGATCTTTTTTACCTGGTGTGCCTCTGGTGGACGGTCTCCGTGGCCCTTGTCCATCCCGACGTTGTTGGCTTTCTTACAGTCGGGTTTGGAGTTGGGATTATCCCTGGGCTCTTTGAAATGTCAAGTATCAGCACTTTCGGTGCTATTTGACAGGCGATTGGCGCTCCTCCCGAAGGTACGTCAATTTCTGCAGGGGGTGTCACGGATGGTTCCGCCCTACAAGAGACCTCTAGACCCTTGGGACCTTAACATGGTCCTGGCGGCATTACAGAAACCGCCGTTTGAGCCGCTGAGAGATGTTTCCCTATCTCGTCTGTCCCAGAAAGTGGCCTTTCTGGTGGCAATTACGTCTCTGAGGAGGGTCTCAGAATTGGCTGCACTATCGTGCAAGTCACCCTTTCTGGTGGTTCACCAAGACAAGGTGGTGTTGCGCCCACGGCCAGAATTCTTGCCGAAGGTGGTTCAACTTTTCACCTGAACCAGGAGATTGTTCTCCCATCATTTTGCCCCGCTCCCGTTCATCAGGTGGAGCGCGACCTCCATACTCTGGATCTCGTGAGAGCTGTACGCATTTATGTGTCCAGGACCGCCTCCTTCAGGAGTTCGGATTCCTTATTTATTCTCATGACTGGTCGCTGTAAGGGGTCCGCGGCTTCGAAGTCAACCTTGGCCAGATGGATTAAGGCTTCCATTCAAGAGGCTTACCGGTCTTCTGGTTTGCCTCTCCCGGTGGGATTGAAGGCTCACTCTACCAGAGCTGTAGGTGCCTCTTGGGCCTTGCGACATCGAGCGTCTGCTCTACAGGTGTGTCAGGCGGCCACTTGGTCCAGCCTGCACACTTTCTCTAAGCACTATATGGTGCATGCCCATGCCTCTGCGGATGCAAGTTTGGGCAGGCGGGTTCTCCAGGCGGCGGTTGCCCACCTTTAAAGGGAACCATGTGTTATCCGTCTTGTTGAGGAACTTTTCCCGCCCTGGGGTATTGCTTTAGGACATCCCCATTGTCTGGGTCTCCCATTATGATGACCAGAAAAAAGAGAATTTTGTTTACGTACCGTAAATTCTTTTTTCTTTAATCATCAATGGGAGACCCAGCACCCACCCAGTTGTTCCTTTGCATGTTTTGCATTTGCTCTGTTCTCTGTTGAGACAGTGTTTGCCGGGTTGTTGAACCGTTTTGTGTACGGCATTCTTCCCGATGTTTCGGGTGTGGTTTATTTCCTCCTCGCAGCTTGTAGACCAAACTGAGGATGTTCCCTGCGGTAGGGGTTTATAAGCGGAGGAGGCGGTGTCTACAAACTTGTAGTACCTAGTGTGACCTCCGGAGGGCAGTGCCCTAAACCCCATTGTCTGGGTCTCCCATTGATGATTAAAGAAAAAAGAATTTACGGTACGTAAACAAAATTCTCTTTTTCTGGAGAGTTTCTGCTTGTATTTCTTTGCATGATGTCAGAATAGCCTCCCAGAGCTGTTGTTTTGATGTGAACTGCCTCCCATCCTCATAGATCTTTTGCTTTATTATACTCCTAAGGTTCTCTATAGGGTTGAGGTCAGGGGAAGATGGTGGCCACACCATGAGTTTATCTCCTTTTATGCCCATAGCAGCCAATGGCACAGAGGTATTCTTTGTAGCATGAGATGGTGCATTGACATGCATGAAGATGATTTTGCTCCTAAAGGCACGTTTTTGCTTTTTGTACCATGGAAGAAAGTTCTCAGTTAGAAACTCTGTATACGTTGCAGAGGTCATTGTCACACCTTCAGGAACCTTAAAGGAGCCTACCAGCTGTTTCCCAATGATTCCAGACCAAAACATGACTCCTCCATCTCCTTTCTGACGTTGCAGCCTTGTTGGGACATGGTGGCCATCCACCAACCATCCACTACTCCATCCCTCTGGACCATCCAGGGTTGCTCGGCACTCATCAGTAAACAAGACTGTTTGAAAATGAGTCTTCATGTATATCTGGACCCACTGCAACTGTTTCTGCTTGTGAGCACAGTTTAGGGGTGGCTGAATAGTAGGTTTATGCACCACAGCAAGTCTTTGAAGGATCCTACACCTTGAGGTTCGAAGGACTCCAGAGGCACCAGCAGCTTCAAATATCTGTTTGCTGGTTTGTAAGGCTTAATTAGCAGCTGCTCTCTTAATCTGATAAACTTGCCTGGCAGAAACCTTCCTCGTTCTGCCTTTATCTGCACGAACACATCTGTGCCCAGAATCAGCCACAAATCTCTTCATAATACGATGATCATGCTTAAGTTTTCGTGCAATATCTAATGTTTTCATCCCTTGTCTAAGGCATTGCACTATTTGTTGCTTTTCGGCAGCAGAGATATTTTTTCTTTCCCATGTTACTTGAAAACTGTGGCCTGCGTAATATTGTGGAACACCCAGTTTTCCTTTTATTGGGCTCACCTGCCAAACTAATTATCACAGATATATGAGATTGATTTCAATGATCCAAGGAACCCTGAGACACAATACCATCAATGGGTTTCATTGAAAAAAAATAAAAAATAAAACCCTATGACACTTAAAACCAATTTGCATAATAATGTGGAACACAATGTAAATACAACGCAAATGTGGAGAAAAATTGTTAGAGGCTGCAAAAGACTTAAGACTGGGGTGTAGGTTAACCTTCCAGTAGGACAATAACACTAAACATCCTGCTGAGCTACAATAGATGGTTTATATCAAAGCATATTCAGTAACCAGACTTGAGAATTGATGATCACAGACATCTCCATCCAATCTCACTGAGCGAGAGCGAGTGTGCAAAGAACAATGGACAACTATGTCACCTCTAGATGTGACACACACAACACAGAGACACACACGCACCCCATGGACACACACACCCTATAGCGACACATGCACACACACCACAAAGACACACACAATACAGAGACACACACACCACACAGACCCTTCCCCCCACAGGGACACACACACATACATACCCTATACGGACACATGCACTCACCCCACAGGGACACACTCACACACACACACCCCAGGGACACACACACCCCAGGGACACACACACCACACAGACAGACACAGATGTGCACAAATCACCTCACACAGCTCGCCTCATACGTGTGCTATCTTTAATTTCCAAAAATAAACATCTGATTAAAAACAGTCAATGTGCAACACATGTGCCATATAGGGAATTAAGGCAGATGTCAGTCACATGAGCTGTCTATTATGTGTATGTGTGAGGTAACATATACTGCCCGGCCGGGGAGAGGGTTTACTGTTGGCTGGAGATTTATCAGGCTGTCTATAGCAACCAATCACAGCTCAGCTTTTATTTTCCATTAATATGACATATTCAAATTCTATTTTGTTGTAGCTAACGACAGTTATTTATTAACCTGGGCGTAGCCGGGTACTACAGCTAGTCTTATATAAAATCCCAATAAAATACATTTAAATTTGTTGGTGTAACGTGAAAAATGTAGAAATGTTCATGGAGAATAAGTACTTTTTCAAGGCACCATATATTCCATGTATGTGATGATGTTGTTTCGGACGCTTGGGCTTATATATTTAGACTTATTAGACATATTGTGCAGTAATCAAAATTTTTGCCAAAAATTTGCCATGTGTGAAAATATAGACAAGATACAATGCCAAAAAAACACATTACTTTGAATAAGGTGTAAGTGCAACTTTACATCACATTTGTATAATTCTCACTTATTGGGAGGCAGATGACAAATAGTTCTCTGATAGCACCGCCACCTCTGTAATGCCAAAAGATAGCACTGCGACCTCTGTAATGTGTATGCAAATAATACCCACAGTATGGAGGCAAGACCATATTGTAATCAATGTCTGGGGCCACAAGGAAGTGGATACTCAGGTCTCGGGCGGTCAGTTGCGGGGGATGTCACGGGTGGTCCGTGCCTGAACCTGTGCCCTTGGGTGACAATAAAAAAGGCTATATTTACAGGAATTGGAGTTGTCAGTCATGACGCCACCTGTAGCTTCCGGTGAGGGCACCAGCGCTGCGTGGGCCCCTGGGGTGATGGGCGGCAGCAAGATGGAGTGGCTCCCTACAGGAGGAGCGGGGTCTCCGGGGCTAAGGGTTGTGATGGTGAAATAGGGCAGTACAGTCGTTACTGCACAGAGTTGGAGTAGGGGAGCACGGTTGGTGTCGTGCAGAATGGTTAGAAAGAGGGACACACACACATTAAAGTCTATTGGTACTTTTACTGATGACTGGTTACAGGTACACATGTCCGGAGTGAAGGGAAACACCTAGGGATCTCCACAGCAAGTAGGGTTTGTAGGCCTCCCTATTCTTCTTTTCTGTTCTGAGTCTGGCAGGTATGGAACCTAACCAGACCATTACTTCTCTCTCTCTACACACCCGTGTTGCTGCACTGAGGGCTCTCTCATGGGCCACCGCCGTCTCTCTCCCCACCGTCCCTGGCTCTCAATTGTTGGTGCTGCGGGTGTCCGGGAAGCTAAGCCTCCTCAGGATGCTGGTTTCTCTGCTGGGTCTATCTCCTCTGTCCCCTGCAGACTCGGGCTCCAGTGACCGGTGTTCTGGTGGGGTGAGCCGGTATGGCTCCTCTGCCCCCGGTAAAGTGTTTCTCATCTTTGCCTTCAGTCCCTACTCTTCGGATCCTCACACTGACTCTGATGTGTACTGGTTTGGGCCTAGCACGGCTCCGGTACCAGTTCAGCTCACTTGTATCTGAGCTACCTTGCAGCTCTTCTAGCGTCTGCAAACTGTCTGTCTGACTTCGCCCCAGCACCTGTATTTATATAGGGTAACTGGCTTAAGGCAACCAGTTGGTCCCCCTCTACAAGCCTGGGGTGGAAGGTGTTGGGTGCAAGTGGGCTACCCGCTGTGGAAAGTCCCTTCAATGTCCTAGGGAAGCCTGTGGCCACCTGTACAGGGTGCCACACTCAAGGGATAAAGCAGATAAAGGAGAAAGCTCAGCTATTGTTATAGAATCCACCTTTATGTTGCTTGTACGGTAATAAAAACATTTTTGAAGAAAATTATTGTAGCAATGAAGAGAAGCTGGAAATGTTTCGTTCCTGCATTGTAAAATTTGAGGTGAGAATTGCATCCATCAAATTTATATATTGAGGAGACGAGCAAGTAGTTTAACAGTCACATTAATTATTCTGCAATGACAAAGGACTACTGATTACCTTTGTATTACACATATAAATTCTGGGCTTTCACATTACAATTCCGCTTTGTTAATATGTTGACACAGATACTAAAGGGTATAGCTGATGTCTTCCATTGAAATAATAAGGAATCGCCATTCGTGGAGAGTTGAGATATCTATAGTCAGATAACTCTTCATGGAAAATCAGTAAAGAGCTGTTGGGGGAGAGTCAGGAGGTATCCAAACATGTTAGATAATGGTCTGGTTGTCCTCCTAAAATTGCCTAGGATTAGGCTGACATGAATCTGAAATTTATATTGAGGTTTGAACAGAGCTTATTAATATTTTTCAGATTAGTTTCTTATTATATTGTGAGTTTCAAAGGGGATAGTGATGATGATGTCTGTCACGCATAATGAATAAATAAATAAGCCAGAAAATTGTGAAATCCGTATCTCAAAAGTTGTAGCCAAAATTTTGAAAGACCAATTTATCTTAAAAGTTGTCTCTTATACCCAGTAAACCATTTCAATGAATACAAAAGGAGTCTGTCATGTTTGCCTCCTATGCCTTGGAGACTTGTGACAAGTTTGGGCCCAGAGTCTCTTTGGCTGGAGAGACTCTGGATGAAATGTACCATATTTTCCGGACTATAAGACGCACCGGACCATAAGACGCACCCAGGTTTTAGAGGGGGAAAATAGCGTAAAGATTTTGAGCAAAAAATATGGTACGAGCTACAAGGGGAAGATGGCACCGTGGGACCTGAGCGGTGTCAGTACCGTATGAAAGTGTCACCAGGTGAGTATAACAACTGGTGGAGGGGGCTTACATATAAGCATGACAAAGGATCTGCACCTATGAGATCTTAAAGCAGCACTCCAGTGTTTTCAGCAGTGGAGTGGCGCTTTATATGTAAGTATAAGAACTAGAGGAGAGGGCTTACATATAAAGCGCCACTCCACTGCTGAAAACACTGGAGTGCTGCTTTAAGATCTCATAGGTGCAATTCATATCAAGGGAGAACTATAACTCCCAGCATGTCCTGCAGATCCTTTGTCATACTGGGAGTTATAGTTCACCACAGGAGTGGTAGAAAGCCTGTATGTACAGTTTTTTATTAACACTAAGAATTCATTCTAATGTTTTATACTCACATTAACTGCTGCTGTCACTGTGGCCCGTCTTCCTGCATTCACAGTATAGCACTTCTCTATTGTAGGACCTGAGATGAGGTAATGAAGAGGGCAGGCTGGAGCATTACTTGTAATGAAGAGGGGAGGGCTCTGGGCTGTCATGTGATGCTCCAGTGCACCCCCTTCACTATCTCATCGCAGGTCCTGCTAAGAGGCAAATGCTGTATCGTGACTGCAGGATGACGATCACACTGACAGCAGCACTTCATGTGAGCACACGCTGTGCTCCAGAGGTATGCTGGCACCTCTGCAGCATCACAGCTCTGCCTTCTCTCCCCAGCACAGTGGACTACCAATCTCCCCAGTGCTGCTGGATTCTGCTGCTGGGGAAACCATATGGAGCCGATACTTACAGTTAAAGAATATTCATTAGCGACTTCCCTCCGCTGTTCTGCGCTGACAGGAGGGCGGGGAAGTGGCCAAGGAATATTCCTTGAAAATGACCAGAGAGAGATTGTGCTTTAGTGATTCGCGCTGCCGTGTAACCGTACCCGAACAAATGCCAGGGAAGCCAAGAGTATGCAAGCTGCTTCTTTATTCCATCAGTATTTCCATCCAACACGTTTCGTTACAGACCTTGTACCTTCCTCAGGGATATGCTCAGGGCAGTGGTAAAAGAGACAGTAGCTTGGGTCTGCCCTTGTGGTGGTGGAGCACCAGGTCCGATGGTGTAGAGCGCGGTTCATGGTGGTGGAACACTGGGTCCAGTGGCAGTGAGGAGGCACTGTGGTCATTACAGGCTGTAGGCTGTTCTGAAGAAATGGGATTTCCTTGAAGGTTCTGAGTGTGGGGGATCGTCGGATGTTTTGGGGCACAGAATTCCAGAGAATGGATATCTTAAGGATATCGATATAATTTAATGTAAAAGTCCCACCCTGCACACAAATCTGTACCAGGTAGTCTAATGGGTGTCTCAGAAAGGTGGTGATGAGTGCAGTCCAGGAAGACCCATTGGACTGATCGGCAGAGATTTTCATGCAGCATAAAACCTTTATAAAACCATTTTTCAAACATATGTCGTGCTACTCTGGGGACATAAAGAGGTTGTATGGTCATGTGACATGATACATATGAAGTGGTGACAGCAGAACAGAAAGTGAAGATGTATTGAGGGGCACCGAGTGAGACATTTTTATTCCAGAGGGCACGCGCACACACACACACACACACACACACACACACACATATAAAGGGTGGGCCATATATAGATGCTTGTACAAATCTTTCTGTCTCATCAAATCTGCTGGTTGTGGTAAAAGTACTGAAGTTTTTATCCACAGTGATGAGTGAGTGTAATCGTTACTGTTCGCTACTCGCACGGATAGTTACGGTAATCGCAATACTCCTTACTTGGCGAGTATCGCTGGTGCTCATGAGTAATGTGTTGATCATTATTGATTTGACACAAACTGACAGCTCTCTTTAGTAAACAATGGGAGCTGGCACCTCAGTGAGAGCAGATTGACTGGAAGGCTCCCACTGGGGAGACAGCAAGGTGTTTTATGCAGTAGAAAAACAAAAAAGGCCACCCTCCCATCATGTCCCGGAAATACTCGTTTTATGGCCGGATGTGTGTGGGCGGAGGCTATCACTAATTGACTAACATTGGACTCGCTATTCGGACGAGCGAGTATTAAAAGCTACTCTCTACAAATCTCCCGAAGCCGAGTATTTCACTATCCGCTCATCACTATCCACAATTTAAGACTACTGCCTCTCAAATAAGAAGGAGTGAAGCAACCGCTGCTTGACATCACAGCTCACGTGAAATAAAGTTACACAAGCCCTGGGACACGAGGCGTCAATGTTGCTAGAATGGCGCCGGCATCAGAGGAGAGTATACACTGTTGTTATGTGACACAATGGAATATAGAAATTGAGAAGGGGAACTCTGAGTATTGAACAACCCCTTTAAGAGTATTTGCAAAGTTTCTAATAATGACTTGACTAACCTTCCTGAAGTTTGGTACACAATCTATGAGACAGGCTTTCTTTTATGTTAATTAACAGTACAATGATCATAATAATACATTTTGATTACAGCCTCCTCATTACAAAACTACAGAGATGCTGAAAGATACCCAGACAAGGAGGATATCTCTCATTTGTCAAACAGTTACCGTACTTATCAAAGCCTTCCACATGCAGAATAAAGCAACGGCAATTAGCATAATAAAGGTTTATTACTAGGTAGTTATAGCACAATCAAGGAAAATTATTATATGTAGTAATGTTTTATTAATGCCATTAGAATCACTTTTTTTTCCCTGAAAATGAAATAATGTACTACGTGTTTCTGATTTTTTGTTTTAACAGGACCCCAGCTTTCATGAGAAGTGCTTTAAGGATTATTATATTTTTGTAATGTTACTGTACTATTCTCAGAGTTGTGTCTTTGTAATGATCCGTGCACCTGTCTGTTCAGGAGAAACTGATATAAACTGATAAAAACTAAAAGAAGGTTCCTATTAACTGACAGCAAGCAGAGCTCCTGAAAATTAAATTGTATATAGAGATGGGTGAACCCACAGACGTTTGGGTTTGCCGGAGGCTGAACTTAAAAAAAAAGTCCAGTTTGGGAATGAACTTGAGCCGGAATGCTATATAATCAATAGGAACCTGAACTTAAGTGCTTTAAAATATTGGATAGGGGGCTGCAAAAGGAATGAATTAAGCCGTTAAATCATACTTTCCAGCCTCTGCACTGCTCTCACACTGCTTGTGAGTCCGCTCATTAAACCTTATGAATATTCCCCATCTTCCCCGCCCATCTTTGTGACAGTATCTGTGATTGGTTGCAGTCAGAGTGCACCCCACTTCTCTGTGTCAGCATCAGTAATTGTTTGCCATACAAATTAGTGTATGGCAACCAACCTGCCATCATATTAGTGTAAAAATAAATCATTTTTATAAAAAATCCCCTTTATTTGTGATCCTCAGTGGAGATAAAGTATACAGCTGGAGGCTGCAGCCCCCAGCTGTGTGCTTTATATTGCCATCACCGCTTCCCACTGCTGAGTGCTTCCCTGTGGCTGTCAATGAATTCAGTTGATCCTCATTCCGGATTAATAGATTGCAGGACATGGCGGCACAGGTGTCCAGCAATCTGTCAAAGAGCTCAATGAAGTTCACGGTGTAGGAAACTACTGCTGTGAATTCAGTTGAACCTGCTGCTTATTGCCGTACAGCTGTGCCCCATGCTCTGCAATCCTGCAATCCAGCACTGGGTTCAACTGCGTTCACTGACAGCAGCGAGGAAGCCCTCCAGTGACATCACCACCTCTCATAGCCGAGGGCTTCTCCACGGCTGCCAGTGTGGTCCCAGAAGTATATGGCAATGTGTATGACAACTAATCACAGATGCCGACACAGCGGGTGGGGGCGTATTCTGACTGCAAACCAATCACAAATGCTGTCACAGATGTAGATGAGGAAGCAGAGGAATATTCATGAGGTTTAATGAGCAGACACTTAAGCAATGTGAGTGCAACACGGAAGCGATAAGTATTATATAATTTCTTTTCAATAGCCATTTTGCTTCCTCTTGCAGCCCCCCCAGCTAAGTCAGCAGTAACACAGACATGTATTTTCGGGTTCGCCCATACCTACTTGGTATATAGAAAAATGTTCTTGTATAAAGAAGACTGTTCCCCCTAATACAATGCATGACTGAATACAAAATTGAGTCAAATTAATATCATAAGTTCCCCACATATTTTGCAAAATTCAGGGGGGCTCCATTTATGAATCAGATTAGTTGGGGTCAGTAATAGTTTGCTGTCACCAATAAAATTCTTACTCTATTTGTTATATTTTCAATGGTTAAATATCCTCTCTACCCAGCAGTCTATGCTTATTGCTCAATACACGGGAATCCTGCCCATGGTTTATAGGTTTATTCTCTTCTCTTGATTTGCACTCTTTGAATTGTGACATTATTTTCTATTTCTTCTATTAATTGAAGACCTGGTTTGTTTCTTTGATCTCAGTTTGCTTTTTCCTGTTTGCTATATTCTGTGCCTTTATAAAATATTCTTACCCCTTGAATGTTTCCACATTTTTTCACGTGACACCCACAAACTTAAGTTTGCTTTATTGTGAATGTATGTGATATACTAACACTAAGTAGTAAGTATTTGTGACGTCTAAACAAAATGTTACAGGGTTTTCTATATATTTTACAAATATAAATCTGAAAATTATGACTTATGTTTGTATTTAGCCCCCAGAGACATTATTTTATAGCACCACCTTTTGTTCTAATTAATACTCTGCTTAAAGTCTTTTGGGGGTCTATCTCTACCAGCTTTGTACACCTAGAGGTGACATTTGTGCCCATTCTCCTTTGCACACTCGCTCTCACTCAGTGAGAATGGATGGAGACGTCTGTTTTCAAGTCTTGTTACAGATTTTAAGGCCCCTCTACACCTTTCAACATCGGCTGCCATGTCGGAAGCGATGCCACAGGTGCGCGCTCGCTTCCGACATCGCAGCCTAACTGTCACACGGCAAGATGTTGCCAGTGACGGTGCTGCGATGTTGGTGAGGCAATCACTCGCTGGGCTGGGATCAACCCTGCGAGCGATACGCTGCAATGCAGCAAATGGGCGGGATCGGCTGTGACATCTCTATTGCGGTGACACACCGAACGATGCCGCAGGTTGCTTAAGTTGAAGTTGACAAAGTTTCCTGCATGCAGGAAAACCTGTCAACTCCGACTTGAACAACTATCATTGTAGAATCGTGCATTTACACGCGACGACGCAACAACAATGTTGTTTCAACATCGTTCCTGACGTCACTTTTGAACGATGTCGGGAACGATGTTGAAAGGTGTAACGGGGCCTTAAATGGGATTTAGGTCTGGATTGTGAAGCAGCCATTCACACACATGAATATGCTTTGATCTAAACCAGGGTACTCAAGCTCAAGGCCACTAATAGTGCATGTTTTTGGGATCTCCTTAGCATTGCACAGGGTTATAATTGAATCATCTGCGTTCCCACACACCTGCATCCACCACTAGTCACTCCAGGCCAGAAAGATGGGGAAATTGATCCAACCCACATCCCTGGCTGGAGATGGGGCTAAGATAAGGTGGTGGATGGAACTGTAGAAAGGGGAGCCACTTAGTGGGAGTGACAGGAAGACCAGGACAGAAAGAGGAAAACAACAGGAAGTGGGGTGGTAAAAGTAGAGTAGAGGAATAGGAAGGTGGAGGGAGCAGGAGGAAGAAGCTGTAGTGAAGGAGCTGAGAAGGACTGAGACCAGGAGACTAGAGCTGGAGGAGCTTGTCCTGGAGAGGAAAAGAGAGAGATGGAGGGAGCCAGGCAGGAGCACCAGAGAAGGAAGGGGTCCCAGAGGCACGGGAAGTAAGAAATCCACCCGTGGGGCTTGCATCCATTGCCGGTCACAGGCACGTGGAGGGACCAGGGATTCAGAGGGTCACCGGGCCCAGACTAGTAAAGGATAGTTGAGGCCTCAGCTAGCCAGCAGGAGGCTGCTGAATCTCCAGGAGCTGCAGCCGAATCCATGCCATTGCGGCAAAGGTGGCCAGATAGGGCAAAAGGGGACAAAGAGTACATTGCCTGGTAGGGTCTGAGGCCACTGGCACGGGACACTGAACGTGAGGTGCAGGACAGGAGGGAGAGAGCCACCACAAGAGGGAGATGACCCTGAAAAGGTACACAGAACAGGGTGCCGGCTAAGTGTCTCCAATCTACCTGGGAATGGCTAGACATCTGGTTCGTAGGGTACAGCACCCTGCCAGATGTCACCACCTAAAAACAGTGAGTAAAAGTGTGGAACTGCATCAGCTGTGCCTTGAATTTTTACGCCATTCCCTGCCCTTCACTACAATTTAACCATTATCTAAAGATTGACTTTTACACCTGCTCCGGGGTACCGCTCCACCTACGGGGAGCAACAACATCTGGCTGCATCTGCCCCAGAGGTCTGAACTGCAGCGTCGGCCAACCCTGGATGAGTACCATAGGTAGCATTATAACTTCAACCCTCAAAACCTTAATCCTCAAATTTTATTGACACCGCCAAGGTCACGGAGCCGGGTCTTGACCCCCCTGACTCCTCAGCAGTGCTTGTATCCCGGTTCCGAGTAACCCACGGCCCTGGGGGGTGGCCAGATACATACAAAGAGGTGGGAGGGAGGATGATTAAGGGGACGTATTATAGAATAGATACAGCTTGGATAAATTAATTGTTTTGATCATAAAGGCATATTGATACAGAATGGAAAAGACAAATTGACATGGATGCAATGACATGTTACTGGTATGATATGAACTGTTCAAAACTAATAAAAAGAGTTTGAAAAAAATATTATTTCCTTTTAATTGTTTGACAATTGTTAAAAAAAATCTTTACAACTCTAACTCTAAAGACTACAGTTTAAAGACTGCGCAAATATGAAATTAGAGATGATTTTAGTAAAAACAGTTGCAGAGTCTAGGATAAACCTTTGATGTTATTGTAATTATATACCAAGGTTCAACACTCCTTCATGAAGTACCAATACATCAAAGTGCGATTACCAACCCACAAGGGAGCAGCTAATGGAGGCGTTAACAACCTGGAAAAACATTTCTATAAAAATAATTTCTAAAAAGAAAACCAAAGACTCTATCTCTATCTCTTATCCCTCTCACACACATTATATATAAATATGTAAACAAAAAAAACAAAAAAAAAAAAAAAATATATATATATATATATATATATATATATACATATATACCTATATTATATATATATATATATATATATATATAATTATATATATGTTTACTTATTTATATACAGGTACATCTCAATGAGTTAGAATTTCATCAAAAAGTACTTTTTTTCAGTAATTTCAGTAATTCAATTAATTCAATGCAAAAAGTGAAATGCATTTATTATTTAGAGTCATTACATATGTAGTGATCTAGCAAGGTAGACAAAAAAGCCAGTGGCACTCACCAAGATGATCTTCAAGTTTTTAATTCCACATATACATGTATGGAATCCAGATGATGGGGGAGGGAGGTGCGGGAACGAGGACGACGGCAACCGTCAGGCACCGTAGAAGCGGCAGGTTAGCCGCGAAACGGTTGCCGTCGTCCTCGTTCCCGCACCTCCCTCCCCCATCATCTGGATTCCATACATGTATATGTGGAATTAAAAACTTGAAGATCATCTTGGTGAGTGCCACTGGCTTTTTTGTCTACCTTGCTGGATTAATATATACTTACGTATAGTGAGCACCCCTTTGATGCTGGATTCCTTCAGTCAGGAATAATGAATGGACTTACACTGATCGTAACACACAGATAGTGCCCAGTTTTCTCCTCTGCACAAAATTCATATGTAGTGATGTTTCAAGGGTTTAATCTGTAAATGTTGATGATTATGGCTTACAGACAATGAAAACCCAGAGGTCATTTTCTCAGAAGTAGGGAGAATGACTCATGACCCTATATAATATGTGTTTCACTTAATGTATTGAATTACTGAAATGAATTAACATTTTGATGATTTTCTAATTCATTGAGATGCTCCTGTATATACAGGGTGGGCCATTATATAGATGCACCTAAATAAAATGTGAATGGTTGGTGATATCAACTTCCTGTTTGTAGCAAATTAGTATATGGGAGGGGGAAAACTTTTCCACATAGGTGGTGACCATGGCGGCCATTTTGAAGTTGGTCATTTTGGATCGAACTTTATTTTTAATAATGGGAAGAGGGTCATGTGACACATCAAACGTATTGAGAATTTCATTAGAAAAACAATGCTGTGCTTGGTTTTAACACAACTTTATTCTTTCATGAGTTATTTACAAGTTTATGACCACTTATAAAATGTGTTCAAAGTGCTGCCCATTGTGTTGGATTGTCAATGCAATCCTCTTCTCCCACTCCTGACACACTGATAGCAACACCACAGAAGAAATGCTAGCACAGACTTCCAGTATCCGTTGTTTCAGATGCTGCACATCTCGTAACTTCACAGCATAGACAATTGCCTTCAGATGAGTGATGAGGCAAACTTTTTTGAGACTGGTGAAGTTAGCAAACAAAACCAGCGCTATTGGTCTGACACTAACCCACAGTGGATAGATCCCTCCAAGACTGTTGGAACACAAACATTGATGGTATGGTATATGTGGTACATAGATAATGGGGCCATTCTTCATCAATGGAAACCTCAATGCCACTGGATATCTGAATCATGTAGCAATTTCAGCTCCCATCCACATAACAAATAATTCTTCAATGATGTTACCCATAAATAGTGTGTGATTTATTTCTACGTGTTTCAGGGCATGCAAGCACCTTCTTCAGCAAAATCACAGATGTACATCAAACACACACGCCAGCGTGCAATATATATAGTTTAACACGGGACCCAGCACTGTAAAGCACTAGCGCTAAACACTGATCTTTATGCGTTTACTCAATATTAAATTAGTGGCAGGGTCATGGATGCCAGACAAAAGATAGTTATAAATGTAAAAGGTGCTGCACAGCCAATACTTTGAAAATTATAGTTGACAGGGGTGCTACAATATGTATGAGAGCGGAGAACTTATTATATAAAAAAGGTCATACATAATACTTTGTGCACACCACATATGTTTTTTACATGATCTTTATTACAAAAATTACAAAAAATTGGTGCAAAACAAGTTAAAAACATCTAAAAGCAATGCAGGTCCCATATCCTCTGTTGCAAAATCAAACAATTTGCCAGAATAAATCAATTATAAATAGCAGAAGCAGAATGCAATCCCTCAAAAGATAGTTGGTACGGAAGTGAACGTGCTTGGTCCGACTGCCATACAGGACTGAAATTAAAGGGAAGTTTGAATCTTTTTGCTCACCAATACTCCTTATGAAGTATTATGCATTTTAGTCTTTACTATCAGTGATCGGTGAACTCGCCGATGCTCAGATCTTTTTGTAAAGTCCAAGTTCAGGGCCGGAAGTAATTTGAACTTGCTTCTGAATCATGACCTTGGACTTTCCAGATCTGGGATGCGGTTGGAAGGAAAAGGGGCTGTAAAATAAAGCATATAGTTAATAAACATTATCATAACCCTTACTAGTTCCCACGGCACGCGTCCTGCAGTCCTGCTGTCCAGGATCCTGGTTCAAATCAAACAGATACAGTGATCAACAATCACAATTTTATTCAGACTCTATTTATGATTGGTGATCACTGTATCTGATTGATTTGAACCAGGATCCTGGAAGTTGAGTGATGGCACATAGCCGCCACTAGCCTACTCCCCTTTTTTTTTCTTCTCAAAAATGCATTGTCATTTTGTATCTTTATTGATTTCAGCACATAGCTTTGCTATTGAACCTGCTTCCTCTATGAGTTTTATTATTGCCTCCAACTCATTCTACATATATGGACTCTGAAAATATAATTTATTGTAGGTTTATTCATTTACATAAGACATACTTCCCCCACTCCACCATGGCTCCCTAAAAACTTTCCTTGGTAATTACCACCTCCCCTGCTATTTTAAAATCAAGCCCTGTAGCTGAAATGAACTGTATAGTGCTTTTTATTTTCCTTCACTGACGCAGCGCTTACCGCGCATGCACCTCGGCCGCCATCTTCCTACACCTATGCAAAGTTGAATGAGCTGTACTGTTATGTCTATATGAATCAAACTACTCCTCTCGCGCATGCACACTTGCACTTAGTGCTCTAACCCGGATGATGACATCCGGTTGCGAATTTCCGGTTCTTGGCCACTAGACAGGATGCGGCATTCACTGGACACACCTGTGCACCCTGCTTATGCCCATCACAGGTAATATTGTTGATTAATACACTATGTAAAGCAGTAGTCTGTAGCACTACTTGTTCCCCTGACCCTCCTCAGACGAAGCTAACGCGAAACCCGCGTTAGGGGGGCTATACAGACAGGTAATAACATCTTTTGCCCCTTGTGTCACTTAGCACTGGCTGCTACACTGTTACTATTGAGGTGTTTACTTTGGGCTTACAATAGTGATTTGGTTAGCCTTGTGCATTGAGCATGTTAATTAGGATGTAGACTCCTTGATATAAGATTGGTTGTACCAAGTGGGGTAAAATCCTGTTCTGTATATTTGTATATCTCCAGTTTTTACTGCGGTTTGTTACTATGCAATAAAATAATCATTTTGATTGAAATTGGCCTGACTCCTGGGTATTATATTTTGGAATTCTCTTGTTTTGGAGGGCCTGATAATTTTGGAGGGTGACCCCTATTTTGAAATTGTTCCCCTGACGAATTTGCCCCCTTGGCAACCAAACGCGTTGGGCAGACAGGGGTCCCCTGGACACAGCTTGCAACCTCTCACACATTGGCAAACTCCTGGGAGCAGATGGGGTCTTGTGTCACCACTTATGTCCCATGCTTGGTAATGTTTATAGGGTGAATTTGTGGAGCTTATTTATCTTGCCACAGAGGGCAGATTCCCCTGATAGGGAAACTGACTGATTTTTGTATATGGAACCCTGCTATGTTAGCAGGCTATGTTAGGAGGTTTGTTGTATCTCCTGGCACTAACGGAAATTCAACTGTGGTCCACCATAACACAAATTTTAAACATTGTTTTGCTCTTTCTTGCATCCCTATTTGAGTACCTTGGTCCCCAGAAAACAATAGTGTGGTACACACCGGCATAATGATTATTTCACTATTGCAAGAACTAACAGGTTGCTCTTGATCTCTACTGGTGCTGAGGTTAATTGACATTTGTCCTCTAGGCTATCATTTGTAGTGCTTTGAAGCACATAACAGCGCCAGTATCCATCATGTATTTGTAACTAGCTGTGAACCTTGTCTGGGGTGACCCCTTTCCATTGAGGGTGATTTGGCCACCCTGTTTTTAATTGTTTTTAAGATACCTTTTCAAGTTGTGTGTGACCTTTGCATTCTAATAAAGATTTACTGTTTATACTGTGGAGATCGCCCTTTTTCTACGTGTCGCTTTCCTTCTTTTTATACGGAATGAGCATCTGTGATTGGCTGTTTGATTAATCTGCAATCAGGCCACACAGGCACAGAATGACACAGCCGAGTGCTGTGTGTGGACCTGAAAGCAGCCCACACATTCTACCATACTAAAATGTATGGGCTGATTGCAGATTACTTGAACAGCCAGTCACAGATGCCCATTCTATGTGGTAGCATCTGTGATTGGCTGTGGAACAGGCAGTGAAGTGAATATCCCGGAAGATAATGAGTGGTCCAGAAGTAGATGTGGTGGCTTCAGGACATGGTAAGTATAATGATAATGTTCATTAATTATATGCTTTGTTTTACAGCCCCTAGACCCAAACTGTAACACGGATTTGCCAGAGAACAATTGCTTAGGATTTGTGCACGAGCTCTAGGTGTTTGGTCCAGTCACCGAATTTTACAGTTCGGGTTCACCCTTCACTATTGTCAGGTAGCGCTTACAGAGTGTGTTTGGGGACACTTGCTTACTGTGCAATTCAAGCACACGATGGCATTGTCCACACACCTGCGCTTCAGTATTTAGCGTTTCTTGCGCTAAATACTTAGATTCTGGCAGAGAAGCGCAGGTGCGTGTACTCTGCCGCTTCCAGCAGATGCTGTCCCTAGTTACCCGATCTGTGCGCTCGCAATAAGCGGTGACTCTGCAGGCTGCTGTCTGAACTGGTTACCACGATACAGATCGGGTAACCAGGGACAGCGTCTGCTGGAAGCGGCAGCGTACACGCACCTGCGCTTCTCTGCCAGAATCTAAGTATTTAGCGCAAGAAGCGCTAAATACTGAAGCGCAGGTGTGTGGACAATGCCATACACAGTTTCTTATCAAAGATAGTCCATTGGTTTATTAGAAGTCATAAACCTAACTGTTGTTATCTGCCTATGTCTTAAAGTGATCTTTCTTTGTATGAAGTTGACTGATGCATGCTATTGCTCTCTGGTGTCAACCACTAACTTAAGCCTAAATGGTTAATGGTTTCAAAGGCGGAGATTAGACATTGATATCACCTGTCCTTGTCCATAAGACTGACAATTGTATTACTCTCAGGTATCAGTCGCCTACAAAGGAATATCATATCAAGACATAGGCAGATAACAACAGTTAGGACCCAGTTACGAGATACGTCACAACGCGATAACTGGGCGGATTATTGATTTGCCCCCTTCCATAATGCTAAGTATCTCATTTTGCCTTAATGTAAATTCCATAATCTATATGTCACTGCAGAGTGCAGTTTATAGCTTTTTAAATGTAATTTCTGTTTAAGTAGGCACCTACACTGATGGTGGGTTTACACGTTGCGATATCGGCGTCCAACTCCGACCAAATGTCACGTGGTTCGTGCATTGGACCCGATATCGTTCCTGCGTTGTACGGTGTGAATGTACAATGCGATGCAGGAACGATGGCAAACCGATATTGGGGGTCGAATGAGCGTGCTATTCAACCGCCCGATATCGGATGCCGGTTGGAGCTGGATCATCCCGTGTAAACATCCAACTCCGATGCGCAGTACAACGTCCCCCATTCACTACCATGTTAAATGGTCGGGGGGCGTAGACATCGCAGGGACGTTGTACAACGATATCGGGACGTGTACACCGCCGATCTGACTCTTGGAAAACCGGGCACAAAATGCGCGCTCCCGCGCCGTTGTATACGATATCGGAACGATATTGCAACGTGTAAACCCACCATGACAGGATTGAGTGCCGCATATTAATTTTTTATATATCCACTCTCAGACCTGTTTGTCTGCCACATGGTTCCTAGGAAGTGTGAAGGGCCTTGCTTACATCAAAGAACACTTAATCCCATTAACAGAGATTATATTTCCTCCAACACCCAGGTGTATGAGGAATCAGCTTTAACCAGACACTACCCTGTTTTTTTAGCTCACCTGCAGTCCAGCACTTGTAATGCATTGCCTGAACCTGTGGAACGTCAAGTCCCAGCACCATGCATTGTTGCTGAACTATAAGTCCCAGCATACATTCTGGATTTAGATCATAGCAGACCTGTGTCTGTGCGATACATACCTCACAATATTTACTACTACATTTTATACACATTATTTTTATGAATTTTTAAACCACATACACATAAATGCTATGTGTTAAAACAGAACTTCTCATTAATAAGTGAGTTTAATTTATATATAACAGAAAAATACATGAATTAAGGAATTTCTGTGATCGTTCAACATAAATATACAAAGATAATAAAAGTAAAAATGTAAGAACCAGAGCAATGATGGGGGAAGTTTTTTTGTCTCTTTTTCCATTTTTTATGATATAAAGTTACATTGAGTCAGAAATAAAAAGATGGTTTTAAAGAAGGTGTTTGAGGTGGGAAACGATGAGATTTTTGTGACCATTCATAGCAAATTGTTATTGATGTTTTTAAGAATGGTCATTATACTGTAGATACATTATATATGGTTGCTGTAATTTCTTTATGGATTTTTCATTAGTCTTGGCCTTTCTGTGCCGTGTCGTATAAACAACTACTGCAAGGATAGATGGGAGGATAGGAATTCTCTCTTTTTAATGCAGGCAATCACGTCACCATACTCACAATAAGGGGGTTTGATGTATACACAGAAATCATGTTTAGTACACAATCCTGCAATACATTAGGGCATGGTCTTCATAAAGGGGTAGTCTGAGAAATAAAATAAAAATAAATAACTAAAATAAATAAAGTACATTTAAATATTAAACATTTTACTAAATGCTTTTATTAGGCAGAAATGTAGTAAAAAGGTAATCTTTAGCTAGTGCACCAGTATGAGTATGTTAATTGTATCAGTTTCCAGCAGTTTCCCAGCCATCCAATGTCTTAAGCTCCCATCACACATATCGACGCACCAGCGATCCCGACAATGATAACGATCCTGAAGGGATCGTTGGTGCGTCGTTACCTGGTCACTGGGGAGCTGTCAAACAGGCAGATCTCCCCAGCGACCAGGGACCAGGGAGCCACCTCCACATTGCTAGTAACTATGATAAACAGCAGGTATCTAGGCAGCACTGCCCTGCTTAACGCTGCCTGTAAGCAGGGAGGACGCTGGTAACTATGATAAACAACGGGTATCTAGGCAGCGTGTGCTGCATGGATACCCGGTGTTTATCATAGTTACCAGCATCCTCCCTGCTTAGCGCTGGTAACCATGATAAACACTAGGTATATACCTGGTGTTTACCATGGTTGCCAGCCTTTGAGATCGCTGATCGCTGGTCTCTCGCTGTCACACGCAGCGATGCGTGCTGACCAGCGGGAGACCAAGGTTCAAAAAATGACCCGGAGCAAAACCTGTGATGTTACAATGATCTCACTAACGATCTCGTTATGTGTGACGGGGCTTTAGGTTGGGCTGCTTAAAGACATCTGCTCAAGACAGACAGATGTCAGGTGAGTGTAGCATCCTGTCAGGTATTGAAAATGCACATTCCTTTGTTCACTGAACTCGAAAGAACAAGTAGAAGACAGTTTTTACTGTTATTTCCAGTAGCTCCATACCGTCCTCCTGCCCTTCAATAAACCTGTCAGGCTGATGAGATATCTGTTCAATCTCAGTCAGCTAGGAATGTTATCTCCTGCTTTAGCCTGCATTCTGCTCCTATGCTTGTTCTCACACCTGAGACTATCTGTATCCTGCAGATGTCTTTACGCAGCCCGTCCTAAGATTTCAGTAGGCCCCAATGATAAAGGTGGGGGCAACACAGGTGCATAGTATGCTGGTTCGTAACCCACGTCAAGGGTCTCCACGCTCACAAGTCCATAACAGCGTATTTTGGGCCAAAATATCTAGCAATAACTCACATTATTATTCATATTTTATATAATTATTTTATTGCCCTTTTTTTTATCTTTATGCAGGATGCTGTCGGGCTCTTTGGGGCATCTGTCCTGTGCGGTGCATTTAAATAGTGCTGAGCTGCCCATCTAATCTAAAAATCTGGGCGTGATTGGTCAATAGGTTTTATAAAGACACTTTGCATCACATGTGATGCCCTATGGAAACCTCATCTGTGTGCATATAAAATACCACCAATCACCCCTCCACGTTATGGCAGGTTGAGAGTGGTTGTCGCATCGCTATTTTGCACCTGTGTTGCCTTTACAATTGGGGCCGGCTGCATCCTGTTAAGTGCATTTGATATCAGAACTTATGGCTGCTTTTGGTGAGTGTTTCATTGGTGGAGCAGCAGCGCACTGATTGCTTGTTCACCAATCAGAGCAAAGCATATCCTCTGCTCTCCTCATCTCCTAACTGCAGTCAGACTATGTAGCATCCTCCACCCTCTGACCCCTCTCACCTTCACAGGGCAAGAGGAGAGTACAAAAATAATTCCCTGCTCAGGCGCCGCACCACAACCTGCTGCCCTAGGCACCATACCACCAGTGCCTAGTGGCAAATACGACCCTGAAAATACAGATGTAAAAGGAATAATAATGGAATGATTTTTTTATACGCTCATGTGAAAGGCTTTCCAGGAAACTCTCTCACATGGTACCGGCATCCTTCATACTACTTATTATTGGTAATCCCAATGACTGTCTATGTCCTGAATAAATGTTAAAAATAGGAAAACCCTTCAATAGTATAATAGAAAGCTAAATGGAAATCTTAGTGTTTGACTTGAATGGAATCATCATGAAAATGCAAAAAGTAATCATCAATGAAAAAAATAGAAGTGCATAGCGGATGAAACACGTCCTCTCTTTCAAGCTAGAGAAACACAAAGCGTCTATGTAAAGTGATATCTCCAACCATAACATGGAGCTAGTTGGTTCTGCAGCAATAAATTACTAAACTAATTATCTAGTAGCAGGCTAGCTGAATCATTTAAAGGGGTAATTAGCAATCAGATATAATGAGCACTTCTACTATTTCATGTCATACTGTATTTAGCTTCCACACAGCCTAAAGGAACTAAATTATATCTTCTTCTTTACTGAGGGCATTCGAGTTATATTGAGTGCATCAGCCCATATTATTAGTCTTCAATGTTTAATTCTTCACTGGACTGAACACCCAGATTCTTCTTGTCAAACTTTTCACATGTCTTATGGGCACTTTTAAGCACATAATTGTTTAGCAATGCAAATGTAAACTACGAGCTAACAAAATTATGGGCCTATTGTACAAACATTATTGGCTTCTTAAACGGCGTGAGAGCAAAACTGCCTGTGTTTAATATACTTCTTAATTGAATGAATAAAAGAGCGCAAAGATTAAACACAAACATAAACAAGGCGGAATGTGAGTCGGGGAGGGTACATTACCGAGGCCAAACTAACAATATCTTTATGACAAAATTATGAGTTTACATCATAGTGTCAAAATAACACTTTTGTATAAATAAGGATACGCCTGATCAAATTGATTTATTTTTGCTGGACAGTAGGATTTAAAATTTTCCTTCGTTATCAGATATCACAGGATAGTGACTATATATTGTTTTCGGGAAAGCTTAATGAAAGTTAACCCTGGCAATACTAGACTCTTGGTGCTGTTGGACCTATTAAAATGTTCTCTGAATCATAGATGTAGCCAAGAGATGGGAGCGTAACTCGGTGCTGGGGTTGAAATTGCACTCAAGCCCCAGAGCCTAGAAGACCCAAGAAGACCCAAGAAGTCATCTTTGCCCATTACTATTAAAGATCTGCAATAATTGGAGGCTCTGTTGGAGATTTTGTACTGGGCCCACAAGCTTTAAGTTACACCACTGTAAAGCCCCTGTCACACGGGCGATATTGCTGCCAATTACATAGGCGACGTAGGGGCGTGGCCTATCGGTGGCGACATCGCCCCTACGTCGCCTCATGTAAAGGGGCGATCTCGGCGGTGCCGGGCGGTCACCTGATTTCAGAGCAGTACTCTGAAACCAGGCGACTATCATGGGGCGATGTGCACACATCTCCCCATGCAAGCGGGCGCCGGCGACCTGTCAGGCGATGGGAGCCATAGGTTCCCATTGTCCTGCATCGCCGCTGGGGTTTCCAGACACCCCGGCGGCCATGCCGACTGACAGCTCACCGGCGCGGGGCTGGAGGTGTCGTCCCGTGTAAACGGGGGACGGTGACGCTGGCGGGGCGCCAAAAACGTATGCGCACCCGTCAGTCGCCGCCGATATCCCAGCCCCGTCGCCAGGTGTGACGGGGCCTTAAAGAATCCAACAACATTTGGGTAACATCCAGGCACACAAAAAATTTGATTCGCTACCACAAAGCTTATGCCATAGATGCCGGTCTCCACAGTTCACACCAAAAAAAATAGACTCCTAACTGATGTTTACCCTGCTATAATAGTAGAGGAATATTGATGTAACATTTTTACCAGTGAGCCCAATTGCCAAGTACCATTGATATTGCTCTTCTTACATGGGCATAGGGCAAAGTTAATCCAAAGATGGAAAGTCTTAAGTCGTACATGCCGGTCTCCTCAATGAACATACAAAATGTAAAAAAAAGTGCAGTGCATAAAGTTTTTTTTGATTAAATTCGCTATTGAATTTATATTATTTAGCCGCTTGGAAGCAATAAAACAAACAAACATGCCAAAAACCATTGTGAGTGAAACTTTCAAGAAATATTTTGCTGGGAGATGTGTTAGGGAATTTTTTGCATCATTGAAATCCATAAAGATGTTATACAAAAAGTCTGGTATGTACCAAGGCAACCTAAACAGCAAATAAAAGCAGAAACAAAGATTCTGCCTGTAGTTGTTTTATATCACGGAACCCATTTCAGAAGATAATAAATATAGTATTATGTTATCAGATAAAAAAGACTTCTTATGTTTTTAACTGCTTAACAATAGCTCACAATAGTTTCAGTGGCATTTACACTGTCGTTCTCCTTAGATTAGACAATCTGCAGATCTGAGAAAAGTCATGGGACTATATTTGATGATCCTCTAATTAAAGGCAATCTATCACTCGGTAAAATGCTATTAACCTGCAGATATGGGGCTAATCTGCAGGATATTAGTATTCTGACCCTACCCTGCTCATGCACATTAAACCCCGGGTACGTTCAGAATACTGATGAACTTAAATCTCGTCAACATTCTGGTTTCAGTCACAGAAGTGGTGTTCCAAAACCGGCTTAGTCACAGCTCTGTGAAACTACGCCCCACGCACTAACAGTCACTCAGCATTAGAGGAAGATGTCTGTCAGTGCAGGGGGAGTGGTTATAACAGCCGCTCACTATATACAGAGCGGTGACTGGACCCGCGCCTGTGCCGCCTACATGACTGAAATCAGAACGCTGCTGGGAGGAATAAACTTTATTTCCTCCCGGCAGCAGTGTTTAATGTACAGGTGCAAGGTAGGTTCAGAATGCATTACCTTGCAGATTAACCCAAATGCGCAGGGATAGTAGCATTTTTCCATGTCACAAATTCAATATAAAGAGAACCTGTCACCCCCCTGATGCTATGCTAACTGAATGCAGTACTGAATGCAGCGTGTCAGCTGCATTCAGGGAAGGAGTCCCCCATGTCTCAAGCCCCCCTGTAAGTTGTAAAAAAGACTATAAAGTTTATGAATAAGGAGTTCAAAGGACTTACTCAGTAATGGGTCATCACTATTGCTGGTGTCCTCCATGTCTCCAGCCTTTTGCGTGCCACCTCCAGCCCTCTCTTGTTCAGCCTCCTGTATGTATCATCACTCTTGCTGGTGTCCTCCCCGCCTTCAGCCCTCAACAGGCTGAAAAAGAGAAGGCTGGAGGAGGCACAGAGAGGGCTGGATGTGGGGAGGACACCAGCAACAGCGATGACACATACAGGAGGCTGAAAAAGAGAGGGCTGGAGGTGGACCAGAGAGGGCTGGAGGCGGGAAGGAAACTAGCAGCAGCGATGGCACATACAGGAGGCTGAACAAGAGAGGGCTGGAGGCGGAGAGGACACCAGCAACAGCGATGACACATACAGGAGGCTGAACAAGAGAGGGCTGCAGGTGGACCAGAGAGGGCTGGAGGCGGGAAGGACACTAGCAGCAGCGATGGGACATACAGGAGGCTGAACAAGAGAGGGCTGGAGGCGATGAATCATTACTGAGTAAGTCCCTCTGGACTCCTTATCAATAAACTTTATAAAGTCTTTTTAACAGCTTACAGGGGGGCTAGAGACATTCCCTGAATGTAGCAGTCACGTTGAATTCAGTATGCATAGCACCAGGGGGGTGACAGGTCCTCTTTAACTCTTTACACAGTTCAAGTCATCCGTCAGATGTGGTTTCACAGTCAGAAAAGAACATCAATTTGATTTTTAGAAACGCTCTCATTTTTAGTATTCAAACAGTTTAAAAGAAATACAGATATCAAAATAAAACATATACAAAATTGTTCCTTAACAGAACTCATAAGGTTCTTGCATTTTGTGCTCGTACCGAGCTCTTTATCGTGTTAGCACAAACCTGATAAAATGCTCTGTATAAGCACAAAACTTTATTTCAGAAACTTGTAGAAACCATTGGATACAGCAAATATCTATTTTTATATTTTGCCATTAATTTCAAGGTTTAGTGTCTGCTGAATCGTTTTCTCTATAATATATGGTTGGGAGAGGTTATGTTTTTTAAACTAATCTACTCAAGTTGCACTCAAGATGCACTCCAGTCTAAATTGACGTAAAGAAGAAGAAAGCCGACTGATTCATTTGGTCTAATAAGTGCACAAACATTTTAGCACAATGTTTTTGAGATAAAAATGAGTCTTAAAGGAAGAAAAATACAGTATCTCCGGAACATCAGACATTATGCTTTCCATTATACGCAGCCTTGATAACAAAAAGAATAATCTTCTTTAATATTCTGTTTTTCTTCTCTTTAACAGCTGCCATCTGAATCAGATGCCCTAAGAGTATAGCTTTGAGGATAGCAAATTATCATATTAGAAAACTCTACATTCTAAATGAAGTCAATGTTCTTTCAAACTCCATTACTTAGAATGCACGAAGCGTACGTGTCTATGCCGTCAATACAGCGCTGGCCAAGAGGAATTGTTGGACCTCTAATATGTAAATATTAACAGGAGAACAGATGGAACGATCACTGGTTCAGACCTTTGCGAGTCATAAATTGAGCTCACGGCATAAGTAATAAACACAACTTCTGGGCACTACATTCTGATAAAAACATGCATATCAATTTCATTGAGTCTTCAAAGGATCGTAAAACTGAATAGTTTTAACTTAATAAAAAAAGTTTGTGATTCCTAAAGTCCATGATTGAGTTAAATAAGCATTTCTTGTATGCAATTTAGAAACTATTAAAAAAGTCAAGATTATAAAATGTATATAGAGTTTTACGTATTTGTGGAGATATCTCCTACATGGGGTTTCACAAAACTTTCTCTAAACTGCAAAAATAACCTGTTATGCAGCACTAAGTCCCAATCACACACAGTCTTAATTGGTTTACAGTGGAGATTGTAGTGGCGGTCTGGTAGAGTGATCGGGTGAATGGATCACTTACAGGATACATTTTGGTAAATGAACAAACCTTTATTATCTCTTTGATAAGCCACATCAAGTTTCGATAGTATGACACTATCTTCATCCGATCACGAGACGCCACCTGGAAGAGCCGCGTGAGTGGCGGAGGCAGCGAAGGCCAGCGGCTTCTTGGATCATAACAAGCTACAAAATGGGGTTGTGCAGAGTTTCACAACCCCAATGGGTGAGTGGTCTTTTGGCCCCTAATTTGAAACCCACTAGAACACTAGGTTTTTCACATATACACTCCTCTTTCTTTTATATCCACATATTATTTGGTTTACACACAGAGGATTACAGATACTTTTTGTACATTAACTTGTTTGATAGGTCTAGATCAGGCAAGTACATGAATGTTTGCATATTCTTTTCAGATGAATAGGTCATTTACAGAGTTGACCTATTTACAGGGGTGTAATAATCATAGGGTGTGAGCGCATGCGGCCCCATGATAGAGGGGGAACCTTTTGACCCCAGCACCTTCTTCCCCTGGATGCTCATTCAAGGATGTAATTCAGCTGAAGTGTACTGAGATGCAGAGAACCATCAGGTCTCTGCACTGCAATACATGCAACCAGCCAATTGGATGTCAGCAGCTGATATTGGTGTAGCTGACATTGGTGTTTCATGGCAGTGACATCATGCATCTCTATAGTAGGCATACTAATGTTAGCTAATGGCCTTTCCGCCGGCCTTAAAAGAGGTGCTCAGCATTGTGGGCACGGAGTAAGGTATTTTGTTTTATGTGTTAGAGTCAGGATGGGGACATACATTCCAGGCAGGGGCCCAGGATATTGGACATCTACACCAGGATGTGCCCAGGAATGGGGATATTTATACTACAGTGGCTCAGTGGTTAGCACTGCAGCCTTGCAGCGCTAAGGTCCTGGATTCAATTCCCACCAAGGACAACATCTGCAAAGAGTTTGCGTGGGTTTCCTCCGGGCACTCCGGTTTCCTTCCACATTGCAATGACATATTGGTAGGATGTTTAGATTGTGAACCTCAATAGGGACATCATTACTGATGTATTTAAAGTACTATGGAATTAATAGCGCTATATAAATGAATAAATATTATTATTATTATTATTATTAATTATTACTACTATGGGCATAGGATGGGGGTGATATATATTAGGAAAGAGCCCAGGATAGGGGACATAAATATCAGAAGGGTCCCAGGATAAGGAACATACATACCAGGATGGGCCCAGGATGGGGTACATATATACAAGGGAGGGGTCCAGGATGGGGAACATATATGATAATAATCATAATAAGAATAATTATTATTTTTATTTATACAGCACAAAACATATTCTGTCGCACTTTACAATTCATATATACCAAGAAATTGCCCAGGATGAGTTAGATATATACCAGGATAGGCCCAGAATGCAGAACATATTCACCCGGAATAAGACCAGGATGGGGACATTACATTAATTAAGGTAGGGGAGAGAAACTCATATGCCTTCATAGGAACTAGAATACTACGAAGGCCTATACATCTGACTAACATGCAATAGGGGGGAAGAAGGGTGGCAGGACCATATTTTGCACCAGAGCTCATTAGACTCTGGTTACACCACTGGCTCTTTATACTTACCGGTGTATCTCAATTAATTAGAATATCATCAAAAAGTTAATTTATTTCAGTAATTCAATTCATAAAGTGAAACACATATATTACATAGAGTCATTAAAAACTGATTGATATATTTCCAGTGTTTATTTCGGTAAATGTTGATAATTATGGCTTACAGCTAATGAAAATCCAAAGGTTTTTTCAGAAAATTAAAATAGGGAGGATGAAGGGTCTGAGAGATAAAATATAACCTAAATAGTTATCAGAGGCTTCACCTTGTGTGGTTGTGAGAGTCACAACCACTATAAAGCATATCACGGCTGCTGCAGTCCCCAGTATGGTGCTTATAGAGTAGGGAGGATGAAGGGTTAAAAACCACGTTACCATATTCCACAAGACATCAAAGGGTGAATTTAATATTAATTTATTATTAAACGCATTTCAAGGCTTCCTGGCCCCTTCCTCAGGATGAATCAATATCATTTTGCCATGTTTCCCTACTTTAATTTTCTGAGATAATGACCTTTGGGTTTAATTAAAAATGTAACTTTTTGATGATATTTAGGGATGAGCGAGTACCTTATTATTCGTGCTCGCTATACTCGCAACGAGTAAGTAGCGGTACTCGCTACTTGTTGCGAGTATGAATAGTTTTGCAATGTATCTATAGATACACTGCGAAAGTAGTCTAAAAGTGAGTAAAGTTGTTAAAAAACAATAAATACTATACTCACCTTCCACGCCTGCACCGGACGAACCTCACTCCGATCGCTGGACAGGACCTTCACTACCAGCCAATCAGATGGCCGTAGCATGGCCATTCAATGTGCCACGCACAACAGGGATCGCTAGTGGCCACCTGATTGGTCAATTTGTAAGGTCCTAGATGTACTATCAGACCTTGCAAACTGGCCAATCAGGTGGCCGCTAGCAATGATGTAGTTGTGACGTGGCGCCATCTGATTGGCCAGATCGCTACCGGCCATCTGATTGGCTGGTAGTCAAAGGTCCTTGTCCAGTGATCGGAGGTGAGGTTTTATTTCCTAGTGCAGGTATCGGACAGGTGAGTATGTAAGTTTATTGTTTTTTAACAACTTTTACTCACTTTTAGGCTACTTTCGCAGTATACATAAGTACTCGAGAGTAGCGAGTAGTCCGAATACCACTACTATTCGGCGAATATCGAATAGAAGCGAGTATACTCACTCATCCCTAATGATATTCTAATTCATTGAGATGCCCTTGTGTGTATGTGTTCTTATAATTTCTTTCATTTATAGTGCAGAGATATATGGATTAGGCAAAATTCAAATTCACCTGTTTGTGCTGATTTTCCTGCGGAATTCGATTTCAGAAGTTATTTTTCATGAATTTAGTGTACCTCATCATGCTCCTGGGTCTGTAAAGACAGCTTTGGCAGCTCCAGTTTTGGCCCTGTTCCTTCTGTGTTGGCAGGTCATTGTGCTGTGTGTGAAGGGGGTTGGCCGATGTTGAATAGCTAAGCTATTTTAATAACCTTACAGATAGGAATAGCAGAACTAGAATGAATTTCTAAAAAAAAAATGTATATATATATTTTAAAAAAAAAAATTGCTAGAGAGGTGTCAAGTCCTTTTTGACTTACACGTACTGTTAATTTTTTATTATTTGCCAATTTTCTGAACAAGACATATCATTATATTGATTTGCTATAGTTTGTAGGTCTTGAAAGAAATACATTTGAAGGGAACCTGTAAGCTCGTTTTAGCCCCCTATCCTACCACTGCCTGTCCCTGCACCTTGCTAGCTCATCCCTAACCATCCTTCTCTGAGCTAAAACTGCCCTATAAAGCTTTAAAAAAACGATTTATTAATTTAAATATTCCAATAATAATGAAAGCTCCAGTCTATGGTGTAGACTGAGATGGGCGGTCTCCGGATCTCCATTCTCCAATCCCCCTCGCAGGCTCTTCTCATGCCCCGCTGGGCATCATCATTCCTTCTCTTCTCGCACCCTGTTTTGAAGTTCCCGTCTCCTACTCAGAGTATCACGTGGAACTGAACGTCAGTTCAGGTCCAATGCATTGTGGGGGCTTATCAGGTGTATGGCCCAGCTACTATATGCGCACTGTGCATACGCCAGAGCCGGACTGTACAACCCATACACCCACACACTGTGCAGGACCAGAACTGACATCCAGCTCCAAGTCATACTATGAGGAGGAGGCGGGAACTTCCAAATAGGGGGCGAGAAGAGAGAGGAATGATGAGCTCAGCGGGGTGTGTTAAGAGTCTTGAGGGACGGAGAATGGAGACACGGAGACCGCCCATCTCAGTCTACGCCATAGACTGGAGCCCTCATGATCATAGGAATATATAAGTTAATAAATCATTTTTCTAAAGCTTTATAGGCAGTCTTAGCTCAGAGAGAGATGGTTAGGGATGTGTTAGTAAGGTGCAGGACAGGTAGTGGTAGGATAGCAAAACATGCCAATGTGAAAGCAGCCGTAGACTTGACAACAGCAGTGGACCGCTTGTTAGACAGAAGAAAGTCATCTCATCATTGGAAATGTGGATCATTTTTTAAGGGTAAATCAACCTAATTCTTAAATAAAGTGAACAGTAGATTGTCTAATTATCGCATTATATGAGATCACATTGTGACCACATACATTATACTAATGCACTGGAGAAAAAGTCAAAACTTAGCTAAGGATCCTGCTCTGACATCAGAACAATTAGGCTGACTTGAGTGACTCACCATCTAAAATTGCAAAGGTTTTCTTTTACTAAGTTTACACTAGTACATTTTGTGAGTTGTACAAATATTTATTTCTACGGAATGTCAAGTTAATTTTTATGCATAAAATACAATTAAAACAACACATTAAATTACCAAGCTGATTACATATATATGAAAAAGCAAATCCGGCTGACTCAACACTTCATTGTATCAAATATTAAATCCAACCTACAGTGCAGACTGATGAGCCATAAAAATAATAATCCCTGACCTCCACAAAGCACACATTGAACCGGGCACATTCTTTGCTGAGTCAGGTTGAGTGAATGATACATCAGATAACAAATCTTAGGAATCAATATACCCATCGTCAGCACCGCGGCTGTATGTGAACCAGTATGAAGGCTCTGTAGGAGGAAGAACGAATAGTCAGTAGTCAAAACCAATGCACAATATACTGGAGTACGGCCAAAAAGCAGAATATAAAGAAAATGTTTAGATTTGCCTCAAAACTTAATTCATCAGCTTCTCTGGGGAAGCAAGTCAAGGACTAACTAGAGCAAAACTCCTGTCAGAAGATATTTAAGTCCACCAGAGTTTAGGTCAAGGTTAATAGCTAGTAACATTGTTTTAGATTCCAAGTGACAAACTGCAGAAAGCGGCCATTTGTCACCGTGAAAGAAAGACAAGCACATTACAGACTGACTAAACATCTCTTCAATAACCTTAGGGCTGACAGTCCTGTGCAGATCTACAAACTGGGAATATTTATGCACTATGTGGAGAATATGGAAACCGACAGTGCACTAAAATGTAAATGATGATGATGAAAGGGTATTTCACGTGTTAAGGAGCGCTCAGAACAAGGACCAGGGAGATTATTAGCAATACTTCACTTTATTAGTAATCCACAATGCGTTTCAATGGCGGCACGCCATCTTCATCAGGCGGGGGTTAAACAAGTCAAGGAGGAGTTGTTATATATAGGCATTTGTCAATCACCATCCAATCACAATCAATTGCTTTTAAGCCTAGCTTCATTGAACCTAATGGTATGTTTATGAGGCCAATAGAGCGTTAGATAGCGCTCCTTAACACGTGAAATACCCTTTCATCATCATCATATATTCCCATCTCTCGCTGGGAGATCGTGTGAAGCAGCTCTGAATTGGACTTGCGGTTCACCGCAACAGGGCGTGGCATTTTGTCAGCGCGGTGTCAGCTGACTAGGACCATGTGACCGGAACCTAAGCTGAAAACACGGCCGGAGCTCCTGCAGTCACTGCATCCCACAGCAGACAGCAGCAGATACATCATACACCGGAGTTGTGCTGGCTAGCACAACACTAACAGGTGAGAGACTCCTTTCGTTAACCCTAATTTTAATTTTGCCCACAGGTTCCTCTCATAGGCGCCCTTTTGCCATTTTTTGTCTTCACTAAAAAGTAAAGGCAGAGATAAAACGTGAAGACTCTGACACCTGTACTCCATTGTTTCTTAAAAGACTTTCACCTTTCATCATTGAGTGATGGCATAACAAGACATCACATGACTGCATTTTCTCCATCTGAGATAAATGGTTCAATTATGCAATCAGAGTCTGATCAGAGTGGAATCAGAGTGTGATCAGTGTGATCAGAGTGTTATCATGTTATCATAGTGGGATCGGAGTGGGATCAGAGTGTTATCATAGTGGGATCATAGTGTGATCATAGTGGGATCAGAGTGTGATCATAGTGGGATCAGAGTGGGGTCAGAGTGAGATCAGAGTGTGATCAGAGTGGAGTTATAGTGGCATCAGAGCATGATCAGAGTGTTATCATAGTGGGATCACAGTGGGATCAGAGTATGATCATAGTGGGATAAGAGTGGAGTCAGAGTGTGATCAGAGTCTTATCATAGTGGGATCAGAGTGGGGTCATAGTGGGATCAGAGTGTGATCAGAGTATTATAGTGGATCAGAGTGTGATCAGAGTGTTATCATAGTGGGATCAGAGTGAGGTCATAGTGGGATCAAAGTGGGATCAGAGTGTAATCAGAGCGGGATCATAGTGGGATCAAGTGGACATAGTGGATCAGATGGTCAGATGGATAGAGTTGATCAGTCTCATAGTGGGATCATGGGTCAAGTGGGGATCAGAGTGTGCATCAGTTATCATGGGTCATAGTGGATCAGTGGTCGATCATAGTGGGATCAGAGTGGGGTCAGAGTGAGATCAGAGTGTGATCAGCATCTTATCATAGTGGGATCAGAGTGGGGTCATAGTGAGATCAGAGTGTGATCAGTGTGTTATCAGATTGGGGTCATAGTGGGGTCATAGTGGGATCAGAGTGTGATCAGAGTATTATAGTGGGATCAGAGTGGGATAAGAATGGGGTCAGAGTGGTACCGAGTGTGATCGAGTGTTACATAGTGGGATCAGAGTATGATGCAGTACAGCACATACAGTTCAGACCAGCAGCACAAAAATGAAGTTGGTCCATGCTACTAATCGCTACTGCCATAGAAGATGAGCGTAACCATGTCAAGACAGATGGGATAAAACTGTATAGTAAAGTCAAGGTCTGAGGTCAGTTATCTGGAGAGGAGCAAATCAGAACAGAGGGGTAAGACAAAAGGATGGTCAAACTCCAGCATGGTCTGGCAGTAAAAGATCAATTCCTAGAGCACAGATGCAAGAAGCCAAACTAGCACCACAGAGCAGAAACTAAAACTGGTAGTGTTCTGGGAAAAATTGCGAGCTGAAAGGCTGAGCAATTACAGGAGACAAGGGAACACCTAGAATCTCAGCACAAGCCAAAAAGAGATTGTGCAACTGAGCTGTTAATCAGAACAATAGCAGGCCAGCATATCCAGCTCCAGATAGGATGACTAAGCTGTCAATCACCCTACCCAGCACACCCTGAATGCAGAGAGGAGGAATCATGACAATCACACTATAACATTTCATAGAATTGTTTTCAAACATTTTTTTGAGAATAAACAAAACTATTGCATGGATGAATTCTGTAGCAAGTAGGCAAACAACCGTCCGATAAATCAACAAAACAATTCCCAATCAATTCCCTTAGATTTGTGTGGATTTGGTTGGAATTGCCACTACTGATTTTAATGTTTCCAAAAAAAAGTCAAAGAACTTGATATTTGCAATATCTTATCAGTGATTTAATTGTGAATTTTTACATCTCCATTTATAATAATGGAGAAATCCTTAAGTATCCATAAAATAATGAATCTGCTGTGTCTGGACCTAGTCTAAGACTCTTCAGTTATTACCATTTCCATTTTTACAAAATGTAGAAAATGGAGAGAGATTTACAAAGTTTTACAAAGGCTTATGTTCAAGCCAGCACAGTTTAAGGCCTTCTAGTTGTTCAGAGATGTAATTCAGTTCTCATAGACTTCTAAGATGCCCTATTGAACTTTTCATTTTAATATGAATCAGACAGGAAGAGAAAAGTAATAGTACAATATGGAGTTCTCTGCTCTTTGTAGCATTGCTTTTAGGATGGAATATCTCCCTAATACAGTGCTGTATGGAGCTACACGTGCTGTCACATGGAGTGACTATAACTTCATGGTATAAAAGAGACAGAGGTATTATAATTGTATTACTTAGAACAGGGGTGTGACTCTACAGTTACTAAAACACAACTTTCACCACAATTTAAATGGTAAATTACGTGACAATCTAGGAGGGATTGCCACTGTTTTGTACTCAACTGTTACCTATCTCATTAACCTATTACTTGAAATAAAGACACCACACCTGTGATTTGGAACAAATGGCCATAGCTTTTATTAACATATTAAGTAAATATCTATCTATCTATCTATCTATCTATCTATCTGGGTTAAAATTTCGCCTCACAACATAGCCTATAATGCTGTCAGGGTCCAGATGTGTGACTGTGCAAAATGTTGTGGCTGTAGCTGGCAGCTGTCGAATTTTGTCCCACACTTTTCCTTTCACTTTTTCCCCATTATGTAGATTGGGGCAAAATTGTTTGGTGAACTGGAACACGCAGGGTTAAAATTTCGCCTCACAACATAGCCTATGACGCTCTCGGGGTCCAGACGTGTGACTGTGCAAAATTTTGTGGCTGTAGTTGCGACGATGTAGATGCCAATCCCGGATATACATACATACACACATAAATACACACATTCATCTTTATGTATTAGATTGACTAACTTGCACTAATTTGTTGGAGATGTATAAAGCGATGGGTAAAGTGACCAGTGGTTGCTAGTCAAAGGGCGTTTGTGTCTGAAACGTTGCCTGTTGTACCCTAAGCTGAATTAAAGGCTATTTGTTCATCTGAACAAGGCATGCTGCAACTTTTTTTCCTAAATACGTATGTATGAAAGGGTTGGAAGAGAACCTAGTAGATTTGCACCCTAAAAGAATTGGCAGAGCTGCTCCCCTCTTTTTTGTATACATATATATATATATTGTGGTGCAGCGGCTGGCTGCCTTGCTGGTGTCGGTGCTGGGACTTGTGGTTCCACGACTCGGGTAAGGCATTACTAGTGATGGGCGAATCCTAAATTACTCGGAATCGCTTGACTCTAGCGAGTCCGAGCCCAGGACTCGCTACTCGTTGCGAGTCTAGCGAGTCCAATGTTAATGAATGGGGAAGCGAGTAATAGCGAGTAGTGTGAGATTTACAACTCGCAGATGTGTCTCCGAAGCTTCAGCCTGAAGCAATCCTAGTTTTGTCATTTATTTGCATTGCTCGTTTACTTTGTAAGTAATCGCTGACTCGCACAGATAAGAGTCCTGTCTCCTCTGTGTTGGCTGCCAGCTCCAGGGTCCTAGAGCCCGCCTGCTGCCTGATGTAGCAGAGCTGAAATTGTTCTCAGTCTGCTCATTCCCTGTGTACAGACATGAATGTCTGTGCACAGAGATGATGTAGCAGAGCTGAGATTGTTCTCAGTCTGCTCATTCCCTGTGCATAGAGATCTATATCTATACACAGGGGATGTAGCAGAGAGGACATCGCGTTTTGGACTGCGTCGGACGGAAGAGGATTTTTTTAATTAAAGATGGAGTCCCTAATGGCTTTTTTTTTTTATTTCTAATAAAAAATTTTCTTTGTGTTGTGTTTTTTTTAAAACAATTTAATAGAAATTCATGGCGGTCATGTCTAATATTGGCGTGACCACCATAAATTTCGGGCTTAGGGCCAGCTGATAATACAAAGCTGGCCCTAACCTCTTTATTACCCAGCGTGCCACCGCTACCAGGGCCGCTGGAAGAGCGGGGTTCAGCGTCAGAGGATGGCACTTCAATGAACGCGCCATCTTCTGGGGCGGCTGCGGGCTGCAATTTGCAGCGGGGGGTGCCCAGAAAGCTTGGGCATCCCTGCGCTGCGGATTCCAGCCCCCAGCTGCTTAGCTGTACCTGGCTAGACATAGAAATTGCGCGGAGCCCCACGCATTTTTTTTAAATTATTTCATGAAATTCTGAGATTCTGACTCTGAGACTCTGACTCTGAAATTCATTAAATAATTTTAAAAAAATGCGTGGGGCTCCGCGCAATTTCTATGTCTAGCCAGGTACAGCTAAGCAGCTGAGGGCTGGAATCCGCAGCGCAGGGATGCCCAAGCTTTCTGGGCACCCCCCGCTGCAAATTGCAGCCCGCAGCCGCCCCAGAAGATGGCGCGTTCATTGAAGCGCCATCCTCTGGCGCTGAACCCCGCTCTTCCAGCGGCCCTGGTGGCGGTAGCACGCTGGGTAATAAAGGGGTTAATACCAGCTTTGTTATACAAGCTGGTATTAAGCCCGAGATTCTTAATGTCAGGCCACGTTTGACCCAGCCACTAAGAATCTCCAATAAAGGGTTAAAAAAACACAGAGAAAATTTTTTATTTGAAATAAAAAAAAAAGCCATTAGGGACTCCATCTTTAATTAAAAAAATCCTCTTCCGTCCGACGTAGTCCAAAACGCGATGTCCTCTCTGCTACATGCACAGGGAATGAGCAGACTGAGAATAATCTCAGCACTGCTACATCATCTCTGTGAGCAGGCAGGTTCTAGGACCCTGGAGCTGCACAGAGAAGACAGCTGGACTCGGCTCGCAAAGAAACAGCAGTTACTTTGCGAGTTTCCCTGCTATCACTGGCACAGTAGCCAGTGATGACTCGCACGAGTCCAATGCAAACAATGGCAATCCTAGTTTTGTCAGCGTTTCTGACAAAACTAGGATTGATATTGATTTGCATTGGACTCGTGCGAGTCATCACTGGGAAACTCGCCGAGTACCGAGTCCTGCGAGTCCCTTACTACTCGCCGAGTAACGAGTCCTAGCGAGTAGATTCGCCCATCCCTAGGCATTACATGTGCTATGATGCAGGTTTGAAAGCCCGGGGAGTGTCTGTCATTTGTGGATCCGCCAGTGGGCGTGACACATCAGGCTTAAGCAGACTCCCTCCTGGTCACATGGGCTTTGACATCAGAACAGGTCCTTCACACAGGAAGTGGAGAGCCTGATAATTTGAAGGAGATGTTTCCCAGAGCCTCTGATAGGTGAGGAGACCTTGGGAAGCCAGGTTCATCTTGGGGCTCAGGGAGCCCAATCCCGGTCGTAGCCAGGCAGACAAGAGTTTGTGAACCTCCAGGAGAAGGAGGTCTCTCACCTGGGTCTAAGGTCAGTGATTCCCTCCTATGGACTAATCGGGATATGTGTGTGTTTTACCGGCCATTGAGAAAGTCGGAAGAGACAAGGTTATGTGCTATGTGCAGTTTATGAGGAATGTGAATAAACTGCTGGACTTTGCTGAACTTTAAAACTGTGTTCCGCTGCCTAGCAGCCCTCTCGGTGTGTGCGACACCACAATATATACTGTATGTATATATATATATATATATATACTGTATATATTTATATTATATATATATATATCCATAACCAAAATAACAGATAGGTCCAATCCAGAAACACCAAACCATCCCCTATCCCAGCCTCAACACCAGCCCAGGAATCCCCCAGGCCACAACCTACCAGCCCAAGAGGTGGGGTATTAACATTGCATCGTTAATACCCCCCAAACTTGCAGTACCAATGCTGACAAGTTCTCATTTCATTTATCAGAGGCCACTACAGGCTGACAGTGACTTCTTACCACGAAGCAAATGTCAGCCTCTGAGTAGGACCTATGCCTCTGCTGTGACAAATTCAACCCACAGGGATCACTCCCTTTTCCCTTTTTTTTTTAATACATATCATTACAAACAAAAAAATAGGGCGGGTGGGTGGACAGACGGATTCCGGACATCAGCAAAGGGGAGGAATGGTTGGTGATATCAACTTCCTGTTTGTGGCACATTAGTATATGGGAGAGGGAAAACTTTTCCAGATGGGTGGTAACCATCGCGGCCATTTTGAAGTCGGCCATCTCGGATCTAACTTTATTTTTTTCAATGGGAAGAGGGTCATGTGACACATCAAACTTATTGAGAATTTGAAGTGCACATCAAATTTCCTTGCCAATTTCATGCAAACTGGTGAATTAGAATTGTAGCAGATTGGGTCATAAATAGGGATGAGCGAGTATGCTCTGCGCTACTCGTTACTCGCACGAGTATCCCGGTACTCGGGATGCTCGGCGAGCACCGTGTACCGCCGAGATGCTCGGACTGCTCGCTAATAATTAGCAATCTGACACACATACACAGCTACCTTCACTGCACACAGTGAGCTGGCACCACACAGGGAGCAGATTCATTGTTAGGATCCCTCTGGGGGCCACAGCAAGGTGTTATATGTTGCGGCGATTTAAAAAAGCCCCCCTCCCGCCATTTCCCTGCAATACTCGTTTTATAACCAGAAGTCTGTGGGCGGAGCCTGTCACTCATTGACTTACATTGGGCTCGGTGCTCTGGCCGAGTACACGAGTATCTTGAGATGCTCTGCCAGAACACCGAGCACCCGAGCATTTTAGTGCTCGCTCATCACTAGTCATAAATAATAATGAATCATTTTTACCTGTATTCAGGACAAATAATAGCTTCAAATATTCTTCTGTTTTCATTTAAATAAAGGAAACCTGTCAGTCAATTCATTGTGCCCAGGTATGCCCAGCATTTCAGAAAAAACATAGTTGTAAGATCTAGATAGGGACAATAGCGAGAGATGTAGAACCTAGGCAGTTTTTCCCGACACTGCTCTAGCTGATTGACATGTCTCTCCTGATATACACACATAACAGAGTCCTATCAAACAACTGAATCAGACTGGTTTCAAGCTGCTAGGCTCTGTTTTATATTGCCTATGATTTGGGCACCATGAAAAGATTCACAGGTTACCTATCGTATTCATAAAAATTGGATGCTATGGCGTGGCTTCGTATGGCAACAGATTTTTTTCTTGCAACTATACAATACGAGAGTAAAATACCAGCATGCTGACCGGTTCTGTCAGTGAAAAAATTTTTTTAATTGCACTGCCCCTTGAATAGCATTGATCCAAGAGCTGTCCGATAAAAAATTACGACTTGTCCGATTTATACAGTGGTATGAGCGCGCCCTTCACTGAGATATTGGATAAATACGAGAAAAAAGTTGTGTGCCTTACAGGTCCCTAGTAGGGCATCCGAATCTTAAAAATGCATTACAACTCTGTAACAAAGGTAACTATAAATGGTCCTATAAATGATTAATGGCTGATGAGAAAAAACAGATTGAACACAGTTGACAAGTGAGAAAAAAATCATCCCACTTTTCTGGATGAAATTCAGACCGATTTTTCATGCTGGAGGTTACTCTAGCTGAAGGTAGAGAATCCTACTCTTTTATTCTGAGATTACAAGAGTGACATGTAAGGATTAGTAGATAGATTACATGCGATTCATCCTGAAAGACATAAAGATTTTTTCATCTTGGCTTGATTATGCTGCCTCTTGCTGTTTATCACGGACTAATCCAATTAGTGAAGTAAATTTGGATATAGATATAAGGAAATTGCATTTTATCTTTATTTCCCAATGTGTCTTGTCTGATTAACTCAACATTCATCCAACGTTCCGATTAAAACTTTGAAGTTAGTGAGTGTGTCAATTAAGGTCATTGGTGCTTCTGCATTTAAACCTTCGAAGATAGAACTGACACTAATAAATATTACGATTCATCAACATAATAATTATTTGTAAACCAATTAGTTATACTACTTTGGAGTTAAGGAAAGAGTGTTACATAGCATCCACGTCTAGAACACTTACCTGGTTGGTGATGAAGGGGCTAATACCTGTAGATCTTGTGCTCTAGTACATTGAATGGCTACTGGACAGGAGTGATGAGAATTGTCTCCTATCTAACTTAAATCTACAGGATAAACTTATTTGTTGATACATTTATTGGTACAATTGAAAATCGAGTGTGAATAAGTGATATATTGTGTATCATAATTACCCACCAGAAGAACCCGCCCCCAAGTACAACACAGGACAAACAATAAATCCACTAGTTCAGAAATATGCGGAGGGTCCCAGTAGGTTCTAAATGGCAGAACAGGAAGGCTTTTGATACAAAGTAATCATCCAAGGGTATGCCCAGACGCAATATGTCTCCGGGGTAGTTACCCAAAGTAGGACTGCCAAATGTTATTCGTATGTCTCGATGAGGTATACCTTTTGTGCACCTATGTCTTTAGGTCAGAACCCGAATCTCAGTCCAAAGTTCTAATGAAAAGTGAACGAGATGAAAGCAACAATGTCTAACCACAGATGTGGCTTTACAACCCTGCCCGACGCGTTTCACCTTTCCAACTTCTTGAAAGACTCATCGGGGCACTCAAGTTTAAGATATGGTGTATGCATCATCCGATAAACGGGTAACTCAAGCTATGCTTGGGGGTCGGTTCTTCTGGTGGGTAATCACGATACACATTATATCACATATCCACACTGGATTTTTAATTGTAACAATAAACGTATCAACAATTAGTTTATCTTGTAGATTTGAGTTTCATAGAGTTGGATAACTTTTAACCTTATTTCAGTGAATATGGTGTGAAATCATCAACGTCTGGCTACTCAAAAGAAGATCTGCGGATGCGGAGGCCGTTCAGCTCTCAGGGCTCCCATCCAATAGCCACAGATTGTTAGTATAGCTGATAAATCAGGTTCTGCAAATCAATTTTCACCAACTCTATCTAACTAAATCCACCATTAGGCTACATTTACACATTGTACATTTTTGAGCGCTTTTTTGCTTGCGCTTTTCATAAATTCGCAATGTACCTTGTGTCTGCCGGCAAAGTGAATGGGAAATTAACTTTACCGTACAGACACAGCGTAAAAATATGCAGTGCTTTTATGGGAGAAAGAGCGGGCGTAAAAAGAATTGACATGTCAATTCTTCGCGCAGCTGCGCCTACGCTTTCTCCCATATTGTGCCCATTATTCCTGCTGGAATTACGTATCGCCACTCAGATGATGCGTAATTCCAGCGGTAATATGCCAATGCTGATGTCACAGAGGGGAGGAAGAATCCTGTTCCTCCTCCCCTCTGTGACATCTGTCATAGCCCCTGTGAGGCACCGCCGGCATGATCCTCATGGCCGGGGCGCATCACATGCAGGATCAAGGTATGATCCTGTGCACACTGGCCGGTTTGACTGTGATAATGCTGTGTGAACCAACTTTGAACACAAGGTTTCATGTTACTAATGAGTGGCTCATAAGAGCGAGGAGTCCATAAGGAAAAGGGATGTGAGGGCTGAGTGCTGACAACCCGGAACACAGGGAGTTAACCTGAGCTGTGTAAAAGGCTGATTACCGGCAGCTAAGGGGGTGTGTCCATGTAGGAGTGGCTGGCACGATAAGAGGCAGCCAGCTGAGTGATTGAGAGATTCAGATTCAGATTCAGATGGAAGCTGAGACCAGCCAAGTGCAGAGCAGTCCAGAGGCTGTGCGAATGAAGGGAGCATGCTAGCTCCAGGCCGGTGCCAAGGTCCGTGGTTGTGACAGCACCTGGAGGGGGAAGCCGTGGTTGACCCGTGGACGCTGGTCCGGGCGTGGTTCACCTCACGTCCGGGAAGGGGCCCGTGGGGATGCCTGGTGGAACCTGTGACACAGGTAGCGAGACCCGGATCCGTGCCCGGTAAGAAAAGCAGTTCCTGAATGAGTGTGTGAACTGTGCACCTTGTGTGTAAATCATGCTAGGCGAGTGTAGCCGCCATTAGGTCCAGAGAAGGACCTGTTGAACCTTATAAGTACTGTATGGCTTTTTAAAAGACCCAGCGAGTGAATGTAGCCCTATAGGGGCCGATGTATGAAGTGTGCCAGGCGGGCATAGACCGCCCTTGGGACCGACTCAGTGTAGTCAGTTAAAGGTCCTGATGAACCGGATTGTATGTAGCCCTTCGGGAGGCGATTGAATGTAGCCCTTCGGGAGGCGATTTTATGTAGTGTGCCAGGCGGGCATAGACCGCCTTTGAGTCCGAGTCGGAGTACTCAGTTAAAGGACCTGATGAACCGGAATGTGTGTACGAGAGGTCAGAAGCAGGGGTTAGAAGGGCTCCCGTACTGGGTAACGGGTGGTTCACCCCACAGGTTACTAGGGTTTGCCAATCCCTGTTCTGAGCCCAGAGGAGCCACAGTCCATGGATGTGTATGATGGGCTGTGAGCGAGTGAAAGGACGTGTGTGGTCCATGGTGGCTTATAGGATGGATCACATATTGTATGTAAGAACCCGGTCAGGCTGGAGTCCTGAGTCTGGGGTAGTATGAAGCTGGGGAAATAGAGCCAGGCGGCTGGTTCCGCCTTTGGGACCCATGAGGCCCGTTGATATGGTACTTGATGTTAAAGGTATGTGAAATGTATATAGGCCGGAGGCCGTAGCTACCACGGGAGCAGGTGTTAGAGCTCCAATGGGGAGAGAGTCGTGGTTACAGGTCCCAGGTTATTGTGAATGTATATGTGCCATGTTCTATGTAATGTATGATGTATTTATGTAAAGTGTTTATAAGCAATGTGATATGTGTCCAACATGCTACCCGGGTTATGTTATTATATGTGAAAAATAAATGGGTACACATTGGTTAAACTTATAAACACGTATTTTGTCGTTATGCAAGCGGGTTCCCCGGTTGCTACCTCACACCCCATTTGATTTCACAGTGCAAAATCAAATGTAAAAGAATGTCAAATGTATTAAAAACAATAAAGAATTTTATACTTACTCGTCCGCCGAGTGTTCAGGAGTCAGGAGATCTTCAGCAGGTATCAACCTGCAAGGGCCTGTGAATGCTGATTGGCCCGCTCACGGTCATGTGATATGTAACCTCCTATGACATACATATCACATGACCGCGAGCGGCCAATCACAGCGCCTGATGACATCACACAAGGTCCTTGCAAGTCGATGCCTGCTGCTGCTCCCGGCTCCTGGCTTCGGGACATCCGGCGGAGGGTAAGTATAAAAATCTTTATTATTTTTAATACATTTGACATTCTTTCACATTTGATTTTTCGGGTGTATAATTCACTGCGAAATCAAATGGGGCTGTGACAGATGTCACAGAGGGGAGGAGGAACAGGATTCTTCCTCCCCTCTGTGACAGCACTGAAGAAGTTGCCTCATAAAAACATGCAGTGTGTGAATGCACTGCGTTTTTTTATGGGGCTTTTTTGTGCGGGTGCAAAAAAGCGCAAAAAAAGCGCTATGTGTGAACATAGCCTTACTGCTCTCAGAGGTTTGTCTAGATGTATAGCAATATTTCTATATATATTCCTGTATATACTCCAATTTACTCCTGTGGATATTCCTATTCTGTATATGTGTATACATATATACAAACAATGAATATAAGAAAATTAGACTACCAGAGTATGTTTATGTATGGGCATATATGTAAGTACATATATTCCATATATATGCTCCAAAATCGAAACCAGTCGACATTGGTTTTATCGCCACCAAATTCCCTATTTACACGCCGCAATAAGGAGGCAATTTGGTGGCGATCATTTGAGCAAGAAATATCGCCGCCAAAAATGTCTCCCACGGTTGCGGTGTGTAAAGGTACCCTAAGGAGTTTGTATGTTCTCCCTATGTTTGCATGGCTTTTTTCTGGTTCTGCCTTTTCCTCCCGCACTCCAAAGACAAACTCATAGGATGTTTAGATTGTGAGCTCCAGTATGTAAATCACTGTGGAATGAATAGCACTATATAAATAATGATTATTATTATATCTATGGCTATAGTAATAGATGGGTTGGTGAGATTAAGAAATTACTCACTAGCTGCTGGGAATCTACTCATCCATGCCTGGTGTTAGTGGTTCTTTCCATAAATAGTGCAAATTAAATTATAGCAAGCGTCTTATAGTTATAACTCAGCCTGCATACAATGCTAATAAGTAAAGAATGACGCAATTAGTAATCAATTAATTAGTATATATTCCACTGAAAATACACTGCTAAATTGGTGCCAAGGCCCTTCATACTGGCATTATACTGACGAAAGCTTTCCGCCTCTATAACAATTTCTTCCAGGAAATCAACTTTCAAACACACACTTCCATAGAAATTGGATTTGATGGACTGCAACGCTGCAACTTTAAAGAATCCAGGTATAATAATAATAGCGGCTGAGAAATCATGCCTAAACAAACAATAGGACAATTTTTAGAAACACTTAACTTCCTCTCTGAGGGAAAAACAAATACGCTCTGCTTTGCTAGCAAACACATATTCTATTACTTCGAATGTAAGGTGATTTATTTTTTCAATTACTTTGGAGCATTTTTCTCGTGGAGTTTTTATGTGGTAATTTATTTCTGGATCTCATCACAATTTCTATTTTCATTGATGACTTCAAGAGTCTCATGTTTAAACCTCAGGAAAAAAAAAATCCAACATAACCCCATTACTTGTCAACTTTTAGAAAATCCTGGTCAACTTATCACAGACAAGATTCAACTTTCCAATAATGGCAAAATCTAATTCAACAAGAAAAACAATTTTTCCAAAGAGGGTTATCAGCTTGATATGTTCCATTTATCCTTCCGGTCACTGTGGCGGGATAGGTTGATATGAGCTGCACTGGTGCCCAATTTATCAATCATCAAGGAAGGTCAATGGATGAAGAAAATAACATAAGAAAACTATTATTTTAGAGGCTTAGTACCGGATTCGTGCCGAATCCTGAACACAGACTTCTAACAGTTTGTCTGTGTTACTGTCCGGGTTCAGCACCCAACTTAAAGCTTGCTGAAAGGCTGTCTGTCTTCCACGCTACCTGAAAGCTAAGACAGCAGGGGCTGGGGGTTGCAACAGGAAGCAAAATGGGGATGACAGAAGGACAATTAGGGTGCGTGAACACGAGCAGTGATCAGTGATCCTTGCTGCTACGTCCAAAACGCTGCATAGTACAGTACTAGCATAGTGGATGGGATTTCAAGAAATCCCATCCTCACTATTCGTAACCCGCCCGCAGCTTGTTTGGAGCTGCGGTGCTGGTTGCCGGGAATCCGCTCCTCCGTGGAAGCAGCTGCCATCGGGTGACTGCAGGGAGAAGCCGCCCTGCACCCGCCACACATGGTGAGTACAGGGCGGCTGCAGTCTCCCTGCGGCCACCCACGGCTTTACTCAGGTCCGGAGGAGCTGCATCCAACACGCAGCTCCTCCGGACCATGTGCATGCACCCTAATATATACCTGGTTTCCAGGAAGACAAACCTGCTGTTAGACTGTTTCTGGACCTGCTCATGAAATATTATGAATATTCACTGCTTCCCCCACCCACCCTCTGTGCCAGCATCTGTGATTTGTTGCAGAAAGACGCTATACACACCCTGGACCCTCTGTGCCAGCATCTGTTATTGGATGCAGTCAGTCATAACACTGACTGTGTGTAGTTTAAAAATAATTAATAAAAATAACCTGCCAAGGTCAGCTTTTTCTAATAGTTTTTATCTCTACACTTCACAAAGCCAGTGTGATGATCAGGAAACAGCAGACTGACTGCAACCAATCACAATTGCCGACACAGGGGTGGGGATGAGTATAGCAATCTGACTGCTCTTACAAGCAGGGTTGACATTATTTTTGCTTTAATTATTGTATTATCTAGAACTATGTTACTTATGACAGTTTGCATATGAAACTGAGAAATATGTTAACTGCTATATAACTAATGATTATTATTAATTTATAATTAATAATTTGTTTGTAATTTCCTACAATCTTGATAAGTATTTTGCAACTCGGTTGCATAAAATGCTCTCAATTATCACTTAAAAGGAGCATGTCACATGTAAAAACACTATTAATCTACAGATAGGGGGTTTATCTGCAGATTAAACTGCTCAGAGCCTGATCATTGAACCTCACTGCTGCAAGGAAATGAACTTGAATCCAACTGGAAGCATTCGGTCTGGTCACAGGGGAGGCACCGGTGCATTCATCACTCGCAAACAGAAATTGTCACTAGTGATGAGCTCGTAGCGAAATATTCGCACTCGCTATACTCGTAATGTAATGAGTAGTTTTTAATACTCACATATTTGTCCGAATAGCGAGTATAATGTTAGTCAATTAGTAATAGGCTCCGCCCACACACACCCGGCTATAAAACGAGTCTTTCCAGAACAGGGCGGGAGGGTGGATTTTTTTACGATTTCAATGCCTACAGCACCTTGCTGTGCCCTCCAGAGACACCCTACCATTTAATCTGCTCTCAGTGAGGTGCCAGATCCCTTGTGTACTGAAGGACTGTAAATTTGTGTCAGATCGATAATGATCAACACATCGCTCACAAGCACCAGCATTACTCACCGAGTAGCGAGTATCCTGAATAATGTACTATCTATACGATAGCAAATAGTAACATTACACTCGCTTATCACTAATTGTCACCTGTCAACAGGTTAAGTGATACCTTATAGACTGGTAAGGGTGTTGCTTAGCAGAATGAAGAACTTTTATACTTGATAGATAAGATAGAGGGCATTGCTCATGCTGGACCTCCACACCTCTCTAATTTCTATGGGACTTTTGAGTAATGAGCTTGGATTTTTCCAGTAACCCCATAGAGCAGGGGTGGGGAACTCCAGTCCTCGAGGGCCGCAAACAGTTCAGGTTTTCACGATTTCCTTAGTATTCCACAGGTATTGGAATCATCACAAGTGCAAGTGATTATGTTATCACCTGTGCAATACTAAGGAAATCCTGAAAACCTGCACTGTTTGCGGCCCTCGAGGACTGGAGTTCCCCACCCCTGCCATAGAGGGTGCAATGACATACACACCACAGCACAGCACTGCAAAGAGAGGTCATCTTCACAGATTGGAGGTTTCGGCACAGGGATGCTGAGAGAAGAAGATGAATGCTCAGTGCAATGTAGTTCAATCAGCGTCTACATAGGTGAATGGGCATGGTCCTATTGGAGACTAGTGCTGGCCTGCTGGGGACTGGGGAGGGCTTACTAGAGTCTGGGTGTAAACGACCAGTTGTGACTTTACAGCCAGGCTCTAAAACAAATATGCCTCTAGACGGGGGCTGAGCTGCTCCGTCACATGCTGAATACTGATATCTAGGTAACAATGTAAAATGCTAACAAGGTGTAAATTACAAACTGTTAGCATTTTGCAGCCACAGATTTTAGGAAAAGCCCAGACAACCCCTTTAATGTTATAACATGAAGATACATGTCTACACTTTACACGGACAGTTCAGCTTTTATCTGTTTAAAAAAAGAAAATTGGTGCGGCATACTTAAGATATAACCTTGACATCAGTTAAACATTATTATTAAAATATATTATTTATTGTGCCCATAATACTGATACCCTGGGAAGATCTAGTTGCGCTGTATTATGAAAGTGATACATATATTTTCCATACTTTTAGATGTTACTCTTCACCATTATAAATTTAAGAGCCATTGAGAAATAGGTAGAGACAGAGTTTTAGTAAGCCTTTGCATATCTCAAGTGTTAGCTATTTTCTTCAGTATCTAAGCTCTAGTGTAGGTCAGAAGGGCTTAATAACACCATTATACGAGTCGGGTTATGTTCAATGTCGCAGTTGCTTATAGCATTCTGGAACAAGATCTCAGCAGCTGTATGGTTGTGTTACAATTGTCGGAGAGCTGCGTATAACTACAAGTCAGCAATTCACTTAGAATTCAGAACATTTACCCATTGTTCCTACTGACAATAAACCCACAAAGTCACATGGTCAAATGTGAATGGTAATAACAATGAATAATTCATAGAGTAGCTGCAGACTGAATCAAGATTTAATGTGTACTTCACAATACAAAATAATGGCGTGAAAGTGGTTACCAATCCTTTTCAAGCTCATAAAAAGTCAGTCGTGTACTAAACAACTGCAATTTAGTTGCTTTGAACAGATAGAATAGAAAAAAAAAAGAAATCTATATACCATATCATATATTTATCCATAAACAAGCGTGCAGGACAATGCGGCATTAATTATTTATGCCTTCGGTATGTTCAGCGTGGCAGGTTCACATTTATTGCAAAAATACAATATAGTTCCTTGAGACCTGCTAAGGCTTCTATCATCTGAGGATAAATAACACATTAAATGCATGAAGAGGAGTAATCTGTTTATTGGCTTAGAGTGATTTGGAATAATAGGCAATTTTAGCTATACGATTGCATTTATCTATAGACGATACAGCTAACACCACGTAAGATCAGAGGAGTGCAGGCTGCTCACAGCAATGTTAAGTGTGATCTCTATTTCCAGTGCAATTCAATTTAAAACTTGTAGTGATAAAGAAAGTGTCGAGGAATACATAGAGACAGATAAGAAAATATCCCAAGAGCTTGGCTTAAACCTGAGCACTTCTCCAAATGTTCAAATACTACTTGTCTTCATCCTGAAATAGTCATTCGTTCTACCGGTATAACCTGAATCCTATCTAGGGATAGGCAGATCCCGGCCAAGACTAATTGTCATGAATGCAAAGCAACTTGTCCAACAATCTTCACCTACCTGTATTAGGGGACTTGAGGTTAATGGATAGCACTTAAAGGAGAACTCTCAGTCACACAGAGTTTTGCATAAACTTTGCTAACTGTCATGGCAATGTTGGACTTGTTAAGATTGCAGATCATGACATCCCGCCCCAGAGTTTCCCTGGTGTCCGGGTGTCAGCCTGCTGTGTGCTGATTCATAGGCAGGCTAGAAAGAGTTGATATCTGCTTGTCTGTATTTCCTATTCTCACATGTTGTGGAGAGGCCTATCACAGTTGCTCCCCTCCTATTTATGCTGGAGGAATCCTTCTAACCATGGTAACTTGGTTTATCCAGTGTTGGTTGTGAGGTGCAGTGTCACAGACTCTGGTGAAATTGTGCTATTTACTTTGTATAGTTGTGGAAGTGCTCGCCCATTGTTTTGTTACTTCCTACTTGCTATTGTATTTCCTCCTGCAATTCTAAGGTTGCATGCACACACAGCATATTGTTTGCATTTACGCAGCCCTATTAAGCGCAGTACGTTTTAGTGCTGTGTAAATGCCGTTAATGCAGCTCTGTTAACATGTTCCGTCTTTTTGCGGATACGCTTTGCATGGTAATTCTTTGCCCTTTTTTCAGCGCGCTTTTCACCTACCGAGCCGCTTGGTCCTTTTCCCAGCGCCGTAGGACCTTGCACAGGACCTTAAAGAGCACCATATGATCGGGCAACGTCACCAGTCACATCGTGCTGCAGGGTCCTAGAGCCCACCACTCACTGTGGGCAGACGGGTATTCATAAGACACCGGCGGCTCCAAGGGAGCACGGCAAGGTAAGTATAAAGCACAGGGGAGAAGCGCAGGGCCGTTCACACACAGAACTCTGCGTTCATGTGAGGATGTGCTCTTGGTGCACCAAAAGTGCATCCTCACAAATACTCTGTGTGTGAATGCAGCCTTATTGCCTTTACTCTTGTGTGTATGTGTGTTTAGTGACAGAGTTTTGGTTTTCTCTTGTCTGTCATTATCTGTTTTATAACAACCCTGTCCCATGGGGATGGGGAATCAGACCATTACTGGTCAGAGGCATGGCCAGGTGAGAAACTCGGGCATCTCCACAATTAGGGGTACCATTGAGATAAAAGATAGCAAAGGGCCCCCTAGCCTGAGGAACAGATCAGGAGCCCTTTTTCCCCATGATCCCATAGTTAAGGGGACACTCTCATTAAATTTTAAATTAAATGTGTTTATATGCATGTAATGTACAGTAGTGTGAGTGTAATAATATACTCACCTACTGCTGCTCTCTCCACTGTCCACACCATTTTTCTCCTCTTCTAAGTCACGTCACTGCTTCACCACTTGCCGGCTCACTCTAAGCGCTATGCGCATATCTCTTTTACAATTTAAGTCTATGGAGCCTTTTTCTAATATTTTGTAGACTTATATTGTAAAAGTCATTTCCAAGCCACACAAAGTGCAGTGTGACCTCTATAGTCAGATAGTCCAGGAGTAACACACTCAGTACAAGTTAAGGTTACTCCTGAACTGTTATTATCTATTTTCCTTGAGCACCAATAGACAGTGCAGCCAGGTTTATCCTTCCACATAGTCAGATAGTCTGCAGAGCAGTGATATCACTTAGGAAAACAGCGTGGACACTGGAGAAAGCAGCATTAGGTGAGTATATAATTACACTCATACTACATTACATATACACACACATTTAATTAATACAAAACTTAACGGCAGTGCTTCTTTAAAAATGTAGGCTTTTGGGATTTCACTTCCAGGGCATTACAAAAGCAGTGGACAACACAGTATTTTGACAGTGGCAAAACTTTATGCCTTTTCAAAAAGATAGTCATATTAATGTTGCAAAAAATGTTTTTACAACTTCTTTAAAGGACTGTCTCTTACTCCATGTGCTCAGTCCTTCTTTGGCCTCACTCTTCATCCCATAACCAAGTGATGATTAGGCCCTCAGTTTGGACAATAGATGTCCTTGTTTGGTCCCTGCTCACTTTAAACTCTTATTATGTCAGCAGTCTCATCAAGGTCAAAATCTATAACAGTGGTACACTTCAACAATCCCAGTCTTATTTTTCTTGGGTGACGACTCTGCTCATCTGTCTTTTCTGCTTTACAGAAGGCAATCGCTCATTACACTATTGACACTATCACCTCACTTGTTTAGATGTCTGGTTCACCTCACAGCTTCATCTCTATTACACTTGAGACACCATGACAGGACTCTTGACATTCCTTCAGCCTCTCAACAGGGATGCTTCCTTCTTCACCGCTTACAAGTGGACCCAGATTCCGCCAACAAGGAAGGTCACAGAGGAAGCTTTTTTCCCCTTAATATAGCCTGGGGTGAAACACTGTTGACAATACCCATCCCCACCTACAAGTCGCAGGGTATACAGGACACTGAGCCCCAAGTTCCAAATGGCGATTGTAACTTATACTTAGAGGCCCATAGACACTAATTACATCAACCTCTACAACGTAATGGAGCACAGTCATAGCACCAGCTGACTGCTCATAGCAGCTACACACCCACATGTGCACATTCCTACAAATCCACACGACTTAGGTAAAAACACCAGAGAAATGGACAAAACAAGAATTGATACAATGCACGATTAAACATAAGTGCAATATCACATTTCAGTGCGGTAGCTTTAAACAGGCGATACCATTGAATTTATTTTAAACAAATTTCCACCCCACATATTAAATGTCATCCTAAATTACTAATGAATAGCTACTACACCCAAGGGAATACAATCTGCTACCAGTCCTTCCATGTCAGTGATTGGTGCTCCATGTCTTCCTGTCAAGTTGAACCATGCCTTCTCTATGTTCCATTGGTCTTTGAGAGTCCATCATTATTAGCAGTAGTGTTTTGTCCATCCCATTGCAGAGAAAATGGCCAAGACTAATCTTACCATTCCCAGCCTCTGTAATGGCCATATTGACATATAGAAATTGAGCACCTTTCCCAGGTGTAAAAAGAGTGGTGGGAGAATAAAGGCCATTAGGTAAATGATTATACATTACAAATTTATAGTCATATTTAATAAGGGGCTGGATGATCACATTAAATGAATGCCTAAATGATAATACACATTAGAAGAATATAAAATGCAGATTGGGATTCCTCACTAGTAGTATTCCTACTAGAACAGTCCCGTAGATTAAGGAAAATGTAGCAACATAAAAATGCAGTCCAGTCTGTAGGCAGCCTGTAATAGAGCAGGGGAGCGGAGTAGAAAAGATTCATTAAATATGATTTAATCATTTAAACCTCTTTTGTTTTATTATTGGTCTAATGATTGACAGCTATATAGAGCTAGTAAAGAGGAACGCATCTCTTTAGTAACACACTGACCGTCTCTAGCACGCAAGACTCCCCTAGTCAGACTATTGCTATGAGCACTTTGTCTGCTACAGATGCCTCAGTCTATAATTCATGGCGAATATCTCTTATGGCTTTTTTTAATTATGAAGAAATGAAAGAGGTGCTCCCTGTGTGATACAGCTGTCCATAGGTAGAAAAAAACAATCAGTCTATCAGCTGGATGGGTTGTGTGCGGCACAACTACGTGAAAAGGAGGATGGATTTCTAAGGTCAGGCTGCTGCTGCAACCACTGACCTCACACTCGATGAATGTAGGCTGAAGTAATCGTGGAAAGGTGGTGGATCCCAGGCACTACCATGTACATGCCTGAAGAAGGAGTAAGTCCTACTCTGAAAAGAGTTGCCATTACATAAACAGTCTTTTATCCTAATGGTTTGGAGCTCTGGCTTCTTCTATGGCACCACCTTTACCACCTCTACACAATATGTCTATTTAATGGAATTCTAATAACGAACAAAATTTGACATTTTAAGCAATGTGGATGCGCTTGTTCTCACTCACTAAATCTATATTGAGACCATAAAGATACGTGATATATATCTGTGCCAAACTGGTAAACATCGAAAAAATAATAAATAAGGATGGAGCTGCTAAATGACTAGATCCAGATAAAACTATGAGTCTGGTTAAAAAGATATATCACTACAGCGCCTGCACCTTAGGCTTCAAGGAAAAGTTACTACAGACTAACACCTGATACCTTTATTAGTAAGTTTACAGTACACTTGCTACTGAGTAGCTCAAGACCTGTAATTAATAGTGATGAGCGAGCATGCTCGGCGCTACTCGTTACTTTCATGAGTATCCCGGTCCTTCGGATGCTTGGCGAGCATCAAGTACCGCCGAGATGCTCGGACTCTTCACTAATAATTATCGCTCTGACACAAATACACAGCTCCCTTCAGTGCACACAGTGAGCTGGCACCTCACAGAGAGCAGATTGATTGTTAGGGTCCCTCTGGGGGGCACAGCAAGGTGTTGTATGCTGCGATGATTTGAAAAAGCCCACCTTCCAGCCCTTTCCCATACACACTCGTTTTATAGGCGGAAGTCTGTGGGCGGAGCCTGTCACTAATTGACTTACATTGGGCTCGGTGCTCGGTCGAGCACCCGATCATCTCGAGATGCTCGACCCGAGCATTGAGCACCGAGCATTTTAGTGCCCGCTCATCACTAGTAACTAATGAAACACAATTGTTATTGTCAATGCTGATAGCACTCACCAATGTTACATGAGAGTTGTCCGTCCACACAAGATCCTGAGTCCAAAGGTTAGAATTTAGATATCAGAGTCCAACGAAAAGTAGAATAAAAATCTGGTTGTTTTTAGGAGTAGATAAAAACAACTGAACTTACTTCAGCGGTGCCGGCCGGTGACACGCAGACAAAATGTCCACAGCTTCTTCTGGATAAGGGTGGAGTCACGCGCTTGCAGAGTGGAGAAGCACAGGAGCTTCCACTGTGCGAGTACTCTGGGTCCAATCCTTACGCGTTTCTGAATGAACGTGTTCCTTCTTCAGAGGGGGGAGATTTACCAAATACAGGTATCAAGTGTTATTCTGTGGTAACTTTTCCTTGAAACCTAACGTGGATGCACTGTAGTGATATATCTTTTTAAATCTATATTGAGTGCTGGTGGTCCACAAAAAGACTGGCACCTACAAGTCTGGGACTGCATCTGAATGATTTGAACAGACTATGTGGTAAGCCTTGTTACTGACTATGTTAATATATAGACTGCATGCACAGTTAAAAAAAAAGCCTGTCAGTCATTGCTAGCACCACCCACTTGACTGAAAATGCCAGAAAAAGCAGAGGATTAAGCTATGTTGCCAGGTTCCCTATAACTAGTCCAAGGATTACTATTGAGCAGATGATGATTCATGTGCGTGGATTGGAAATTTTCTCTTTAACCCATTTATCTTTTAGAACTCAAAATCATGCTATAGTCCGTTAAAGGAAGAAGAGATAGAATGCGATCCCAAATGGATCCAGTAGCCCATGTGTCACGCTTGGACTAAGGGGGATGTCCAACTACCATGCGTGACAGTGAGCACGGACCTACGATGTCTGGCGCACAACAGAAAACAACAGACAAGAAGACACCATAGGCATACAACAGACAGCCCTGCTCATAGGGAATGGGAAAGAGGTGACCCCCTGCCCTCATCTGCAGCTGTGCCTGGTCTCCCTACTGTCCATATACAAGCTCTTTCAACTCGTTGCCAAGCAGGATACTTTAAGCTCTCTCTGGCCCTGATGTTAGCCCTCAACAGGGAAAGGCCTGCGGGAGCACTAGTCCTCAACCACTGCAATATAGGAGACAAGAGGGAAGGGGAAGACAGACAAAGAACAACAAGTCAGCAACTTCATGCCTGCTGCCTCTTCTCCCAGACAGCAGACAGCTTAACAACGGGAGGTTCCCCAGAAAGCTGCCTTCACCTCAGGAAGCTTTGACCAGAATGAGTTCAAGCACCAACAAGGATGCTGGAACCCTGTGACTATATAAAGGGGAATAGGTAATCACTGCTTGCTGGTGTGGTGCCCTGCTCACACAGGTAGCCACAGACTTTTCTAATGCACAGTTGGATTCCCACAGCAGGTACCTACTACATGCAACATCTTCCACCCCGACACAGTAGGAGGAGCTCAACTTGCTGCCCTTAGGCAAGATCCCCCATAAATACTGCTGCTGGGAGAGGAGTTAGTCAGAGTGTGCAGACACTAGGAGAGCTGCGAAGACGTCCTGGTGGTCAGTGCCGCGGTTAGGCACGAACCAGTGACCCGGAGTGGCCCTTCTACGTCCCGCAAGCCTAAGTGGGGACAGAAGGCAAGGAGCAGATAGCCAAGAGGAAGTGAGGAACTTGAGGAAGTTCGCCCAAAGAAGTACCGGACATCGGGGAGATCCGCACCTGTGGGATACTCTAGGACCACAGAAAACCCTGTTAGACCGTGGAGGCTTCAGCCACCCGGTTTCCCATGTGGGTCAAGAGAGGGAGCAAGACACAGCAGTGTATCACCGCAGTGATCAGCAGGGTAACCCGGAGACCGCACAGGAGGAGAGACAGTCATCAGAGACAGGAAGAGAGAGGAGGCAAGTCTGGCTGCATAGAGGCTGTGCTTCAATCACTACACAGGAACATAGGAGGCCTTATACCCACTTGCTGTGGGGACCCACTGTGCAACCTGTTCACCTTTCAGTGCCCTGGGCAAATTCACCTGCGTACCATCAGTAAAAGGTAAAAGAGACTTCTGCAGTGTGCGTGTGTCATTCATCTCCGTTCCCGGTGCCCCTCATAGACTGCTCCAGCACTCCCTATAGCAGCCCAGCTCCACTACAAGCTGCGCCTTCTCACGACGCTGCCCCGGAGGTCCCGTCCTACCTGTGGAGGACTTTACCATACTAGCCGCATTACTAACTACCTGCGGCGGACTGTGGCGGCGCTGGTGAAACATCACCTGAAACTACAGGTGGCGTCACGACAAAGTGTAAATACTACCCTGTACATATAACCCCCTTTTTGGAAGATAGGACCAGGAGACGGGGTCAGGCACAGCCACCACTTCCCGTGACAACAGGAGCGTTAACCTTTGCAGCCTGACACCCGAGTACCCCCAACACTGGCAGCAGAGACTGATATTAACTACTCAACAGCCAAAGGAAAAAAGCACGTTTAATATGAAGTCTCAGTATAGACATTAGATAGAAGTCCAAAACCAGTCACAAGTCTCCCAGGTAAGCAAGACCATCATGAGACCATGAGAGTCTATGTAAAGAGCTTAGCGCTGAATATGTTGGCGCTGCAACAATACTAGGGACTACATTGACAGCGGAAGGACAAAGTTGAAGAATCAGTGACATTATAAAAAAGAAAATTCAGAGTGTAAAAGTTGAGTTTGTACCAATAAGTTGGTCTTTAACTTTTACCCTCTGAATAAATTATAGTTATAACTTGTAAAATGATCCATTGCACATGTGCCAATCTGGCAATGAGCATCTACTTAGCGAAGCAGCTCAATACCATAATCTCAATTCTTACAATGTAATGTAAATGGAAAATCAATGTGTTTCAAAGTGAATGACATTGTTTTAGAATTTTAGCTCAGCACCTGCTTAATCAGCATACGGAGGGTCAACTCATAATAGTCAATCCAGTACTCGCAGGTCTGTAGATGAGAAAAGCTGAACATGATATTTTTACTAATATATTATGAAATATTGTAATGAAAGGTAACGGATTTAAAGCTTCACTTATTGATAAAATCACATAAGATCAGGTTAGAAAAGAACCTCTTGCTTCATATCTACATTGGAATCTTATTTTTTACAAGCGTGAAAAAATTTCAATTTCTTCAGTTGTCCTATATAACTCAATGAATGACACAAGCTCATATAATAGTAATAATAATATATGGTCGATCACTTACCTATTTGGAATCCCCCTTGTTATAACTTTTTCACTCGAGAATCCAGTTTAATTCACCGATAGTTTATCTCTACGTCCCAAATAACCTGCAAAATTGATATAAAATTAATTATGAAATGGTACAATGATCAAATGTTCACAAATAATACACATTTTGATAATGTTATCATGACCCCTGTCTCAAAAAGATGTTGTACGATCAACTGTAAACATGCCACTGTGTACAGTACAGGAAGTAACAATCGTTCCCTAAGTTCTAACTCCTTTTCTTGTATTTTTATCAAGACTTCAGTTATGTTGATTTTAGTAGGCCCCTGAAGCAGCCGATGCGAAACATGTGATACAGCAGCAGACACGGCGGGTGACACAGTGAGTGACCGGCGATAGCACCATGATAGCAGCATCCCAACCAAAAAGAGTTTGATTGCACCCACCCAAAAAAAACACCTTCCCCCCCCCCGGTCCTCACCTAAGGGCTGGCAGAACAAAACTGCCACACGGAGTTAGAGTCGCCAGCCAGCCCCTGACTTCACCTTAGGTTATGAGACTGGGGCACAGGACTGGGTTCCTTAAAACTAAATACCAGCTCTAAGCTAAGAATTTTATCTTAAGCACTAGCACCTTCAGGAATTGATTCCCAGGGGCCTTATTACTACTCACCCTCTCCCCCCACTCTCTGTCAATCTCCTCCCTCCAAACCACCTCCATATCGACAATTATGTGTATTTGATTGTTGACACTACCTCTATTTGTTCCTCTGTAATGAATAAAAATGTATTCTTGCATGCAACACTTGTGTGGATCTTGCGGTGGTGTTAATGAGAGACTAGGGCAATTGTATGTACTCTCCTGTTCTTTGGTTTTGTTATGTTGATTTTAGTTAAAGCCAGACTAGGAAGGGACACTAGCTACCTCCTGACTCACCAGGGAAGGCATTAGAGCAGGGCAAACTGGTCAAATCCCCAGGGCCCCACCATCTACATCTTTGGTGACATCATGCTAATGTAACTACTCATGTGACCATTATGGAAGGATACAGAAAGGATGGAATGGTAGAAACTATATCTAGTGTGTGTGTGTCTGTGTCTAGAATGTATGTGCTCCCGCTAGTATATCTATAGGGTTCCTGCTGTTATATAATATCTCTTTATGATATCCATCGTAGCAGGCTCAAGGCATGAGCTCAACCCATAATTCAACAGGTAATGGCTGTGTATTATAACCGGACCTGCCGTTGACAATCGTTAACCTGTTATTGTTAATCTATTAAATCCCACTGTCAAACTCTGAATACTGGCATTCAACACGCACTGGCATGGGGAGGGGGGTGTCATTTTATGCGGCCATGGAGACATAATCACAGGTCACCAATGGGTTGCTATGAAAGCAGGGGTCTGCTGAAGACCTTCGTGCTTGTCCTAGAAGCGCTCCTTACCCTGGCTGTGACCGGCTTCACGTGATATTGTGATTTTCACTCTATGCCACACACTGTGGCAACGCTGTATATAGCACAAGTGATCAGATGATCGCAGCTTCAAGTCCCCTAAAGGGACCTCTAAGAACAGTGAAATGTAAAAATAAGTTAAAATGTATAAAAACAAAAGCTCAAATCATTCCCCTTTTGCCCCATTAAAAATAAAGATAATAAACTATTACACATATGTGGCATCACCGAGTTCAGAACTGTCCAATCTATCAAAATTAAACCGATCAGAAAATATTGCAAAAAAAATATTAAAGGACACCAAAATTAAGTTTTTTGTTCACTATAATACAGCAAAAAATGCTGTAAGAAGAGATATGTGATATTTATCCCAACATGAAAGCAAAACAAGTATATTTTCGCTCAACAAAAAACAATCCATCCCACAGCTCCATCGAATGAAAAATTAAAACAATATTAGTCTTGAAAAATGTGACACAACGCCCAAAATGTTATTTTGCAAATTTCAGATTTTTTTCCCCAATAAAATAATGAAAAAAACACTGGACATGTTTAGTATCGCCGTAATCACACTGCGGAGGAGAATCATATTGAGGGGGCATTCTTAGCACAAAATGTATACTGTAAATACAATTCCCACAAAAAAGTCAGATTTTTTTTTTCTCACAATTTCTCCATATTTGGATTTTTTCCCCATTTCCAGTTTATTATCCGACATAATGAATGATGTCATTCAAAAGTGCAACTTGTCCCACAAAAAAACAAGCAATCATATGTCTATGTGGACAGAAAAATAAAAAAGTTATGTCTCTAAGAAGAAGGGGAAGAAAAGACCAAAACACAAGAATGGAAGGAGTCCATGAGGATATCAGAATGGAGAGGCTCCTAGCAGGTCCAGTATATCCTAGTGCATCTCAATGAATTAGAATATCATCAAAAATCAATGTGATATTGCTATGGAGTCCACCCCAGGGCTAGGTTTTTTCCTGGAGGGATATCTGGCTAGTCCTGTGTTTGAGACTCCTAACCGAGGCTCCACAGACTCGATTTGCATATTCAAATTCCCAGGGGGCAATGCATCATGGATTTCACTGTGTTGAGCGCTTTAGCCAGCTGCCCACAGTGTTTTCTTGGACTGGTCTCCCTGAGATCAGTGAGTACTGTGTGATGTTGGTCTACCAGGCATTGATCCCACCTAGCCAGAATCCTACTGATGAGGGGCAACACCCCGAAACAGCTGTCTGTGGATGGATACCTGGCTCTGTTAATTCCCTTGTCATATCCTTAAGCTCATAACTGAGCGGGATAGTGACTGAAAGGGCCACTTAATATGGTGGTTAGGGTGGTCTCCGCAAGGAGTCCACCCCAAGGCTAGATCCTTCCTTGGAGGGATATCTGGCTAGTCCCGTGTTTGAGACTCTTAAACGAGGCTCCACGGACTCCATTTGCATATTGCTATGTTTTAGGGCATTTCTGCGATCACTGAAACACTAATAAATCATTATATTCACCCTTGGATGTCTTGTGGAATATAGCAGCGAGCATGGTTTTTTTTTTTTTTTTTCAAAAATCTTTATTAACTTCATACACAAAAAATTTTTTACATGTCTCCATAGTAGTATACATTATTTCGTAATAAGAATAGGTGTATACACCATATAAGAACAATCTCCAAGTTCGAGTCATAAGAAATAAAAAGGAGTGCACTCGTATGAAGGATATACCCAGAAAAGGCTCGCCTCTTATGTAACTTGGCGAAGTCAGAAATAGTAAAACACACAAGGCAGATATATCAGTAACATAGCCATATAGGATTAATAAGATTGAAGGCAACACAGTTATATGAACAATTTTGATAGATATAGCAAAAGTGGGGAAAGTAGGAGTAGATTAGAAAAAGGTATAAGAGGGGGGGAAAACAGCAGGGTGGGTGATGAGGAAAGGTTCCCGGGTCCCGTCTACTCCGAGATCCCCGCGAACTCAGGGGACTCCCGGAACAATAGCCAGCCTTGCCATATCTGGAAGTATCTGTCGACCTGAGGGTGAGAGTGGGCAGACAGTTTCTCCATTCTGCATATGTAATCCATCTCTTCAACCCAAGTCAAGATGGAAGGGCAGAGAGATGTACGCCACTTCCTTGGTATGATAGATCTGGCGGCCGTGAGACAATGCCGCAGTAGGCCTGATTTGAGTTTTTTGAAAGAGCCCGGGATCATAGACAGTAACCCTATCTGTGGGAGGCATGGCACGTTGTCCCCCATGATAAGGTTATATAGATCAAAAACCTTTTGCCACAGAGCCAATATAGGTGGGCAGTACCACCAAACGTGAAGAGCCGACCCCACCTCAACTCCACATCTCCAGCATAATTCGGACCTATCAGGAAACACTTTCTTAATCTCCCGGGGGCATCTGTACCATCTGGTTAGCAGTTTAAAGTTCGTCTCCTGAGCTTTGCAAGCCATAGAAAGTTTATGTGTACAGAAAAAAGATTTACTCCAGTCCAGATCCTCCGTCTCACCTCCCAGCTCCCGCTCCCATTCCAAGATATACCACATTGACCTCCGTGTCTCGGTGGTCGTGAGATGAGCATAAACCCTGGAGATCATATGAGGGGGAGCAGAGTCTGACAGAAGCAAAGATTCGTAGGGAGAGCAAGTGTCCCCAAGGACGGACGGACCCCCAAGGGCAGAGACAAAGGACCTGACCTGGAAGTACTCGAACCAGTGTACAGGCCTATTGGAGTCTGGTGAGGCGAAGGAAGTTAGAGGGGGCATATCTCCAGTACCCAAGAAGGCCTGGGAGAGGCGAGGTCTATCTGATGCATTCCAGACAAAAAATTGGGGCACCTGCAATCCTGGTGGAAAGTCTGGGTTGTCGAATATTGGCGTCATGGGTCCCTTTAAAGGTGAGATAGAGAACTGTCGGTTAAGCGTATCCCAAGTTCCTAGCAGGTCCCGGGTCACATGGGAAATTGAGAGGGTCTGAGGGCGGGCAGAATGTTTTATCCATGGTAGTGAAGTGAGGGACCACTCCATTATGTCGCCCTCCAGTCGGACCCATTGTTTAGTATCATGTCCGTGGAACCAGTCCGATAATCTCGTGAGGAGGGCCGCAGCGTGGTAGAGGCGAAAGTCAGGGAGTCCCGCGCCCCCCTCCTTCTTGGGTCTGGTCAAGATTTTGTACGATAGTCTCGGTTTACGACGCTTCCAGATGAATTTTGTACATGTCCGTCGTAGTTGCAGAAAGAAGGATTGGGGGAGTGCTATTGGTAACGCCTGAAATAGGTATAGGAGTTTGGGAAGAATATCCATTTTCAGGACATTAATACGCCCGAACCACGATAGAGAACGGCATTCGAAGGAGTCTAGATCGGAGATGACCTTGAGCAGTAAAGGTCGGTAGTTCAAATCAAACAAGAGAGAAGTATCTCCCGTGAGATGTATACCTAGATATGATAGAGAGGGGGCGCACCATCTGAAAGGAAAATTATCCTTTAGTCGTTGAACATTGGTCTGCGACAAGTTGACATTCAGTAGCTCAGATTTTGTGAGATTAACTCGAAAATTGCTAAGTCTGCCGTACACCTCAAACTCCCTGAGTATATTAGGGATCGATATCTCAGGATCTGTGACGTATACTAAGAGATCATCCGCGTACAGAGCAAGCTTGTATGTGCGACCTCGTACTTCTATTCCATGTATGTTTGGGTTTCGACGTAGTGCATTGGCCAGGTGCTCCATTACCAGGGCGTACAGGAGGGGGGAGAGGGGACAGCCCTGTCTCGTACCATTACGAATACGGAAGGGTTCTGATAGTACCCCATTGCATCTAACTTTAGCAGTGGGATCTGAGTATAATGACATTACTTTACTCCGAAATGTAGGTCCCAATCCTACACCCACTAAGGTTTTCTCAAGGAACTTCCAATCCACTCTATCGAAAGCTTTTTCCGCGTCGACTGATAGAATGCATGAGGGTTGTTTAGAGTTCTTGACATGGGAGATCAAAAGCAAGGACTTGATGGTGTTGTCTCTAGCCTCTCTACCCGGGACGAATCCCACCTGATCGTCATCTATCAGTCGAGGCAGAAACGGGCCAATCCTATTAGCTAACGCCTTGGCAAAGAATTTCACATCTACGTTAATAAGTGAAATAGGTCGGTAGCTAGCACATGCCTCCGGATTTTTGCCAGGTTTCGGAATAACAGTGATTGTGGCCTCTAAAGCTTGTCTAGGGAACGGATTGGTGAGTGAGATTGCGTTAAAAACCTTAGTCAAGAAGGGTAGTAGAGGAGCCATGAATTTTCGGTAGAATTTGACCGTAAAACCGTCTGGGCCTGGGCTGCGGTTTGATGGGGTAGATTCGATTATGTGGGAAATCTCCATTTCGGTAAAAGGTGTGTCTAGTTCCCCGGCTATCTCCTCCTGCAGCCCCGGCAAGGCACTGTCAGTCACATAGTCTTCCAGCGAGACACCTGGTTCTTCCACAGAAGCAGGTGTTTTCATATCATGAATATTGTAGAGGTCGTGGTAATATTGACGAAATGTGTCGGCAATCTTGTTGGGATGACATACTTTTTTGTTTTGAGATCGTATTGATGGGATGAAAGAGCTTGTCGTTTTGGGTCTTAGGTATCTGGCTAATGGGCCGCCACATTTGTCTGCAAACTCATAGAAATAATGGTGTGCCCGCTCTCTGTACCTCAGGTAAGCCCGGTCTAAGCAGCTCCGGAGGTCCCCTTTGATTTTGTTTAATTGGAGAAGTAAGTCTTGTGTGGGGGAGGTCTTATGGGCCTGTTCCAAGTGGTGAATTTGAGAGAGTAGATTCTCGATATTGCTGGATCTGAGCTTTTTCAATCTAGAACCCTCCCGAATCAGGACCCCTCTTAGTACACATTTAAGTGCTTCCCATTGGAAGGGGAGAGGCGTAGAGTCCCCCACGTGGTCATTTAAAAACTCAGAGATCGTGGACGTAATTGATTTGGAGGTCTCTTCGTCTGTAAGGAGATCAGGGTTCAAAGTCCACTGCCATGGGCGGGAGGGAAAGTCAGGTGGGTTGAGCGTTAAGAAGATTGGAGCGTGGTCAGACCACACCATCGGTCCAATCGAAGCAGTCGGGTCAAAAGATAGTAGTCTGTGGCTCACAAGCAGGTAGTCTATCCGGCTGTAGGTCGAGTGAATGGGTGAGTAATAAGTGTAGTCTTTTTCGCCCGGATGTAGTAGTCTCCAGCAGTCGACCAGTCTAAGACCATGCATGGTACCCTGAATTGCACGAATTTGTGCGGCAGAGATTACCGATTTGCCAGAAGAGGAGTCTAGATTCTTATCCATAGTTAAATTGAGGTCTCCACCGGCAATTATGGAGCCCTGGGCAATTTTCTCTACCTTTTTCAGGTATTTTGCACAAGTCTCAGCCTGTCCTCTGTTAGGTAAGTATAAGTTAGCAATGGTGTAAATGTGGTCAAAAATTTTAAGAGTCAGCGTTTGGAATCTACCCTTGGTGTCCGTCTCTTCTCCCAGAACCGTGTGCACTAGGGATTTGTGGATGGCTATGCTTACACCCTTAGAACGTGCCTCGGGATTTGGGGAGTGGTACCACGAGGTATAGTATCGACTCCTCACATCCGGGAAACTCCCAGTTTTGAAGTGGGTCTCTTGTAGTAACAGGAGGTGTACCCCCATCTTGTGGAACCTGTGGAGGAGCTGCGTCCTCTTTTGTGGGATATTAAATCCCCTAACGTTCAGCGAAGCTATTTTAAAGGGCGGCATGTCCCTCGGTCGCAGAGAAAGCGTGTGGGCCCCTGAAGGCTCGCGGGTCTCACCGGCGCGGGGGGACCACGGGCGGTTGTTGGTGAGGGACGGAAAAGCAGAGGTGTTGGAAAGGTCAGGGGTAAGAAAAAGAGAAAGAAAGAGAGAGAAAAGTAGCAAGAAAAAGAGAAAAGAAAAAGCCCTCTGATAGGAGGGTTAGGTCCTTGATCCTAGGTCAAGGACAGGTAAGACTCTGATAGTCCGTTAAGCGGGACTAACGAGTCGGCCTGCAATGCAGGTGTCCTACTGGGAGAGTTGACCGAACGATCACGGGATAAACGGTTTCCCGGGGTCAACCCAAACCCGACACAGTATATTATCGTAAACATAAGAAGCAGTATTTAACAGAGTAAGCAACCTCAGATCAATACCATTGAAAAGAGTGCAACAAATTAGAGTAGACTGGGCAGTAAGCAGAGCCCTACTTATGCAATGCCAGCAGTATATACTTTTTCTCAAGGAGCAATGAGAGGAATGGTAACATATAAAATTAAAGCACATATCTATACAATCCACTGCGTCCCAGAGTTAAACATAACAATAGGTACTCACAGCAAGTCAGTCAGGGTAGGAAACTGACTTAAGCTGAAGCACATTTTCAGGATATACCCGTCACCTGAAAATAAAAGTAGCTCAGGAGATTTGGAGAGGTAAAGAGGGGAGGGTTGGGGGAGGTGGGGGTGGGAGGAGGGAAGGGGTAAGCGATTAGGAAGGGGGGAAGGGTTATCCAACGGTAGGACCTATGGGAAAACTGAAAAACAAAGTAAGACATCATTCAAACTCATGTCTCCATATTTGAATATTAGGGTCCTCTCAGATCCTGTTGGTAAAAAGGAGATAGTGGGGGGTGAGGGAGGAAAGATGGGGGGATGGGGGCAAGTAGGAAGGAAAGGAAGAAGGTGGGGGAAGAGGGAAAAGAGGGAAAAGGGGGGAGGCATTTAGTAGTAAAACCTCAGAGTACTGTTCAAGACTCAGCTGGGTAAGGACGTAAGGAGTCTCGACGGTTTGATCTTCGGGGTAATGGTCGCCTTCCTCTCTCGTCTCCGCCTCGGGTATTCACCAGCGGATTAGATGGCCAGTCCAGGATGACGATGTCGGGTAGATCCAGGGTCTCCGTAAATGATGGTAGGTCTCTGGGATCCCTGAGGACCACCATTCCGCTCTGCTGCTTGACTTGAAGTTGAAAGGGGTATCCCCATGAGTAGGTTAGACCTTTGTCCCGGAGGGCGTCAAGGACCGGTCTCAAGGCTCTTCGTTTAGTCAGGGTGATTCTAGATAAGTCTGCCAGTAGATGGATTTCCGCTCCGTCAAAGTCTATGGGGCCTTTGGTTCTTGCCCTTCTCATTATTTCGTCTTTGAGGCTATACATGTGGAGGCGGCAGATAACATCCCTTGGGTTATTAGGGTCAGCAGAGCGGGGGCGCAGAGCCCTATGAACTCTGTCAAAGGCGATGGTAGAATCTGCTGGTCTATCAAGAATGATATTGAAAATACCTTGCAGAGTAGGGCTAAGGTCAAGCGGTCCTGTAGCCTCTGGGAGACCCCGTACCCGAATGTTATTACGCCGGTCACGGTTCTCGGAGTCCTCTAGTTGATTAAAAATGAATGCGAGTTGTTCGGTATGTAGATCCAATAATCTCTGTTGTTCTGAGAGTCGGCTAGATTGTGAGGATACAGAAGCCTCTATGTTATCTACCCTTTCTGTTATCTGAGACACCGAGGTCTGGAGGCCCTGGATTTCAGCTCTACATAGGGATTCCAAACGGGAGATGTAGCCCTCCATATCTTCTTTGGTGGGAATCGCTGCCATTCTGTGTTGTAGATCTCTCAGTTCACACAGCATTGTATCTGATTGTGTGGGGCATGATGATAAGCCTGAGTGTTGAGGGGTTGAGAGTGCCTGTGCTCCATCTCCTACTGTCACATCTAGTATCCCAGAGTTAGATTCTTCTTGGGAGTGAGCTGGGGGATGGTGAGATGATGTCCCCGTGCTTTCACTAAAGAATCTTTGAATGCCTCTGTCTCCCTGTGCGGCTGGTAGGCCCGGTGGTGCTGGGGATGCCCTCCTACTTCTGGATCTCATGTTTAACAGCAAGGAAGAGGTATCAATATGAAGGGTTAATGCCTTGGATGGTGAGCGGGAGGCGATAACACGTGCTCGGGAGCGCTGTGCACTGGGGGGAGTAGTAGTAGCTGTAATTGTGCAGAGGCTAGGTGTGCACTTCCCCAGAGTTAATCCAACAGCGTGGAAGGAGAGGGAGCGTAATTTAGAAAAGAGATAGGTACTTAGCTGTTAAAGTTCCAAGTGTCCCGCTCCTCCACAGTGCGGTTCCTCCAGGAATCCTCCTGTGACTATGTGCCCCAGCGATCTTAAGCTGAAGTAGGTCTCTGGAGATGTCCTCACCGGTCGTCACCTCCGTCTGGCAAGTAGAAGGCTGAGTCACTGCTTTCCCGCCGCCGTCTTCATGGAGCCGCGGCCATCTTGGGGAATGCGAGGCGTCTTGGAAAGAGCGGGCTCCGGATCCAGGTGCGGGTTTCTCAGCCCGGAGAGACAGGCAGGAGGTGTCAGGGGTGGTGGGTAGGAGTAGGGTCAACGGAGGTTGCCGTTCTGGTGAAATTGTGTCGGGAATCAGGCGAAAAACCCCGGGAACCGACGGAGCACTCAGCAGATGCGACCGTCCAGTTCCATCGCTAGGCCACGCCCCCCCGCGAGCATGGTTTTTAACCCTGCATCCTCCCTACTTTAATCTTCTGAAATAAAGAGATTTGGTTTTTCATTGGCTGTAAGCCATAATCATCAACATTAACAGAAATAAACACTTGAAATAGATCACTCTGTGTGTAATGACTCTATATAATATATGTTTCACTTTATGTATTGAATTACTGACATAAATTAACTTTTGATGATATTCTAATTCATTGAGATGCACTAGTATGTGTCTGTATGAAGGTGCTCTGTGTATATATATGTGTGTATGTGCTCAGTGTACACATATCTGTTTGTGCTCAGTGTATACTTATATGTGTGTATAGATATGTGTGTGTAACATACAGTGATTGCACCACATATTGTATTTTATGTATGGAATATCCACATTTATAAATCCCGGATGCACAGATACGGGTTAATAGGTGTAAACATGTTGACGAAAATGCTGCTCATTCATCGGGTGATTAGATTGATTCTGTTGGGATAAAAACCCTTGTTCTCCTCCGCAGCACAGCACACGGTGCAAAGTTCAGGAGTGCTGCTGATAACATGACGCTGTATGGGACAGGTTGATCCACTAGTGATCATTCTGTGCCCATCATTATTCATCATCCGGTGTAAACAGGCACCAAACAACTTCAATATGGATGATCTTGCTCGTTTAAACGGTCTGAACTCATTGAATGTAAATGTAACCTAAATATTTGTGTGTGATGGTGAGATATGTTAGCCTATAGGGCCCTATTTTCATCTTTTGCCCGGGACCTCACTTGGTCTTAAACAAGACCTTTGTCTCACTGACATCTTTATGGTGCTATACTTTAAAGGGAATTTGTCAGCAGGTTTTTGCTATGCAAGCTGAGGACAGCATGCTGTAAGGGCTAATAAACAAAAATAAAAACAACTTTGATTCTCTTATCAGGGTGTGTGTCATTTTAATCTTTATTATCCTGTGATTACCATGACAGGACTGCTTTGTCACATGCACGGCAGTCTGACACGTTCTTGCAATGATTGCCACTTCACTGTCAATGTGAAATCTCTATAGAGAGCGTGGTGTGGGCGGAGGCAGCTCTCTCAGCTCTGCTGTGTTCCTGAAACTAAATTCTTTGCTTGTGTATGAATGACTTACCTATGTGATACATCATTGGATTCAGGGTTTCTTTGTCTACATTATGTTGTTGTCAGATAGGTAGCAATAACCTGCTGACAGATTCCTTTAAAGGCTACATAAATCTTCCCTTTTTTTGTTTATTTGCTTCCTATAGACTTTTTTTTATAGAACATAAATTCTTATTGGCAATAACACAGTTCACATGGGTTCAATCATATTAATTGATACATGTGTATACAGTCAGAAGGGGTTTCTATAATTAGTAAATGCAATCCAAATAAACATAACATAACCCAGATGTCATGGCACCTCCTAGTGTCTCTGTCCTGTATCCGAGACCCAATAATCACCATCGTTTAGCTTCTATAATTGCCAGTGACACAATTCAACAATGAAACACAAAAAAAAGCAAAAAAAAAAAAGGGAAAAAACAGTCAAAAATAAAATACTACTATGTAATACAGGCTTCCCACCCCACAAGCAAGATATCATTTTGCATATCAGAATGTGTCATACATAGGGATGAGCGTGTATACTTGTAACTATTAGGTTCTCACTGAATAGCACAGTATTCTGGCTACTCGCTACTCTGCAAGTTTCCTTGTGATTACTCGTTAGGAGTAGCGAGTAGTACATTCACTTTTACAGTGTATCTATATACACACACAGCGAAAGTGAAAGGTGTTAAAAATAAAAAAAATAACATACTCACCTATCCGACGGCTATCCCAGGACCCAAAAAGAACACATCTGATGGGCTGCCAGGACCTTAAGTCTTATGGCCAAACAGATGGCCGGTAGCGATCAGGTGGTGTGTGATGTCACACACTACCTGATCGCTACCGACCATCTGATTGGCCATCAGACTTAAGGTCCTGGTAGCCCATTGGATGTGATATTTTCAGGTCCTGAGATAGCCGTCGGATTGGCATGTTATTTTTTTATTTTTACCACCTATTATTAACTTTTATTTCACTTTTGCAGTGTGTACATGTATATAGATACACTGCAAAAGTACTCACATTCTCTTTGACTTACATTGGACTCGTAACGAGTAACTGAGTATTAGGACCTCAGTGCACACAGCAGGTGGTGGCATGCGGGTGGGAGGACGGGGGGCACGACGTTTCACGCCGTATAAGGAGGACTAACCTGCTGAAGCGCCTTATACGGCGCGAAACGTCGTGCCCCCCGTCCTCCCACCCGCATGCCACCACCTGCTGTGTGCACTGAAGCACAATAAAGAACCGCTGTTTATAGAAGCTCTGAGTGCGACTTCTTTTTCTTCTCCTATAATACAAAACTGGATGTGACGTATCGGACTTTTGGGAGTGAGCACCAGAGCGTGCAGAGTGGTGCAGCAGGGAGGACCCTCCTCATCATCCTCCATCCTCCATAGCCAAGGGCTGAAAGCTTGCAGGCAGCGGTGAAATCTCCCCAGGCTGTATGGGAGACGCTGCAAGGTGGTGCTGACCCCATCCTAATCTTCAAAACCGTGAGTATTAGGACCTACTCACTCATCCCTAGTCATACACTAAGAAAATCCTACTTTTGTCTCAATCACAGGAGTAACATGAAAACAATAGCCATTTGTCCCAGCTATATTTAAATTGTTGTACCTGCCCTAACCTCCCTGCTAGCATGTGTTCCATTATACAGTTAAAATAATTCTTGGTAAGTATTTCTTGTATGTCAGGGATTTGAGTACTTTTCCATTTTTAGGCTATGCTACCTTCTAGTAACCAAAAGAATGCGGTTCATAATCAAGACATCTTCCAACACCACCTCTCCCAGTCCCAGAGAGAGTAGTGCCACCTCTGGACCCCACAGAGTTACAAATCCCACTGTTGTTCTGATCAGCGCATATATCCTTTTCCACAAGGGTTTAATCATTGGGCATTTCCATCATACATGAAAAAAGATCCTCTTGCTTGACCACACCTCCAACAAATGACTGGAATCGAAGGGTATGCTGTGTGAATTCTAGATGGGACAAAGTACCACCTATACAGTCATTTTTCAGAGGTCTCTAAATGTGTTAAGCAATGAGAAGTTTCACTTCCCACTTTTGGGTCCAGACATGGGAGTGTGGTGTCATCTGGAGGAAACGAGCGATATAGGATCTAGAAATGCAACCAGCAGAGTCCCTATTAGAAGAAAAATAGTATTCAAATGGTGCTTGCATACAGCTAGTCTTTTCATGAACAGACGAGATGACGTGTCTGATCTTTAAATATTTGAAAAAATAATTTTTACGGATGCTACATTTTTTCATAATATTGGTGAAAGGGATCAGCACTTGGGCTCTTATGTTCCCCAAGGTGATAATGCCACGCGAAACCCAACCATTCAAGTGCAGACCAAGGATGGCGTAACAAAGAGCCACCAATGATATTATATCAATCCTAGTGGGTAGTAGCTCCTTTCCTATTTTTGACGCTAGCCATGTTACCACTGCAGCCTGTACAGTTGGGAATCCAAAAGACCTGATCTCACTTTTTAACCTTAGATGCCACAGAAACATTGACATTCTGGGGTCACCCATGCCCTAGAATTATCATCCACCTACCAGTGTCTAACTGAAGACTATTTTTTAACAGTCCATGAAACATGCTGCTACGCGCATGTCACGGAAGCACACGTCATGTGAAGTGTTTGGAAATAGCTCGAGATTTCAAACTCCGGCACTTAGATGCGTTTGAACTTGGGGTTCCATCAGCCAGAGCAATGAAATGACAGCGTTAATGCAGTCTTACCTTTCTGGTAACACTGAGCTAATGCTGATTCTATGTTTTAAACTGAACCCCTGAACGCAACCAATAACGCTGGTGTAACCCTAGCCTAACCCTTTTATCTAGCTGATTCTGCCAAACATAAACACATCAGGGCGTCTATTCCTTGTTAAGGATATGTTCACATGTTGCGTTTTGCCATATTTCTCTCTGCTCTTTTTCCATAAAAATAATATATATTTTCATGCACATGTTGCATATTTTTTCCTTATAGGTGTGAAGAAGTTTAATCCTTTCAGACATTTTGGAGCAATTTTCAACCCTTCTAAAGAATTGGGAAAAAAAGCATTAAAAAAATATGCAGAAATTCACATTTATTTATGCAGCAATTGTCCTGCTGACATGTTTTAGATGCAGAAATGTCTTCGACAAATACTCAATGTGCGCACATAGCCTAAGGCTATGTTCACACGACAGTGTAAAATATGTCTTTTATTCACTCAGAAAAATCAGACGATTTTGTTTCTCATCCATGTGCAATCCGTTAAATTAATTAGCAGCTATTAATCATTTACAGGAGCACTCTCGGTCCCCGATTCTTCACAATTGGAATGTATCCGTGAAAATCAGAGTCATACTGTAGTATCCGATTCTTTTTCTTGAACACATAGAATTCAATGGGTGAGGCTCATCCGAATTCAGAGTAAGATCGCAGTATGCTGTGCAGATTTAGTTGAAAAAAATCATTTATCTGCACTGCCCCACTGAGTAACATCGGTGTGATATCCGATCCAGAATCATATAGCAATCATCTGATTTATATGCTCGGGTTCTCGATGCTTAAGATGGTATTCAGCAGTCTCAAGACTTCTTTTGTAGGGTTAACCCCTTCCCGACCCTTGGCCCACCGTTTGGGCCATGAAAACAAGTTCATTCCCGACCCTTGGCCCAGGGGGTGGGCCATGGAATGAACGGGCTACTGCAGGCCGAGTGAGGGTCTCACTGACCTGTCACTCGGCCTGCAGGTACATGGGGAGTTGTACTACACCCCAGGGGGGTCGATTTGCCCCCACCCCTACCCCCCCGGCTACAGGCGCGGTGATTGGCGCTCAAAAGTGAAAGTGAAAATCACCGCGCCTGTCATGTTTCCCTGCCTGCCGCTGCTCTCCCTACCCTCTGATCTGCTCCCCTGTCATCCTCTAACTGCCCCCCTGTCCCCCACCTCTCTTTCCTGCCCCCCCTTCTTTCTACCCCCCTGCTTCCTGTCCCTGCCGCCCGCTTCCTGTCCCTGCCTCCCGCTTCCTCCTGACTGCCCCCGCTTCCTCCTAGTCCTAAGTGCCCCCCCCCCACATCTACTGCCAGCCCCCCCACTGCCCCCTTCCTGCCCCCCCCCGATCACCGGAGCGGCGATCGCCTCTCCCACTCACCCCTCCGCGGCCGCGCTCCGTCCTGCAGTGCCTGCACCGCTGCGTCCCACTCCTCCTCCTCTTCTTTCCCGCCGCTTCCGCGATCTGACAGCTCTGTGCTGGAGCTGCCAGATCACTTCTACAGCTGGATCCTGAGGATCTAGCTGCAGGAAGTGATCTGACAGATCCAGCACAGTGATCCACAGTGACCATTATGTGATCACTGTCGATCACTGTGCTGGAGCTGCCAGATCACTTCTACAGCTGGATCCTGAGGATCTAGCTGCAGGAAGTGATCTGACAGATCCAGCACAGTGATCGACAGTGATCACATAATGGTCACTGTGGATCAATGTGCTGGATCTGTCAGATCACTTTCTACAGCTGGATCCTGAGGATCTAGCTGCAGAAAGTGATCTGACACCCCGGGCGCAGTGACCCACTATGTGCATCACTGCGCCTGGGCTGCCAGATCGCTTTCCGCAGCTCGATCCCCATGCATGGGGATCGAGCTGCGGAAAGCGATCTGGCAGCCCAGGCGCAGTGATGCACATAGTGGGTCACTGCGCCCAGGCTCTTAGATCGCTGCTCTGCAGCCCGATCTCCCTGCATGGGCATCGAGCTGCAGAAAGCAATCTGACAGCCCGGACGCAGTGATGCACATAGTGGGTCAATGCGCCTGTGCTGCCAGATCGCTTTCCGCAGCTCGATCCCCATGCATGGGGATCGAGCTGCGGAAAGCGATCTGGCAGCCCAGGCGCAGTGATGCACATAGTGGGTCACTGTGCCCAGGCTCTTAGATCGCTGCTCTGCAGCCCGATCTCCCTGCATGGGCATCGAGCAGCAGAAAGCAATCTGACAGCCCAGACGCAGTGATGCACATAGTGTGTCAATGCGCCTGTGCTGCCAGATCGCTTTCCGCAGCTCAATCCCCATGCATGGGGATCGAGCTGCGGAAAGTGATCTGGCAGCCCAGGCGCAGTGATGCACATAATGGGTCACTGCGCCCGGGGTGTCAGATCACTTTCTGCAGCTCGATCACCATGCTGGCGTATCGAGCTCCAGAGTAGCGATCTGAAAGCAAAGGTGATTGAGCGTCGTGGGACCTTCGTTGTGGACTACGTCAGAGACAATCAAACGTCGTGGGACCTTCGTTATGGACTACGTCGGAGCGATCGAGCGTCTGTGGGACCTTCGTTGGGGACTACGTCGGATCTTTTTATAATAAAGATGGAGTCCGAAATGTGTCTGTTCTTTTTTCAAATAAAAAGATTTTTCTCTGTGTGTATTTATTGACTATTTACCGTACTAGAGATTCCTAATGGCGGGTCTAACATTGGCCCTATATTATGAATCTCGGGCTTAGTGCCAGCTGCCAATAAAAAGCTGGCATTAACCCCTTTATTACCCAGTTAGCCACCGGCACCAGGGCAACTGGAAGAGCGTGGGTACAGCGCCAGAAAATGGCGCTTCAATGAATGCGCCATTTTCTGGGGCGGCTGCGGGCTGCAATTCGCAGCATGGGGGGCCCAGAACGCTTGGGCCTCTTTATGCTGAGGATTCCAGCCCCCAGCTGCCTAGTTGTACCTGGCTGGACCAAAAATATGGCGGAGCCCCACGTAATTTTGTTTCTAGAATTAGTTCTAGAAATTAAAAAAAAAATGGGCTTCGCTGTATTTTTGGTTCCAGCCAGGTATGACGAGGCAGCTGGGGTGGGTGGCAGTCTGTAGCTGCCAAGTTGTACCTGGCTGGACCAAAAATATGGCAGAGCCCCATGGGTCCCCTATGCTGCGAATTGCAACTACTAGACTAGTATGTTTTTTCACAAAAAGTTTCTTTATTAATTTATACTTCTCAATTTGTGAAGCACATGGTGGTTCAAAGTGCTCACTGTGCATCTAGATATGTTCCCTGGGGGGTCTAGTTTCCAAAATGGGGTCACTTGTGGGGAGCTCCAATGTTTAGGCACACAGGGGCTCTCCATACGCGACCTGGTATCCGCTAACAATTCCAATTGTTGGCAAACACCAGGTTGCGTATGGAAAGCCCCTGTGTGCCTACACATTGGAGCTCCCCACAAGTGACCCCATTTTGGAAACTAGACCCCCCAAGGAACGTATCTAGATGCATAGTGAGCACTTTGAACCCCCAAGTGCTTCACAAATTGATCCATAAAAATAAAAAAGTACTTTTTTTTGCACAAAAAAAAATTTTTTTCATTTTTACAGATCAATTTGTGAAGCACCTGGAGGTTCAAAGTGCACACTATGCATCTAGATACATTCCTTGGGGGGTCTAGTTTACAAAATGGGGTCACTTGTGGGGGAGCTCTAATGTTTAGTCACACAGACGCTCTCCATACGCAACATGGTGTCCGCTAACAATTCCAATTGTTAGCGGACACCATGTCGCATATGGAGAACCCCTGTGTGCCTAAACATTGGAGCTCCCCCACAAGTGACCCCATTTTGGAAACTAGACTCCCCAGGGAACTTATCTAGATGGATAGTGAGCATATTGACCCCCCAGGTGCTTCACAAATTAATGGAAAAAAATTTTTTTTGCGGAAAACAAGTACTTTTTCATTTTTACAGATCAATTTGTGAAGCACCTGGGAATTCAAAGTGCTCACTATGCATCTAGATACGTTCCCTGGGGGGTCTAGTTTCCAAAATGGGGTCACTTGTGGGGGAGCCCCAATGTTTAGGCACACAGGGGCTCACCAAACGTGACATGGTGTCCGCTAACAATTTGAGCTCATTTTGCATTCAAATTGTTAGCGGACACCATGTCGTGTTTGGAGAGCCCCTGTGCGTCTCCACATTGGAGCTCCCCCACAAGTGACCCCATTTTGGAAACTAGACCCCCCCAGGGAACATATCTAGCTGCATAGTGAGCACTTTGAACTCCCAGGTGCTTCACAAATTGGTCCGTAATAATGAAAAAAGAAATTTTTGTGGAAAAAAAAAAGTGCTTTTTCATTTTTATGGATGAATTTGTGAAGCACCTGGGGGTTCAAAGTACTCACTATACATCTAGATACGTTCCCTGGGGGTTCTAGTTTCCAAAATGGGGTCACTTGTGCGGGAGCTCCAATGTTTAGGCACACAGGGGCTGACCAAACGCAACATGGTGACAGCTAACAATTTGAGCTGATTTTTATTCAAATTGTTAGCGGACACCATGTCGCTTTTGGAGAGTCCCTGTGTGCCTAAACATTGGAGCTCCCCCACAAGTGACCCCATTTTGGAAACTAGACCTCCCAGGGAACATATCTAGATGGGTAGTGAGCATATTGAACCCCCAGGTGCTTTACAAATTGATCTGTGAAAATGAAATAGTACTTTTTTTTTTCACAAAAATTTTTCTTTTAGCCTAAATTTTTTCGTTTTCACATGGCAACAGCATAAAATTCATCCTAAAATTTGTTGGGCAATTTCTCCTGAGTACACCGATACCTTATATGTGGTCATAAACCACTGTTTGGGCACACAGCAGGGCTCAGAAGGGAAGGAGCGCCATTTCACTTTTTGGATGTAAAATTAGCTCCAAAATTCAAATTGCGCTCCTTCCCTTCTGAGCCCTGCCGTGCACCCAAACAGTGGTTTATGACCACATATAAGGTATCGGTGTACTCGGGAGAATTTGCACAACACATTTTAAGATCCATTTTATCCTGTTGCCCATGTGAAAATGAAAGAATTGAGGCTAAAAGAACATTTTTGATAAAATAATTAAAATATCCATTTTTTGTTTCCACTTTGCCTTAGGTCCTGTGAAGCACCTGAAGGGTTAATAATCTTCTTGAATGTAGTTTTGAGTAGCTTGAGGGGTACAGTTTGTGGAATGGTGTCACTTTTGGGTGTTTTCTGTCATGTACACCCCTCAAAAGGACTTCAAATGTGATGTGGTCACTAAAAAAAATGGTTTTGTAAATTTTGGTTGAAAAATGAAAAATTGCTCATGAACTTTGAACCCTTATAACGTCCTACCAAAAAATGTTTTTTTTTCCAAAATTGTGCTGATGTGAAGTAGACATGTGGGAAATATTATTTAATAACTTTTTTCTGTCACATATCTCTCTCGTTTATCAGAAAAAAAAATAAAAAATGTGAAAATTGTGAAATTTTCAAAAAATTTGCCATATTTTTGATTTTTTTCACAAATAAACACAAAAATTATCGACTTATTTTTAATACTAGCATGAAGCCCAAGGTGTCACGAAAAAACAATCTTAGAATCGCTAGGATCCGTTGAAGCGTTCCCGAGTTATAACCTCATAAAGGGACACTGGTCAGAATTGCAAAAAATGCCAAGGTCTTTAGGATCAAAATAGGCTGGGTCCTGAAGGGGTTAATTTACTGCAGAGTGTGAGTAGCGGTTTTAGGCTAGGGTCAGATTAGTGCCACGCTTCCGCCAAAAGGATGCGTTTTTTTCATGTGCAAATATGTAAAAACAGATGCGTTAACGCACCCATAGACTCCAATGCAAAAAACGCATTGCCAAATTGCAATGCGTTTGGCTCTATGTGTTTTTTGTAGTGGACACCATAACAGGGTCTGCAGCGTTTTTGGGCCCATTATGGGAAACGGATGCGTTTTTATAACATGAGAGGCTATGGCAAACACATCCGATAACGTATGGTACATACATGTACCATGCATGCATCGAAAATGCAAACACATGTCATGTGAACGCAAAAAAAGAAATAAATGCATACTTTAATGCATCCATCAAACGGATGCAACCTCCCAAATGTGTCCCTAGCCTTATATAAATCTTAACAGTATGGAGATAGAAGAAAGCTCAGTGCAATCGAACTTAAAAAACTGCACATGGGGAAAAAAACAAATACAGGATAGAAGCTGTGCTAACATGCTTGCTAATGAAGACAGTAACACACTGGTCAAAAACAGAGCTCACATCCAGCCAATATTACTGGGAGAGACACTCTCACAACAGAAACGTGAATCAGGCAGCAAATTGCATATCAGGGGTCTAAAAATGAATGGAGGAATGAAGACTGGACACTAAGGATAACCACTAACATATGTAAAAATATTTTTTCCACAAAAAAAAGGTGTCTATAACATAATTATTTTACAAATTTAATGCATTTTTGGGTTCTGGGCAGCTGTTCAAGATGAGCATATTGTCTTTCTGACCCCTGATTTTTGTTTGTCAACATTAGAAAATAAAGGCTGAGGTTGATGTAGCAGAAGGCCAAGCTCTGACCTACGGTATATTTAACGAGGTCTTGAGAGAGTGCACACTGATGGCCTGTCCTTGCTAAAGACCATTATTGCATGATTACTGATCGTCTGACCTGTACGACCTCAATCTATCAGAGGAATAGGACCAAACTACTGTGCCTGATACAACCATATATGCGGAGCTGTTAATTGTACCTAAAAAAATGTTTAAAGGTAACTTGTCATGTTGTTTTGTGATATTAAAATGCTCCAATATGTTTACTATGATGCAATGTACATCATTAACATGGTTTTCTAAAAACAACAATTGATATATTTATCTTAAAAAAGACTTTGTATGCTGAGGTGAATTCATTAAATTCCTTGTTCTTCATTTATGGCGCTTTTTTCTTGCATCAGTCACTGTCACTCTGGTTCAGCCAGGATATTTTTGGAACTTCGTCACGCCCCCTACATTGTAATTGAGTGATATCACTGTAGTATAGAAGAAGTGGGTTAAGGATGACATAACGACCATGTGACCTTAAAGGGAATCTGTCAGGTCAAAAATCTAAATGTGACTGGTATAATTTTCCAAATCATCTGGTGAAGCTCTTTCTATTCATGTATTTCTTTTATTTATACTCCCTTTTATCGTCTGTAAACTGCACATATAGAGATTAATTCCAGCTTTCAATCACAGTGAATGATCTCTTAAGGTACCGTCACACACCGCCATATCGCCGGTGCGATCGCTGGCAATTCCCGAATTGCATGTGCGTAGTAGCGTGTGACTAGGCGATTCTACGGCAACAAATCGCCGGTGGAGTGTCGCCTGATTGCCCTGCACTGCAGTGAAGTCAGGCGATATCCACCAAGAGATATCAGCGGATCATGTAGTGTGACAGGGCGATAGCGACGTATACAGTGATACTGAAATAAATCCTGTAGGCGTGCTTGAATGTTGTTTTTTTCGCGCCTCATCTGTGTCGATTGGTGGGTGGTACTGCGTTCCGACTAGCTGGCCGTGTCCGAGGCGCCTTATTTTATGACTCGTGCATTCATGCAAGGCTGACCAATGGGAACGCAGTTCCGTCCACCAGTCGCAGTGATAGGGGCACAGTGAAACCCACTCTAGCATGCCCCTATCAAAACAGTATGCCCATATCGCTGCTGCGATTGTGGCGTGTGACGCGGCGATGTGTGAAGGGTAGATTGCTTCCGGTCTTCTGCAGGCGATTTCCGGAACGCAGGATCGCCAAAGATCACACGCGAGATCGCTACGTGTGACAGTTCCATGATCAGGAAAAAGTGCTTAAAATGTGCACGCTCATGTCATATCGCGGCGTGTGACTGTACCTTTAGTTCTCTGCTGCACACTCCACAAGAAATGAATATTCATGTAGTTGCACTGCACACAAGGAAAGTTCAGCAGATATCACTCACATGGGGGCTGTTTCCTTCTGTCTGCAGCAAAACAAATGTTCAAATAAACACATAGAATCTCCCACAGACAGCACGGCTTCTACTCAGAGCAACAAATTGAGGAGACTGCCTTATCTGATTATCTGACAGCTAGGCTAGGTATATGACTGCAGTCTCCACCTGCCCCTCATCCTCAGAAGCATCACAGAAAAATGAAAATGAAATTCAGGGAATAGCTGCTTGGGAAGGAGTGAATAATAAATGAACACCTACATTCTGCAGACTATTCAGCAGTAAATGTAATGGACTGTACTAGTGAAGCAGCTGCCTGCTGGGTGTGAAGATGCTTAAAGCAAGAAAACTACAAAGGGTACAGTAATGATTTTGACATATTCTGAAAGAGCTGCTTATGCACTATTCAATGGTACTATTAGTATCATACCAAAAAATGACCTGAGAGAGTCCCTTTAACAGGCGGAACTCAGCATGATTGAATTTCTGAAGGACCTGTGGTGATGTCACGACCATGTGACCGTAATTGGGTTAGCTAAGCCAGCAGGCACTTCACTTTGGGCCTGCTTAGCTCCACCCATTAAGATCACATGTTCATGACATTATAACAGGTCCTTACCTCACTTCTTTTATACAGCAGTGATAGAACTCAATTAAAATGCAGGGGGCATGATGAAGTTTAAAAAACAACATGGCTAAACTAGAGTGACAGTGACTGATGCAAGAAAAAGCACCTCCCCTATGACTGAAGCCAGATATGTGTGTGCAGTTATGTCAGCATTTAAAGTCTTTGTTAAGATAAATACATGGCTTTTTTTTGTTACAAAACCATGTTAGTAATGAACATTGTATCATTTAAAACACATTGGAGGCGGTTTACTATCACAAATCAAAATGACAGGTTCCCTTTAAAGTAAGGATCCTCCAATTGCTAAACCCAGCACCGAGGGCACAGAATACAACTAAAAGGTAATTCTACCAACAACATGATGAGTTTAGAGATCAGCAGTAAATAGTGGATTTTAAAGAATTAACCATAAATGTATTAATAATTTATCACACTTATAAAAATTGTTCCCATACATCATCTTTAATTATGCATAAAATCACAATCTCTGTTGGTTTGGGGGGATAGGGAAGGGTAACGGTTGTCAACATTACAATAAATAATTTACCTTTGGAGACTGTACTTTAACGTTATTATTTTTTTGATATGGGATTAACTTGGGATCTAAGGTACATTGCCCTTGAAACTGACTTAAAATTTCCGCAAAGCAACTAATTAAGATAAATAAAAATATTGTAGGTCAGGGCAGAAAATTACCATAAAATCCAAAGGGCAGTATTTATTACAAGAAGATATATTCGGAAAACAGCGGTACATTTGCATCCGGCACACATACATTTGCATAGTGATCATTGACATCATTATGGCCAGTCATAAAGGTGAATTGTATAAATATATAAATTCTCCATGTTTCGGAATTCAGCTTCGGCAGCACAATTTCTGCATAATTAATATCCGCTGGGTATGTGTGTGAAGTTAAATATTTGGTTCTCTACAATGAGAACACATTTTCTATACTTTCAGTGCAACACGAGGCAATAGAACAATTGCGGTTCCCCGTCGGAACCTGCCACTGATGAACGCCTCCGAATTGGAATGAATTTCCATAATCCTTGCATTTGAAATCTTGCCATAAGGAGTAATATTCTATTTGCTGTGTATTATTTTAATTTATTGAATGATGAAATTGTTTTCCTGTGGAGAGTTCGGATTCTGTACAGATTTACACTTGACTAATTCCTACAAACTAACTACGATTTGGAGTGGGTCATATTTAGAACAGATTAATTTTGGATGCCTATTGTTGAGGTCATAATACACCTATGTGACTTGCTGAATAACTCAAGGTCTTTTCCTAGGTACCACAGGCTTCTAAGCTGGAAAGTGTATGACTAAGAATTCATTTGTCAAAATGTATTTACATGGCTTAAAACTAAGCTATACTTTTATATATGACACTAAGCCTCCGGCTGCCGGAATTTACATCCAAAATGTGCCGTAATAAAAAGATTAACAAGTGTACAATACCATTTATTTTCTTGCTTACAAATTTATATATCTTCAACTTTATTTAATTTGCCAAAAAAAAAAGAATATTATTCATTCAATGCATTTAGTTGTCATCAAGACCCAAATTGCCCATTCTCCGAGGCAGGTTAGCCCTAGCAAAAAGGGGTTATCCAGGATTTATCAAAAAAAAAATGTGCCTAAGAACTAACAGGTAAGTAGCTGCCATCTACCTGCCTGTTGTGCCTGACGCCATTATCACCGCGCATAATCTCACATTGAATTCACATCAAGAGGCGATCTGTAACGGGCTAAACCTGTTCACGCCAATCGGTATGCAGCTTTCCGCTGATGTTCCACATCACAGAAGAGGCGGCGTGCTCTTCCCCTCTGCTGGACAGGCATACCATGACTGCCAACGTTACTACGCTGATTGATTCTTTATAAATCCCGGATAACCCCTTTAATTCTTTTGCTACCAAAAGTGTCAGGACATTTTGAGAAAATACCAACCAGCACTTAACGTTCATTGGACACTTTTTGGGACATTGCCTCAAATTATAGCTCATAAACTTCATAAACATATTCATATTCGTGACTAAAGTCTGAGGTCTGAGTAAGGCACTTTCTTAAAATGATCAAAAGTAAAATACTAAATATACATCAACATTACTACTGATTGTAGTAGAATTGGGAAAGGGGAAATTGGAAGGCGGGTCTTTAGACCATTACTCCAGGATTCCAGACATCCGATCTGCGGTGTGGCAGCCACCCATAAGTTTAATCCAATTTGTGAAGAAAGATCGGTGTCAATTTCTACTTCAAATTGCTTTATTCTATGCATAATAAAAGCATCACAACCCAGGGGTTACGCTAGACGCGTTTCAGGGTACTCCCCTTATTCATTAGCATACAAAAATGACATGGAACCTTCAATATATGTTATACAAACCATCAATGGTTAGTCCAAAAAACGGCCAGGAGCTCAGGAGACACTATTGGCACCCTAAACTTAACGGCCGCACTCGCGGCACACTTGCAGCAAGCCCCATGCATTGTCTATGGGGCTTGCAGTAAGTGTGCGGCAGGTGCGATTCTGGCAGTTGCGGCCGCGAAAAAAACGCTAACCGCATTTTTTGTTTTTTTTGTGGCCGAACCTGCCGCATCTGCTGCAACCGCACTGGCCGCACATTACCGCAAACCCCATACACAATGCATGGGGCTTGCTGCACGTGTGCCGCAAGTGCGGCCGTTAGGTGGGACCCTTGGCAGATGCGTTTTTTTTGTCTGGATCCGGACAAAAACGCCAGTGTGAAAGGGGCCTAATATTGATATAAAAACCTGATTCTCTAGGTCAGTTTTTTTACGTTCTGGACTGGCAGTTTGATTAATACCAATTTGTGACACCAAAAAAAGAACTAAACATTGCATTTGTTTATTGCAATTTTTTGGGGAGCGCAAGGTGCGTACGTAAAGGACGCCACGAATGATCAATGCAAAATGAAATTGGAGTGAACACATACTATGCACAAATGTAAAAGAGGCAAAAAGTATGATAAAAATGCAAAAGGGAAGAGAGGGGAATTGGGGTGGGAACACCAGGAACAGGGATTTGGGAACTGTTGCTGTGATCACAGATCAGTCACACAGACAGCACAGAACAGAAGAGCACAGGGTAGCACAGATTGCTGAAGACACCCCAGGATCATACTGGCCACCTGTGATTTATTATCTCTTAAACAGCACACGGGATTAACAATCGCTCTGCACGTCAGATCTGAGGAAAAGACAGTGTGCAGAGTGGGGATTGTCACTTTAAATCAACCCTTTTATGAATCTGTTATTAGTGTTGTTAAAAATCATAAAAACACAATAAAAATATCTTGAATAAGTAACCATTGATTAACCAATTGGTGCCAAAAAGGTTTAACAAGCAGTGGTGATGTTGTGATCACTTAGACTGCTGTGATTGGTGCTGTTCAGGCAGCTCCAATCACTGCCTGTAACATTGAATATTTCTTTTAACAACCTTATTGTAAAATGTTATGATTGGCTGGTCAATACTGACCAGCCAATCACAGTGATCACTGAAGCCTAGGGAGGAAGTGGTACAACCCCCTGGGGAGAATTGCAGGTACGGGGTTCTGTCAGAGACAGCAGCCATCTTAATTGTATCACCGCGTGATGCACAGCGGTGATCAGAACTTAGTGTCGTATATGTACATTGGTTTGCGGGAACGAACTACCTGCAGCACCATACATTTACATGGATGTCATGAAGGGGTTAAAAGATACTACAGCTGCCTCCGTCTCTGGCTGCTGAAGGAAGTGACAGCTTGGATAATGCCACTTCTTAAGTTTCACCTGCCACAAATGATAATATAACCACATAAAAGGATGTTGTTTTTTTAATAGTTGTAGATTGTTTTCCAGTTTTGTCTTTTAATCCATCAGGTTTCTTACAGAGTTGTCTGCAATCATCAGCACCTTACAATAAATTAGGATTCCCGATGTAACTCTTATACCAAAAATATGATATATATTTGGAATTTTTATAGCATTTTTCATCTGTGGATCCTACTTATAAAGTCGCTGCTCGTATGTAAAAAATCGTTGTTATGTCAAGAACTTGATTTACAGTAGTCAGGCTATGCTGCTCCTTCTCACAGACAGCTGACTACTAGTGTACCCGGCTCTGACATCTGCCTGGGGCACAGAAATTTCACTGTGATATTTGTAAGAACAGGAATTTATGTATCTCAGAAGCATCTCAATATATGATAGTACTGGATAAAGATGGATTCTATCACACAATGGAAAACGAGTGTTCATAGCAGAATCCTATCTACTATATAAAGTCCTATCCAGTCTGTCTGTCTTTGTGTCTGTAAGTTGGTCCTCAAAACAGCGCCACCAATATGACTTCATGTAAATGATAGATAAACTGGAAAATTACAGTTAAACTGGAATGTGAAAAAGCCCATATGTTTGATTGATCAATCAAGTTTGGTGGATAAGTAAGAATAAAACAGTGTTACCTATGGGACATCAGTGACGGGGGCCCACATGCCTCCCGGATACTGGCCGCTGCTCAAGATTTCATTATCGCCTGCACCTGGGTCCGCTCCATTATAGCCTTGGGATGGACCCATCCTGCTGCTGCAGCGGCTCCTCAGCATACATGGAGAATAGACATTGCACGGAGGTGAGTGAGACAGTGCACAATGTAGGGACAGAGAGCACACAGGAGAAGAGACAGCACAAGGGGAGAGAGAGCAAACAAGGGTGGAGATGTGGCGCCCCTGCGGGTATGCGCCACAGAGTGGTATTGCATTTAACATCTATATGTAATATATTGTAAGTTGCTAGGTTAGGATTTAATGCTTATGGAGTCTATTTTTAGCACTCACTTAGGACCGCACTACTTAGTGTAGGGGAAACTGACTTTATGGTAGGTTCCACAGGTGGTGGGCGGAGCTTAGGATAGAGCAGAGTGACAGTTAAGAATTTACCTCAGACGGCTTGGGAAGGCAGACTGTGTGGTCACGCCTGGTGGCTCAGCTGAGTGGAGGGTACCCCATCTTTATGAGGGGGCCCAGGACAGATGGCAACGGACCTAGACTGGTAGGAACCAGCTGGTCATGTTGAGGGTTCACAGGTGACACGGACTACCGAGGCAGCCAGGAGTTCAGCCCTGACTGCGAAACCGACGAGCTGCAGGCCCAACAGGACCGGGTTGCTGACAGCCCCACAAAGGTACCTCACCCCTCATGCCCAAAAGACGGTCCTACACTAGTGAGGAAAGACTGAAACCCGGTGTCAGGTGGGAAACTTGTGCGTTCCTGCTGTTCCCATTTGGACCGGTAATAGTCAAATTAAGCCTACTAGATACAGACTGCAGGACTGGCGGGTGAGCTCTTCAAAGGTGGGAAAGACAGAAAGATCTAGAAAGAGAATAGAAACCCTGAAAGACAGAGAAAGAACATCTAAAGACTCCTTAAGAGAAATCCTGAGTTGGTAACAGCACCCTAAACCAAACTGTACCGTGTATTGTTATGCCATCAGCCGGTACCGAGTAAAGCAAAGTTAAAATGGAAATGGTTTCTGTTATTCTTCCTGCCGCAGCTCAAAGGACTTAACATCATCAACATCAACAGCAGACGGGTAAGAACTGCACCACCATTTACCATCACTGTCCTCCCTCACCGTCTCACCACCATCATAGCTGCCCTGAGGTAAAGCTCCACCTGTGGGGAGCTGTACCACTCACCGCTGCCCCCTCCATCACCTCAGTGGCCGGCTGGCAGCGCCGGTACCACCTTACCGGACTCTACAGGTGGCATCACGTTCCCCTGTAAATAACCCCCTTTTACCCCCACCGTTTACCAACAACACCTGGTACAGTTGTTCGCCAGGGCACGGCACCGGGGATACCGACCATCCGTGACATCCCACACAGAAGCCCCGGTGACCGAGTACCCCATGCACCCCAGCTCTGGTTGAAACAGAGAGACAACACAAGTGAAGAGAGAGGGCACAAGGGGAATAGAGAGTGCATGGGGGAGAGACAACACAAGAGGCGAGAGAGAAAACAGGAAGGAGGGACAGCACAAGGGGAGGGAAAGCACACAGGGAGGAGGGACAGCACAAGGCAAGGGAGAGCACACAGGGGGAGAGACAGCACAGGGAGAGAACTCACAGGAGAGAGAGAAAGTGCACAGGGTGGAGAAACAGTACAAGGAGAGAGAGCACACAGGAGGGGAGAGAGTGAACAGGTGGAGGTACAGGACAAGGGAAAGAGAGTGCAAAGGGGTGAGAGACATCACAAGTGGAAAAAGAGTGCAAAGAGGGGTGGTGAGCAGTAGCAGCGCCTGCCAAACTACTGTCACCCCATTCAGCACAGGCTCCCCCCACCCTCCTCGATGGCATTGTGATTAGTGCCTGGAGTAGTTGGACTTACATTTAATCGCACATGTACTAGAATTGTCCCATGTGATAGAATTGGGAACCTGTCTAAATTATACATACCGGTAGTTACTAAAAGCTCCTGATTCCCAGTGCAAAATCTTTAAGAATGCCCCATCTCTACCTAAAATGCGTTCTTTATATTACTGCCATTTTACCCTCATACGGCAGGACCGCAGTGTCACTGCTGCCTTTTCACCTCCGCTATAGTTGCACCCTACAAATTTATAAGCATACATATCAAAGTTATTATTATCCTGTTTTATGGGACAAACATATGAAAAAAGAATCCATTTTGGCATATGTTGATAGCTTAAAGATGTTGTCCCATCACAGATGGCATATATCCAGAATTATGAAATTACCTCCTATCCTACTGGTCTTAAGCTGCTGTGAATATATAGATATGTAGGTGGCCACATATTCAGATATTTCTCCACTTCTATGAAAACCCTGAGACAGACAAGATTAGCCACTTCATTAAGACAATGATGATATAACTTTCTGACATGCCATAAATGTTGTGATGAGGTGATCTGATCTTTGTTAATATCTGAATACTTATATCGCAAAAAATTATACAAAAACATGTGAAAAGCTGTTGCTGATAAATAAAAAATAGTGCTAGATAAGAATCAAGTAACTGCGCCTGCCCCATCACTCCTTCTCACACCTTCACAATAATAGTCATACTGTATGTATTGCTGCTATACCCAAACTCCATTCTTTTGAATCCCCCGATTTTTATGTATTCAACTGTTACCCTACCATCCTCACTACCATGAAATCTGAACAGATTGAGAACGTTTTAGTCTAAGTTTGTATTGAACTTCACTAGGTTAGTGTTATGTCAAGAACATGGATTTATGACCACTCCATTTTGCCATTAATGGTGGTCTCAGACGTTAGACTGTTGGGTCATTCTTAACTGATCCAGCACAAAGAATCAGCTCCCTACTAGTAATAAGGTCAGGGTCACACATGGCAGCCGTTTCTGCCTTAGATCTGTTTTTGGGATCTATTTAGGCATTTTTTTTCTAAGTCCAAAAACGCATGTGCGTTAATGCATATGTCAATGCGTTTTTCAAAAACTCATGCGTTTTTTTGTTCAGCATCCCAAAAAACGCTGCTAGCAGCGTTTTTGAGTGCAGTAAAAAAACACATGCGTTTTTTAAAATGGGGCCCTATGGGAAACACGTGCATTAATGCATGGTACATATAAGCACCATGCGTTAACGCATATGCGTTTTTGGTGAAAAAATGACTAAGTCCAAAAAACAGCCAGGAGTTAAGAAGACACTATTGGCAAACTTATCACAATTTGTAAATGAGATTCCTAGTATATCCCTAATCATCCCTGTCTGAACTAAAAGTGTACTGTAATTACTGAATAGTATAATTTTATAAGATACATGTTCGTATGTTAATTAGGATGGTGTCTTTAGAGTACAGACACTCTGGGCATTCTCCCTGCCCCCATTTTACCCCCTCGCTCCATGGTTTTCATGAGCGGGATAACCTAATTTCTATACGTTCTCCCAGCGTTTGGCATTTCTGTGGGCTCGTTCCTGGTATGATGCCATGGAACATCATTTCCGGTCCTGCGCAATGTGGGGGAGTATTGGGAGTACTCCCTATCTTCAGAATGCGCACTGCACATGCTCTGAAGCCGGCCAGTACATCCAATACTTCCCCGCACTGCGCAAATGACGTGCCGTGGTGTCATATCAGGAGTGAGCCCACAGAAATGTCAAACGCTGGGAGCATGCAAAGGGAAGGAAAAGATAGCGTGTAGAATGGACCGGGATCAAGCCAATTAATATATCGCAATAATTTTATTATCCATAGAAAAAACAAGTACACACATGTGCAATGACAAACATTTAAAAACAATTAAAATAGCAGACAGGCTGCTAACATCAAGACTGTCTGCAATGAACAGGATGCACTAAATGACATAATGATCAGTGGAATCACAAAAATCAAATCTATTTCCAGAGCAGACATATAATCAATAGCACTGATAGACAGGCCTGTATCTGAATTAAACAGGTGGGTAAACCCCCTACAAATTCATATACATCTTAGAAGACAGGCAGGCTAGTCATCATACATCAGATAATGCATCAAAATCAACTGGAAAATACATGTGAAACCAAGAAAAGAGCAAAAAAGCAACTAATATGCATTGTTGTCAAAGGTGCCCTGTAAAATTACCATCATTGCCCACTGAGGGGTATATGTTTGCAGCCAGTCAGGACCAAAGGACCCTCACCCAACGCGTGTCGCCCCCCTATATTGGGGGCTTCCTCAGGGGTCAGAGGGGTGATGCTGGTCAGTCAGAGCACAGTATATATACCTGTTTTGTAGATCATAATGTCAGTCAGCTGCTGATCACCATGTGCAGGCCACTTCCAGGTAGGTGGGGGGCGTGTATCTCATAGTAAAACTCACACTGTGTAGTATTAATGGTAAAATAGTCTTGATGTTAGCAGCCTGTCTACTATTTTAATTGTTTTTAAATGTTTGTCATTGCACATGTGTGTACTTGTTTTTTCTATGGATAATAAAATTATTGAGATATATTAATTGGCTTGATCCCGGTCCATTCTACACGCTATCTTTTCCTTCCCTTTGCATTGATTATATAAGCGTGGGATTTGGTGATCCTTCTTGTGCCGTACCTACCTACATGTCTATAAACGCTGGGAGCAAGTATGGAGATAGATTATCACACCCACTGGGGTATAAATACCATGGATGAGGGGGAAAACTGAAGGCCGAGAGAATTCCAAGAGTGTCTACACTCCGAAGACACCATCCTTATTAACATACAAAAATGAAAGTTATAAAATTATTTTTCTCAGTGATTACAGGACACATTTACACTAGACAGAGATGATTACGGATGTAGTAGGAAGCTGCAGGGACAGATAGTGATAGGTTTGGGGGCATCAATAACCTGACAGGTTCCCTTTAATAGGGATTCATTTTGGATCAATAGAGCCATCTCTTTTAGATAGTGGTAGCTATGTTATCTAGATCACCATCTGATTATAGCTTGGTGGCATTTGTAATGTTTAGAAATGGAATTGACATAAAACCTCATTTTGCCTCACTTAACCATTATTAATTATAATTTTTGCGACTGTTCTTTTTTCTACGTTTTTATGCATGCAGTTAGGCTAGGGTCTGATTTGCGTCAGCCCTCAGCCTGCCGGATCCATTTAAAACTTAGCCTCTGGCAGGCTGAGCGCATAGCAGTATCAGCATATAACTCTATGTGCCGCCTGTGTATGCATCTCTATGGAAACCTGCAGCTTCACGCACCCGCCAGCTCCACACAGGACTCCAGGATATGCGCTATTGCAGAGCGCACAGGAGAACACTGCAAACTGTGCGCTCTATAATAACGCATATCCTGGAGTTCTGTGTGGAGCTGGCGGGTGCGTGAAGCTGCAGGTTTCCATAGAGATGCATACACAGGCGGCACATAGCGTTATATGCTGATACCGATATGCGCTCAGCCTGAGAAGTTTTTCACGGATCTGGCAGGCTGACGGCTGACGCTAATCAGACCCTAGCCTTAGATAGTTATGGTATTTTTTGGGGATGGATATGGAAGTACCAGTGAGTGTGTTGTATACATTCAACCCTGTGTAGGACTGCGGGCACTGAACACTCCCCAATCAGTTCTCCAAGCAGGTTAGGATAAGTGATGCAGTGTTGTGCTGTCTACCGAGTAAAAAAACCTCTCTTATTAAATGTAGGTGTAATCCCTTTATTAGAACATTCTTAAAACATGAACCGGATGAAGGGCGAAAATTGTTCTATTTGTTTTAACCAGGTTCTTGTAATAGAGGAACTACACCTACATTTGATGAGGCATTACTCAATGGAGAGCATACCACTGCAACCCAGCAGACAAGCTATTCATATGTTTTTTTAGACTGATCCTACAAAAAAAAGGAGACATGTCCGTTTCTCATTCGAGTCACAAATTAAACTTGCCCAGATCAATGGAGTCACAGAGAAAAAAGTAGACTGCACAAATATGCCTCCTGTGTATCGTTGGAGTGCTATTTTTTACTGCTTAATGGCAGGAGAAGTTTCAAATTTTTTTTTTTTGCATGAGAGAAGTAACTGCCAATGGTAATTATGGACACAGACCACCAAAAAAGCATCTTGTACACAAATCTGTCCATTTCTCCACATACGAGAAAAAAACAAATGTCTGATGGCCACTTTACACACACCAACTTATCTGTCCAACTTCTGACCAACTTGCTGGTTGCAGTGAAATCATGGACACATTGTTCCATTGTACACAGCCACAAAATGGAGCAATGTGTCCATGATTTCACTGCAACCAGTAAGTTGGTCAGAAGTTGGACAGATAAGTTGGTGTGTGTAAAGTGGCCCTGAGTTGGGGATTTAATACTTTACAACAGGGCTCTCAAAGTCTTCAGAGTATATTGTCACACATAGAAATGTTTTATTTTGGAGGGCCGCATTCTTTCTAGGATGAGATGACATTTTTAGTGATACGATTTTATTTTTTGATACAGTTTTTGCAAAATTTTTGGCTTTTTTTGACATGAGTCTTATGGTACAGGTTTAAAGTTGGGTCGTTACGGATATGGTGGTAACATATTCTTTAGTTTGTACAGTGTAAAATATTTTTAGCAGCAAAAACGTTTTGATTTTTTTTGTATACATCTTTTATTTCTACAGTTTTTTTGTCCCCCACTTGGCTTCTAGAGTAATAGTGTCTAACAATTAACAACATATATTAATTCTGGCCAATATCTTGTGGCAATGTCCCTTATCGTAGTCATCATCTTGTGGCAATGTCCCCTTTCCTGATCACCATCTTATAGTATTATCCCCTACACTGGTAGACATTTTGTGGCAATGTCCCCCTTCCTGATCACGATCTTATAGTATAATGCCCTATCCTAGTTGTCATATTGTGACCATGTCCCCTTTCCTGATCGGCATCTTATAGTATTATCCCCTAACCTGATAGCCATCTTAGGGCAGCTTTACACGTCGCCATATCGCAACGCAACGTCGATAAAAAGTCACGTGGTGTAGCCGTTGCAGGTGATATCGTTTGTGCATTGTGTCATATAAATGGGCAATGCGACGCGAAAACAACCTAACTACGATATTGCATGAAGATTGTGCAAGCCCTTCACCCTTACCATATTGAATATGCGATGTGGCAGCGCAAATACGATTTGGAGCGCAACTTCCCCTATTCACTCCAATGTTAAATGGTCGTTCCCTGGGTTGCTCATAAACAGCGTGGAAAAGGGGCGTACTACATCGTAGCTGTGTTGTCCGCCGATATCTTCCTGTGTGAAATCTACTATGCGATCTTGGACAAGTGCCAAAAACATGCGCGCTACCGTGAAGTTGTATACAATATCGGAATGATATTGCGACGTGTAAAGCGGCCCTTTAGTATTATCCCCCATCCTTGTTGTCATATTGTGGCAGTGTCCCTTTTCCTGATCGCTATCTTATAGTATTATACCCTTTCCCGGTCATCATCTTGTAATAATGTCCCTCATCCTGCCACTTATTACATACATATACTTGTCAGCTGTTCTCCTATACTATTCCACAACCGGGGCGACACATGTCAGTGACATTATAGGTCGCTGACATCAGCTGCCTGCCTCTGATTGGCCAGTGGCTGCTATAGCCATTGTGATGCAGAGAGCTGGTCTCTGCACCATTTCAACTGAATGTGTGTCCCTCATGGCACATTCAGCTAAAATGACGCGCCGGTGTCGACGACCCCCCTGGATCAAACTGCAATAATCATGGGAGCACTGAGTCCTGCGGCAGCATTACGCAGTCATAGGGGCCAATGTGGCCTGTGGGTCATCTGTTTGAGAACCTTGTTTTAAAGTATTTGCAAAAAATGGCTCTTTATGCTACCTTTTTTACCAAAAAACCACTTTAGCCAGATAATATTGAAACAAAAGTATTAAACACACTAATAATGAATTATTTGCATGTCTTTGGGTCCCTGGTGTTCTTTTTTTTCCAATATTACAGCATGTCATTTTTCTTTTAGGCTTTCCTTTAAGAAAATATATTCATTATAACAAAGTAAAATTGTATAAAATGCATAAAAAAACCTCATTAATAACTCATGAATATCATAACTTTTTTTGCAAGTAAAAAAAAAAATTGTCACAAGAATAAACAAGTGTGAAGGACGCCTAAAGGATTAACACATCCAAATGTAAGCTGTGTGTGCTGTGCATTTATCATTTTAATAATACGTGCCACTTTAAAACAAGAGTCATTTTTGTAAATCAGTTCTTGGTAGCAAAGTCATTGGCAAGATCAGGGAAACAAGCTCCACTAGCTCCAAGTATTGTAATTTATGGCACAACAATTACAGCCAAATTAACAGCTCATTAAGACTATTTAAATAAACAGTGGAAGACTGGGAGACAATGCGTCAATGTTTTCACCACGGGGAAGTAATTATAGTTACATTAGTGGATAAGGATGAATAATTAAGAAAACATTGCCTTTAAAATAAAGCAGGAGCACAGCGTGTCTTATATCTTGCAGTCGATGCATATAACCTGCCCCTGCGTGTGCTATATAGTAAATACATGGCATGGAATGGGCAATGTGCAAACAATGTGAGGGCCATTTCACATGTGTAGTGTTAGCGAATGTAACTCCTTCACCTCCTGGCAATTTTCCGCTTTCGTTTTTGCCTCCCCTTCTTCCAAGAGCCATAACTTTTGTATTTTCTGTCCATCTAGACATATAAGAAGTTCACTCAGAAGAAGACAAAGCTTGGCACCACAGGGTAGTGACATGTAGTAGTGGGTCCGGCACCACACTTAAGGTACCGTTACACACAGAGATATATTGCTTGCAACTCACTGGTTGCAGTGAAATCATGGACACATTGTTCCATTTGTACACGGCAACAAGATAGAACAATGTGTCCATGATTTCTCTGCAACCAGTGAGTTGCATGCAATATATCTCTGTGTGTGACGGTACCCTTAGGTCAGGGGTGGAACTACCGTGGTGCAGCTGGTGCAGCTGCACCAGGGCCCCGACCAGCTAGGGGGCCACTTCAGGTCTGCAGGGGGGCCCCCAGCTGACCCCCGTAAGCCCTTGTCAGTTGTCAGAGAAGAGGAGAGTGAGGCAAGGGAAGCAGGAAGCTTCCTGCTTCCCCTGCCTGATCCCGCCCCTCCTCTCCTGTGCCCCTCCGGTAGTCTTCTTTATTGTGGTTCACCGATAAGATGTAGTGCAGGGAGGAGAGGGGAAGGAGCAGATGGCAGCAAGAAGCACCACCTGGTGCAAAATGGTTTGCTATCGTCCGCTCCTTCCCCTCCCTGCACTACATGTAATCAGTGAACCACAATAAAGAAGACGCCCACCTTCTCCCAGTGAGTGCCGCTTTTTCTTTCCTTTCTTAATGGACACACATATTGGAGCTTGTTTTGTTTTTCAGGATGAGTTGTACTTTTAAATGACATCATTCATTTTACCATATAGTGTACATGTAAATGGGGATAACATTCCATGTGTGGTGAAGTTGAAAACAAAAAGTGCAATTTCATGACTGTTCTGTTTTTTTTTCCATTTACAATGATCACTACATGTTAAAACTGACCTGTTGGTGTCATTACTCTGATCGGTACGAGTTCGTAGATACCAAACATGTATATTTTTACTCTTATAAAAGTGGTGAAAAAAAACCCTGAAATTTGTCACAATTGTGCTTTTTCGCCATTTTCCCAGACCCATAGTGTTCACATCGTTCGGGATCTGGGGCTGTATGATGACTTAGTTTTTGCATCTTAAGCTGACATTTTTAAGGACACCATTGTTGGGTAGAGGTGATGTTTTTCTCGCCTGTTATTGCATTTTATTGACCAAACAAAAACTAAAATATGGCATTTTTACTTTTTTTTTTTTGCAATAGGTAGTTTACCGATCAGATTATTTTATGTAAGATTTTTAAAGATCGGGGATTTCTGACTTGTGCGATACCAAACATATGCATTTTTTCATAGTTTTAGCTTCAATGGGGCAAAAGGGGGTGATTTGAACGCTATATTTTTTCTTTTTTGTCATATTAAAAACTTTGTATTCACTTTACATGCCTGTTTAGGGCACTTCAGCACTGCAGTGTGTGATCACTTCTGCAGTATAGAGCCATGCTGCTGAATGGGCTTTGTACTGCAGAAATGATTATCTCCTGTGAATGCTGGCTCTCAGCCTGTGTTCACAGGAAGTGAGTCATGACAGAGACAGAGGTCATCATCTGACCCCTGCCTGTCATAGTAACATATCAGTGCCCTGTGATCACATCACGTGGTCACTAATGGCAGTGAGGAACTACACAATTGTGATGTGATAGAGCTTGACAGCACAATCTAATTAGTTAAGAGGCAGGGAATTCACTCACTCCTATTAGTTGCACATGCTGGATGATTAAATCAGCAAACATGTGCAAGCACTGATACAAGCTCAAAGTGTGAGCTTGCATCAAAGTCAGGGATACGACCTATGACCTATAGGTATATCAAAGGTTGCGTAAAAGGGTTAGAAAATACACAAAGATGCTGTTCTTAAAAATTCACAAATATTTGAATTATCTATGTTTCAGGATAAGTTGACATGTCCAGGAATCATCCACTAGAATAGATCCAGCAGCAATATGTTGGCAAAAACATGAAAACACAACTTTTTTGGGCATTATGAAAAAAATTTTTTTTGCAGGATGTTTTTTTTTAACCTTTGAGTTCATGGAAAATAGATCCGTGCACTGATTTCCGTTTAGCCTCCATTTTTCTTTCATTTGAAAAGGCTCAATTTTTTTCCTTACTAGATCGGTTGCAAATGGAAGTTATATAGCAATCAGTTAACTCAGGGGTGGGGAGCTCCAGGCCTCAAGGGCCACCAGCAGTGCAGCTCTTTAGGATCTCCTTAGGCTGGCTTCGCATTGCGGGATGGTTCCGATCCGTGGCTGTCCGTGCAAACCGTACAGCCCCGGACCGGTTTTTGGCCCCATAGTATACTATCTCTCCGGGGCAATCCGGCGCTCCCTAACATGGGAGCCTATTGGGCCGGATTGTCCCGGTCCAGGAGGATCTGAGAATCGGACCCCTGCGGCTGCACGCCGCAGTTGTTTCAGGATCGCGGCTAGCTCCCTGCCAGCCGCGGTCCTGATTCATCAGTGGCGGCAGCTGCATGCGGACCGGAGGGCATATTAGCGCTCCGAATCTGTGTGCTGATCCGGTTCATCCTGACAGCCTCAGATCGGATCTGACCCGCAGTGTGAAGCCAGCCTCAGCATTGCACATGGATTGGAATCATCACCAGTGTAGGTGATTATATTATAACCTATGCAATGCTAAGGAAATCCTGAAAACCTGCACTGTTGGTTGCCCTCGAGGCCTGGAGCTCTCCAACCCTGAGTTAAAGGACCTGTTCTCCATAGACTCTCATGTTAAAAATAACAGATCCTGCAGAAATCAATTATTTCAAAGTGGCCAATAGATTGCTTCTGGATCCACTCAGATGATTACTGGATATGTGAACGTTGACTTAAAGGGAAGATATCATCAGAAAATGATCAATTATTTAAATCATTGTTTAATGTTGTATGTGTTAGAAAAAAAGTTGGCATTTTTTTATTTTTTTATTTTAGTGTATTTATGAAAACATTAGTTATTAGTAATCCTAAAAAACTGTTGCAGAAAAATCTAAATAAATAAAGTGCTACCATTCCAGAACCCTTGCAGAATTAAAATAAAAAAAAACATTTATTTGACGTAAAACTTGCCATCACAGGTTAAAAAATATATAAAATAACTCACAGGGTACCTTTACACGCCGCTACAACAAGGTGGAAACAACCGGGTTGATGAGACAAATGTATCTTGCACCGCCAAATCAACCCGAGGTAGCGGCGTGTAAAGACGGTTGTTTCCACTTGTCACTTGTGGCACCTGTTTCAGAGCCAAGCTCTAAAACAGGTTGATTTCAACCCGGTGGTAACGGCGTGTAAATCCGGTAGGGTAAGGTTTATTCGTCACCTAGATAACTCCCCGGGGCGTGACACAGCCTCCGGGAAACCGCCCCTCTTCAGCGATCATTGAAGGAAGCTCCTGCGTTGCGATTGGTTGTTGCTGCATAGGGCGGCATATTTAAGGAGCTGACCAGTCACACTACACAATTGCTTGAGCGTCATGTATTAGTCAGCCGTCCTGCGCTGGCTGGCCATTCATGATGCTATTGCTTTGTCCTATCAGCGTACGAAATTCTCGTAATCCACAATTCTGGCACGCCTATGTGTTGTCCCTGCTGCACCAGGTCCCCCCATATTACCTTGTTGTAGTGGCGTGTAAATGAGGTAATGTGCTCTACAGAAGGTAACTTTAGGCACCCGGCGGTGCATCCAGAGATAGATTAAACCATCTGTAAAGCACCTTGGAGCGGCGTGTAAAGGCGGTGCGGGTACTGTTTGTAACCGTTGGTGCGTGCTCGTGCACGTGAAGCACCAGGTTGTTTCCACCATGCTGTAGCGGCATGTAAAGGTACCCACATAGATGAGTAAAGAACTTCCTTATATTTCTTAGTCTTTGAATGAAAAGACCTTAGGCTAGGATTCTAGTATTCTTGTAATTTTCACATTAGTCAATGGGGCTTTACTAGACTTATACTAACACATGTACATTGGCCACAATGATCAGGCCCCACCCTATCTTTTATATTAAAATGTCTATACTATGTCAGTACCAAAAAAAAAAAAAAAAAGATGTGCAACATGAAAACATTATTCAAATAATAGATCTTTTTCTGATGATAGTTTCCCCTTTTACATTTTACTACTCAAAGACTTGTCACATATAGATTGCTCTGCAGTGTATTTAATATTAGTATATTTCTGTTGGTACCTTAAAGGTTAATGTTGTAGCTGTAGTTGCAGTATTAGCTGTCTATGGTATTAGCTGGCTGTGGCTCTCCAGTACTAGTTAGCTCTGTTTTTATCAGGTGATGATCAGGTCCACTCCCCCAACCTTTAAGTAATCCCATTACTCATCACCTGGTTTTCTTAAAAGAGTTCAGTCTTTACTCTGACCATGCACTGTTTGGATGCTGTTCAGTTGTGCTGAAGCCTTTACCTTTGAGAGAGTCATCTTGTTGTTGGGAGTTGCGGTTTGTATCCCAATCCCTGAGTGAAGGTGAGGGGGCCAGGAGCAGGGTAAGGGTGGCAGCCCAGACATCCTCACCTTTAAAGGTAATTCAGGGAAAAGGGCCAGTATACAGGGTCAGTCTAGCTTCCCAGATTGCCTTTACCTGTTACTGGCATTCTGTTACAATTCCTCTTGTTTGCTATAGCCACCCATGACACTATTATTACATTGTGGAGTGTGTCATTGAATGTGTTAGGGCATATGCCAGATAGATTACATTTCTGGCATCTGCCTTTAACAGCAGGGGCTGCCTCTATCACTGATCCCTATTATTATCCTCCTAAATGGCACTGTCAATCACTAACAGAGAGATATGCAAGCATGACCATCCGGCTCGGGAACCTACTCTAGTGCCCACAGGCCCAGCAATGTGATCATGAGGAACTGATGAGTTGCCAATCCAGCCTGTGATGTTATTTCCCCTGTGATGCCTGGATACCATAGAAGACCATGATTTTTACTATCTACAGTAAACTTTAGTCCAAACTATCAGGCAGTCACAGGCTCAAGTCGACTACTGGGAGTAAAATAAGAGAAAACTAAAACAAGAACATTTTTCTCATATATATATATAGATAAAAGCCTACAGACATAACATTCGAATCATCACCTTTTTTCCCCAGTTAAAAGTAAATACAACAAATAAAAAAGTAGATATATTTGGCATTGCAGAGTCCAGAATAGTCAATTTTATCTAAATAAAAACTTTTTAATCCATAATGTAAATTTCATAATGAAAAAAAATTTTAACTTTAAAATTTCTATTTTTGTTTTCACTGTACCTCCCACAAAAAATGCAATAAAAACTGTTCAGAAGATAGAATATGCCCTACAATTGCTTAAATTAAAAAATAAATGAGCCTTAACACAACTCTAATTGTGGAATAATAAAACTATTTTGGGTCTTGGACGATGGTGGCACACAACAAGAAAACTTGTTCAGAATTTTTTTAAGCCTATAATGAAGTAAAAAAACTAATGACCTAGAGAATTTTGTTGTCAGGTCATTTTACCTGAGCAACGAGTGTCATAAGATTAAGACCCAAACATAATGGCGGAACTGCATTGTCATCCCCATCTCACGTACTTGAAATTATGTTGTCATTTCGCCTTATGTTATATGGAATAATGAATGACATGATTCAAATGATAAATTGTCCCTCAAAAAAACAAGCCCGCTTACTTCTGTGTTGACAAAAATAAGAAAAAGTTAAGGGTATTTCAAAAAGGAGACGAAAAAATAAAACGAAAAATTGAAAATTGTCTGCATCCTTAAAGCATAACTGCTGTTTAAATTTTTATTTAACAATAATGTAGAGAAAGAGATTTTAATAAACTTTCGAATATACTTTGAAAGAGAATTGTGGTTGAAAACCATTCATAAACCTTCCACAAGGTGTCCCCAGTAGACTGTGTGTTCATTCTCAGTCAGATCCATCTTCACACTGAATACAGCCATATAACCATATAAGGGAGGGGGTGTGGCTTACACTGTGTGTGAGTTCCTGACTGCAGCTGATGAGGTGACAATTAGGGATGGGCAGACAGCCTTTTTTCCCCCGTGTTTGGGACCGCAGATGCTGCACCAAAGGAAGGATAGAATTAATCTCATCTTATTTATGAGTATACCTGCCGGGTCTGCATAATCTCACCCATGTGTGCTGCTGTGCCGTGCCTGGCTTCCGGGGTCAATCGTCATGTGACTGGCTGCAATAGCTAATCACATTCAGTAATAAGCTAAGGGGTGGCCCGGAAGTCACGCAGCGATGCGTCGCATCAAGAAGTAGCAGCGGCACACCTGGGGGAGATGATGCAGACGCGGCAGGTATACTAATTGAAGATGAGATAAACCCAATCCTTCCTTTGACGCAGCATCCCTGGTCCCGAACATGGGGGAAAAAAAGCTGTTTACCCATATCTAGTGTATCAGATTAGCTCAGGCTACAACACAGTTGTGATCAATGTCAGAGTGTCAGGATCAGTGCAAATTCCTCTTTCCTTGGCACAACCTTCTGATCTGTCATCTGGCTCCACACAGCTCAGTCACCATCTTTGTTATCTCTTCTCCATCGTCACATTGCATTGCTTCCTATCAGCTGCTGGCCACGGCCACACAGCCATAAAATGCAGTTTTTAAAAGCACACAAAAAAGTTGAGAAAATAAGTCTTATGGCACAAAAAAAAGCATTATCTTAGCTATGTGACCCATCATTAACAACCTGTGCCATATTGGGTTTTGTTTTTGTTTGTTTTTTCAATGAAATGACATTTCTACTTTAAGGATTTAACCAGCAGTGAGAGCGTTAATATACTCAACAATGGCGCATTGGAGTTTCTGTCCTTTAATGAAAAAAAAGGAACTTGATGTGAATTTGATTTCAGTTATCTGAATCTGGATATCTGAGGATGTAACCGCATATCAACTATTGATCCACATAGAGAAAAGCCACAAGAAATAGAACAATTACTCCAGGAATAAAATGTGTTAACAGACACAGGTATCAAAACAAATTAGACCTATGGGAAAACATTGATTTGCAGGGGAGGAGGCAACATTTCTAAGAATACAAAGATGCATGACTATAACTATGAAATCCCAACACAGTCGTGCACATTCAATAAAACGAGATATGAACAGAGAAAAAGACGAAGTCAGAGCCACGAGGGAACGAGATAAATAGAAGAACAAAATCGTACGGATAGATGTCAGGAAGACAATCTAAAGCTGCCACTGTCCACTCAACACACGACCTGAGCTTTAAAGACTCGCTATTATCTACACTTCTAAAAGATATGAAATGCTTGAGGTTAAGAAAAAGAGCATTGAAGTCAAATACAAAATTAGACCCGGCTTTCCGTGTTAGGTAAAGTCTTTTATATGGGACCTCAAAGCAGCTCAAATCTCTGCATGGAATTCAGAATAATTCTGTATTTCCAGTTAATTGACAGAATTTCCGGTATAGAATGCCTCGGACTGTTGAGCTTATTTTAGACTTTCTTTCCACACAAACATTTTATACATCCAAACGACTAATTTCGAATATACTGTATGTAATAGGACGATATGAGTCAAAGGGGCTGGTGCCAGCACCAAAACCGCTCCCCCACCATGTGGCATCGCACTTTGAACAGTATTGGTATGTCAGATGATGATACAGTTGGAAGCAATGATGAAGGTGGGATCACACTGCTCCCTCCTCCATCATTCTCCTATTGTTTCTGCACTCTTATGTCTCAGCACAGTGGATACATTGACATCACTACTCTGTGGCCGCTGTACTGAGATATGCATCACTTCAGACCTCTCAGTAAGGAGAATGGAGCAGCGGGGGTACAAGGGGAGGTATTTATTTTTTAACTCAGTGAGTACACTGGTGGCCTATGGTCATAATAATATATGGATGACTATGGGGGTGTATTCTAATTTATGGAGTGCTATGGGAGGTGTATTATATTATACTAGATGGGAGCTCAATGCTATCACATTGGATGAGTAGTGACATCATAATGGGGGCAGGTTTTATGGTGCTGTGGGCAGTGGCTATCTTTCCCCTTGTGCTGTCTTTCCCCGTCCTCTGTTTTTTCGCTCTCACTCTCTGCCGCCCCTCCCCTGTGCACGCTCTCTAATGCACAACCACCCTTTCATGGTCGTTCTTTGTGGGCTGAGTGCTGGGTGAGTGCATGGGCTGAGTTTAGAGGCTGAGTGAAAGGGCTGAGCGCTGGTTGAGTATGGACTAAGTGTGGGAAGGTAAGTGTGGGGGGCTGATTTTGGGGAGCTAAATGTGGGAGGCTAAATGTAGGAGGCTGAGTGTGGGGGGTGAGTGTTGGGTGAGTGGGTCTGAGTGTGGGGGCTGAGTTTGGGGATGAATACTGGGTGAGTGGGGGCTGAGTGCGGGGGCTGAGTGTTGGGTAAGTGGGAGGTGAGTGCTGGTGGTTGAGTGCTGGGTGAGTTGAGGCTGAGTGGTGGGTGAGTGGGGGCTGAGTGTACAGGCTAAGTGGTGGGTAAGTGGGGAGTTAGTGTGGGGGCTGAGTGTGGGGCTGGGTGAGTGGAGACTGAATGTGGGGGCTGAGTGCCAGATGAGTGGGGGCTGGGTGTGGTGGCTGAGTGTGGGGGCTGCGTTTGGGGACTGAGTGCTGAGTGAGTGGGAGGTGAGTGGGGGCTGAGTGTGGGTCTGAGTGCAGGGAAGTGGGGGCTGAGTGCTGGGTGAGATTGGACTGAGTGAAGGGGCTGAGCGCTGGGTGTGTGGGGAATGAGTGTGGGAAGGTAAGTGTGGGGGGCTGATTTTGGGGAGCTAAATGTGGGAGGCTAAATGTAGGAGGCTGAGTGTGCGGGGTGAGTGCTGGGTGAGTGGGGCTGAGTGTGGGGGGCTAGGTGTGAGGGCTGAGAATTGTGTGAGTGGGGGCTGAGTGTGGGGGCTGAGTTTGGGGATGAGTACTGGGTGAGTGGGGGCTGAGTGTTGGGTAAGAGGGAGTGCATTATAATATATGAAGGACTCTGAAGAGTGTATTATACTATATGGAGGACTATAGGTGATGCATTATACTATATCTGGAGAACTATAATATATAGAGGACAATGGGGTGCATTATAACATATGGAAGAATATGTATGGATGGTGTATTATACTATTTGGAGGACTATAGGAGGTGCAGTATAATATATAGAGGCTTTTTGATGATGCATTATAATATATGAAGGACTATGGATGGCACATTATACTATTTGGAGAACTATGGTTGGTGAACTATTTTATATAGAAGACTATGGGGTGCATTATAATATATGGAGGACTATAGGGATGCATTTTACTATTTGGAAAACTCTGGATGATGCATTATAATATATATAGAACTATTGGGTGTACATTATAATATATGGAAGACTATGGAATGTGCATTATTTTATATGGAAAAATATGGTGTGTGCGCTATTTTATATGAAGGATTATGCAGTATGCAATTAGGACTTCTGTTAGGAGGACCCATAATTTCTATGTACGTGCCTAGTATTGAGAAAGGTGCCAAGTTACCAAAGACAGTCCATGTAAACACTTCCCTGTAATTGTGGGGGGCCTATTCCATTGCAGACCAAAAACTGAAGAAAAAGAAATTGAGGGCATAATCACTGAAAATACAAAAGTTTTGCTGCTTCTTTATCAGAAATCCATTACCGGGATATACAAAATGTGATCACCATTGGATGTAGACGTATGCGTTTTAGAGCTGCACAGTGCACTTAAGTCTCAATTCTTAGGGTGGCTTCACATTTGCACATGATGCGCAGCGTATCTGAGCACAGCAAAACGCAGGCACTATGCGCTCCTATGTTTAACATGGGAATTCATAGTGCCTGTTTGTGGCTGCTTTCAGCTGCGTTTGCGTTCGTCTGTGCATAATTTATGCACAGCCGAACGCAAAATGTTGCATTTTTGTGTATAGTTGTGTGCTTGTTTTATACACAAGAAGACCGCTGCGCACAGAAAAGGAATTGGAGTGAATCTGTGCGCATTGCCATCTGCTGGCAAGTGCACAGACGCTGCAGAAGATGACGTCCTCCGAGGTCATCTGCTGGAGAATCCTGTCCCGCAGTTGTCTTCTTCTTCTTTCTTCTTCTTCTTCTTCTTTCTTCTTCTCCTTCTTCTTCTTCTTTCTTCTTTCTTCTCCTTCTTCTTCCTTCTTCTTCTCCTTCTTCTTCTTCTTCTCCTTCATCTTCTTTCTTCTTCTTTCTTCTTCTTTCTTATTCTTCTTTCTTTTTTCTTCCTATCCTTCTTCTTCTCCTACTTCTTCTTCTTCTTTCTTCTTCATTGTTCTTCTTTCTTCTTCTTCTTTCTTCTCTCTCCCTGCCACTGCTGGTTCATTTAAAATAGCTGGTGGGAAAGCCGGCGGTGAAGCCGGCTTTCCCGCCCCGCTATTTCAAATGAACAGCTGATGAAGTCAGCTGTTCATTCGAAATAGCGGGGCGGGAAAGACGGCTTTCCCGCCGGGTATTTTAAATGAACCATCGGTGGCGGCGGCAGGGAGATCAGCGGCGGTGGCCGAGAGGAAGAATTCAGCTGCGGCTGTCTGGATCTTCACCGCTGATCTCTGCTCCCCGGCTGATTGGGTGGCCAGGCTGCCTCACTAAGGGTACCTTTACACGCTGCAACGACGGCAAAGAATGTGACCGGCAATGTGTCGCCTCGGCACCATCGCCGTGAAATTGCCTCGCAATTGTGGCGTGTAATTGGGGAATTTTGCGGCGATAATAAAGGTGTCGCCTGGTTTTGGTTTCACAGCACTGCTCCAAAATCAGAGGCAATCATGAAGGTGACATTCCCGGCTTTTGGCGTGTGAACGGACGATAGTGATGGAATCAGCGTCGCCTATTGATTTCCCGTAGGCATGCCACAGCGTGCTGGAGTTTGCGCCCCTTCTGCAATGATTGGTGGTGGCTACTGTGTCTCCATTGGCTGTGACTTGACACCGCGCCATATTTGAACAGCAGTCCATTTACCACCACACAATGGCAATGGCGTCATGTATTAACCAGCCTTCCAGCGCAGGATGCCCAATCATAACGCTATTGCGTTGTCTAATCAGCGTGTTTGGATCGCGGTATACACCAGCCTGCTACGCCTATGTTCTTGCGGCGCTAACCATGTACGCCCACATTCCTTTGGGGATTGCGTCGTGTGAAGCGGCCAGGGAACTCCACCAGATTGGTTCCGCTGTGGGGTAGGCAATTTCCGGGGCGACACAGCACCTTAGGTTGAGGGCGAAATTGCGGCGTGTAGAAGCGCCATCGGCGATCTGAGGCGAGCATGAAAAACGTGCACACTCACGTTAGATTGCCTCCTATCGCCACCAAAAGTTGCGGCGTGTAAAGGTACCCAAACATTTTCATGCGAACGTATGCGCTCCATATGCTGCAGTGCCGAACGCAAATGTGAACCCAGCCTTACTCATAGAGTATAACTAAGGGCGCAGTGTACACCAGAAGCTGAGCCTAGTTCTCTGAATTAATGGTAATAAAATGAGAAACAAGTTGCTAAAATGAAAATAACTCTTAAATCCCTAATGTGCTTGTTCAGATTTTCACATAAAATCAGTTTTCTATAAATAAATATTGCACCATTTGAGGGCACATGATACTTTTCAATGCTGTGAATTATTCTCAATCTCAATGATTCTGCAAAAGTGATCGGCCCAAAGGAAATTCATTATTGATAAATTTACAAACACTGATCATTTACCAAGCAGCACTGTATTTTATAGTCTTTGCTTCCTTTTGCTGAGTCATAATATCATAAATAGCGCATCAATATCCCTGTATTTATAGAGTCCAGTGTAGCCGTTCTTTATTTCTTTGCATGCTACAATCTGACACTTAGCTGTAAATATCTTGTTCTTCTAGAATCAATTATCTGAGATAGCGCCAAATCTATACAGTCTATGCAGAATAGACATTCATTGCATTGTCTAGTAAATTAGTGTCAGGAGGGCAGGGAAGTGAGCCGTTCAATGGAAGGATTAAAAATAGGAATACAATATAGTTGCACAGATAATAGAGATACAATATACTGTACTCCAGAGACGTGTCATTTCTTTTGACTTTCTGGGTCTTGTAATTTAATCCACAATTATAAACAATTTCTTTCCCAGTGCCTCCACTATAATCTCATTATGACTGACAGATCATTGTGTTATTGTTATCCATCGGTACCATAAACCTAGGGATCTTGCAAGAAGGACAGTGCTAGTGCCGGGGGGCACATTTCAAGCTGAAATGTAATTTTACTCAGATTCTTTTTGACAAGAACACATTATTTATGATCTGACCTAAGTCTTGTCATTTACATTCATAATATCTGGTTGAGATATATGTGGTAGAGGCAACATCCTACATTAATAAATAGCATGTACCATCTATGTTTCCAGCAATGCAGCATCAATGTGTAATCAGAAATACAGAGTATGTGATCAAGATGGAAAATATGACTGGAGTTCGCAGGCATACCTGAATCCTGGTGCCACAGGGGTCCACCGGTGGTATAAATGGTGCATTGTTGGGTAACTGACCAGATCATTTCTTCAAGCCTCATAAAGACTCAAAGAACCAAAATGTTTAAAGATCTGATCAAATTTAGGAATATACTTGATATATCTGGCAGTCAAGTCTTTGTTAGGCTGGAGTCACAGTAGAGTGTGACTCACACTCGGCATAACAATAGGCAATGAGGGAGCTCAGACCTGCAAGTGTCAGATCACACACGCCCATAAAGATCTATAGGTGCGAGTTTAACATCGTGCTGCACTCGGCACACATGCGATTGCAGCACGGTATACACTGAGGCCGACAAAGGACTATATGAAGAAATTAATCTCTCCTTCTTCTCTGCAACTGTGATCAGATACTCAGCTTGCGCTCACAGAAGAACCTGAGCTGAGTGTCATTAGCATATCACATCCCTCGCTAATCGGATGCAGTATGCTAATGTGACTCCAACCTTATTTGTTGAATGTCTACTCTAAATTAAAGGGGTTGCCCAGTGAAAACAAGTTATCACCTATCTATATGATAAGCGATAACTTGCCGATTGGTTGATGACCAACTTTTGGGACCCATACCGATTGGCTGATCTGGGAAGTTTTATTTGTGATGGAAAACGTATGTACCATTAAATAATGCCCTGACAGATTAGATGTCTGACTGCCATTCTCTATGAGGCTGCCTGGAAATGTTTAGAGCAGCGCTTGGCATTCTCAGAGGGAATGAATGAAAACAGGTTGAGCTACTTCACTGCCCATCTATTCCCCATTCTGATGATCAGATTGGAGCAGGTGTGAATGGTCGAATCCACATCGATCAACAATTCCTGTGGATAGGCGATAACTTAATTTTACCAGACAACCCTTAGATCATCATTTAAAATTTCATTTTCTAGCAATTGGATGTTGACAATATGTACATTTATATAGGAAATATATTGTGATCTAAATACAGAACTTAATAGACAATAATATTACAATTTCTGTCAATACAACAGATTTTATTGGGATAAATATCAATCCTATAAGGATAGACTTTGGCATTTTTCCCTTACAACTTCTAATATCAGAAGCGCTTACTTTTTGTTGCGGCCTCCTAACAATGTCCTGACTATTTTAGTAATATGGAAATGATACGCTTCGCTCCTCCAGTGAGTTATTGTTCGGGTTTCTTTTTCTTCCACTCTTTGAGAGATGGAGCTCAGTTAAAGGTCAGGATTTCAGATAAAGAATAAATGGAGTGAGACTTCTCTTATGCACACACTGTCATACCACTCCAGGTATCTTTAATCATAATGAAATGAACTATATCACAGTACCTTTCGAAATTAAATAGGACCAATGTCTGCTGTGAAAATAGAGGATGTGTAGAGATGAGGATTCCCGTAATTGTAATTTCAGATTTCCACATGCCAAACAATGCCATCACCAGTTCACCACTCTACACTTATTACTCATTCAGGAGTGGGAGACATAAAATGTACAAAAAGCCCAAAAAATATTTACCCGCTTCTGCTCCAGTTCCAATAACCACTACCTGACTACCGGAATGTCACACTGTAGGAGGTGGGGGCTGTAAACCATCTCATGCCGGTTGGCCACTGTGCTCATCCCTTCCATTTTGCTAGATGCAGGTGGCATCATTAATGTTCCTTCTGATTGACCTAATGAGCAGGTTGGCTTGGCAGCCAATACACATTTTAGTAGATCTATTGTAATCCCTGTATTGTGTCTGTTATTCCATGTTATTGCTGCTATAGTACTCTATATTTCTGTTTATTTAGCTGCCTAGATCTTTGAAGCCTTCTTTGGATTTGATGCTTGGATGGCCAGATCACTGTCTTTACCTGATGTTACTGCCTGATCTCCTTAACTATACTTTTGGCTCCAGTTTGGTCCTTTTACATTACCGGCGACCGCTATGGGAGTCCCGTCCTTTTTATAAGTACTGACTGCTAACTTTAGGAGCCCTGACATGTTGAGTGGAGGCTGTAAAGTACTTTGCATGTATTAATACAGTTTTAATCCACTAATTACCCCCCTGCTTGGCCCCCTAAAGTAGCTTTCCATAAAAAAGGTATGTGGTTTAGACAAAATGCATGAAAAACTCCAATGATGTGAACTTCAGTAAAGTATCAACAAGTCAAGCTTAGGATCTTGTAATAATGTACTCCAAGCAATATCCAGTGTCCAGACTACAAGACCCATCTCTACAATGGAGACTTGTTAGATTATATACAGAGTCCGAATACAGAAGAAATACACCATAGAATAGAAATTTCTCTCCTGGTATGTTTGCACCATTATTATTTTTTCTGATCAAAAGCAGTAAATATCTATCTTGACTTCTCCCATGCCCCATAAATAGGGCTGCATTATGAATATATGTGGATCTAGTTATAGACCACTACATCTGTGACTCTCCAAAATAACTCCCACCAATGCACCAGTAATTATGAGATATACATGGTAAAGCCATAATGTGCATCTAAAATAAAACATGATTTTTTATACCAGTTGTTTCACGATAATCTTTTTTCATGTAAACAGACTGCAAATCACTTGATTTACAATGATCTTTTCATGTAAACAGACTGTTGATCACTTGATTTATGAGCGAAACAATTGGGTGCTGCACAGAAGATCATTCTTGTCAATGGTGCCTTGTCCTGTGTAATCAGGAATCACACTGCTAAAAACTATGATCTAGTATAGATCACTCAGTGCGCATCATTTACTGTTGTCTGCCTGTGTGACCAATCAGTAACTGTTTACATATTGGCAGTCGTTTAGGTTTTTTCCATGTTAATGGACCCCTGACCCTATGAAGGTTATCTGCTAAGCAGTAGGGAGCACTATCACTTTCTTATTGAATCAGCAGGTATCTTGCACAAGTCGCACAAGTTGCACACTGTATGTACACCACTAAGGCTGGCTTCACACTATGGTTTTGTTCCTGTCTGTGGGATTCTGTTTTTTGCAAGACCCCATGGACAGGAACAGACAGGCCCAGATTGTAAACTCCGGATGCCATTTCTGTGTCCTGGTCCGGGATTTTGAAGGATCTGGACACAGAAAGGGGAGCCGAGCCTGCAAAGCGCAGGCAAGTGGTGTCGGCGCTGTCCACTTTCACTTTGGCAGTGTAGTTACATACACTGCTAAAGTGAAATTAAGTCAAGGAATGGTTAAAACTAAAAAAAATAATTCTCACCTCTCTGCTATGTGCACCGCGATGCATCTCCGGTGGCTTAAGGACCTGAATCAGCTGACCAAGAAGGGGCAGGGCAACCCAATCAGCAGATGGGTCACATGACCGCATCAGCGCAGTTTAAAGATTTAAACCACGCTGATGCGGTCATGTGACCAGATGATCAGGTTGCCCCGCCTGTTCTCGGTCAGCTGATTCAGGTCCTTAAGCCTTTTTTTATTTTTAACCATTCCTTAACTTAATTTCACTTTAACAGTGCATGTAAATACTGCTAAAGTGAAATTACACACATGTACCACGGGTACAGAGCAGTGCTCTTGTTCTGAGCATGCTCTGCACACTGAAACCGGATCCGGGAAACGATTCTGTTTATTTTCTCGAATCCGGCTGCATAGGCTCCTATGTTAAATGTCCCGGACCGGATTCATTTCTGTCCGGTTTTGTCACCGGAGCCCAAAAACGGTGCAGACTTCGATTTTGGGGCTGGGAAAAAGCAGGACAGAAAGAATCCAGAACTGAAAACACATTTATGACCAATCCGGCACCATAGGGATATATGGGAGGCAAAGACGATCCTGTTCTGTTCTGTTCAAACAGGAAGAGAACAGGATGACAAACAATGTAGTGTGAAGCCAGCCTTAGAGGAGAAATTCCTTGAAGGCTTAGTCATGTTTGCAACCAAAGACGTTACTCAATAATTTATCTTTGTCTAGAATGTGGCTACAGATATAATGAAGGCAGAACTTTTACATTATTTTAATGTTTTTCTTCCTTTAAAAGAGACTTGTTAAGGTGCTTCACACTTGCAGATGGATCTGCAGCGTTTGCAGATGCATCTGCAAGTGTGAGCATGCTGACCGGCCCTAGTTTATATAGGCGCACGCGGTGTGAAAGCTCTCATTCACTCCTATATGTGTACTGTCAGCAGCGAGTCTGCTTACAGATCACACTCTCCCGCCGCAGCATGGACGCTACATCTGCTCCACAGTGCGGACGGAGTGTGTGATCTGTCAGCAGGCATAGCCTGCTGACAGTAACATATAGGAGTGATGAGAGCTTTCACACCGCGTGCGCCCTATTATAAACATAGGGGCCGCTGGTCAGCATGCTCACACTGCAGATGCATCTGCAAACGCTGCAGATCCTCTGCAGTGTGAAGCCAGCCTAACCATATGAATGATTCAATCTCCTGAGAGTAACTTACATACTTTTTTCCATTGAAGCACTGGTTAGAAATAATTTTTCTATGACATACTATGTCTCACTAATAGATAATAATTATCATTTTTATTTATCTAGCACCAACGTATTCCACAGCACTTTACAATTCAGAGGAGACATATACAGACAATATTAGACAATACAGTTACACAATTCCACAAATACCATGATGAGTGAGGTCCCTGCTCACAAGCTTACAATCTATGAGGAAATAGGGGAGACACAAAATATAATAGTAACAAATGATGTCATATATGGTCCAGCTATCAATATAATAAATATAGGATTCCCATAATGCAGTATGAACTGGTCACTAGCCAGGATCTGTACAACTACAGATAAAGTGCTATTAAGTGCATGGAGGGTGCAGCCGGATGATACAAGGGGCCAGATTTGGAAGAAAAGTTTTGTAAAGGGCTGAACAGGAATAGTTAGATAAGTGAGGTGAAGTGATAGACCAGTCTAAAGAAATGCATATTTAGGGCCGGCTTAAAGCGGTTGGTATTGAGAAATAATCAAATTGTTCTTGGCAGTACATTCTCAATATTTGACACAGCTCTCAAGAAGTCTTGGAGACGGGAGTGGGAGGTTCGGATTATTGAGGATATCAGTCTTAGGTCACTTGCAGAACAGAGGGAACGTGTAGGGCAATAGACCGAGATGAGCGAGGTTATATATGGTGGAGCAGAACTGTGGAGGACTTTGTGGGTCGGAGTTATAATTTTATATTTCACTCTGTAGAAGATTGCCAGCCAGTGCAATGACTGGCACATGATAGAGGCATCAGTGAATTCAGTGGCGTAGCTAGCCTGCTCTGGGCCCGGGTGCAAGATCTGCCCCCAGGGCCCCCATGTGAGGACCGGGGGGGAGTGCTGGCAGAGAATTCTCATGCCACTCCATCATCTGAGGACCGGGGGGGGAGGGGGTTGTGCTGGCAGAGAATTCTCATGCCACCCCATCATCTGAGGACCGGGGGGGGGGCTGTTGCACAGCTGCAAGACAAGAGGTCCCGTCCTCCCTCCTCTCCGGTACGGTGGTGCGGGGCCCCACCAGGGGGCGGGCAATGGGCCCCTCATGCCGGGGGTGACCGGGGCACTCGCCCCCCTGCATCCCCGCTAGCTACGCTACTGGGTGAATTGCTTGGAGAGGAATATGATCCTGGTTGCTACATTCAGGATGGATTGGAGAGGAGGGAGTTTAGTAAGAGGGAGACTGATTAGTAGAGAATTGCAGTAATCCAGATGAGAATTAATAAGGGCAACTGAGTTTTTGCAGAAACAATAGTAAGGAAAGGTAAAATTCTAGAGATATTTTTGAGGTGTAGGTCACATGAGGGAGTGAGTGATTGGATGTGTGGAATGAAGGAGAGATCCGAGTCAAATATAACCCCAAGACAGCGAGCGTGCTGCTGGAGAGTAATGGTAGAGACACATACAGAAATGGCAATATTAGGTTTATTATGTTGAATGCTGTTACCCCTTCCCCCATACTGTATATTGGGAATCTCATCCATGGAACCAGCACCCTGCTCTGCACTGATGATAAGCAACAATCCTGAAATAGCTATTTGTAAATGGTTCTTTCTTCCTTTTGGAGGAATTTCTGATTTGGATGGTAAGAGATAGCTCCCTTTCTTCAGAGAAGAGCGTACATACATTTTTACTATGGAGCACTGCCTGTACAGAAGTCCTCATAAAGTTGCATCATCTCAGTACACTACGTGAACTGGAATAGGAGCAGAAATGCAAAAAATTCACTATAATACCATAGTCAGCACAGCTCTATTTCTACTAATGATATCCGTCCACTGGGTCAGATATGATTTGGCAAATGGGACATTGCTCTGAGGGTCTCCACACCCCTAACCCCACCATGCACAGCCATCTCAACCCTGAGTCTTATTTCAAAAGGGAGTGACTAATATTATACAAACATAGTATATAAGATTTACGCGTCTGTATACAGCACTGTATGGTGGAATTATTTGGGCACAATATTGCGCGATTCCTTCCATGTTTTAGTGCTTGCTTTGTTTCCGTCTATTGCTGGGAGTTACAACTTAAATTCTATTCTGTGTGTGGCAATCTGAACAAAAACCCAGGCCATAATGAAATATTTCACTAGTTAATTGCTCTCGTTCTGGTGGGAATAATAGTTTCTACTCCATTATAAACAAAACAAAACGAGATAGATGCCCGCTGAGATGGAGGATTCGGGAAGCCCGGGACATGGAGCCTTTGCGGTGCGGAGAAGCCAGCTCTTACAATAGGAGAGACATTTTGGCAGGGCTGAATGAGTGTGAGACAATATGGTGTATCGCTAGAGGAACATCTTTTCTAATTCTCTTTCAATTCGAAGCCGCAGACATCCTGCCCAAGAGGTTTTATCATGCGGAGGTTCGGGGAAACGGCTTTTATCGTTACTGCCTCTTGTTTCTCCTCTTTCCCTATACCTGGCTGTAATAAGTGAAGCACTTCCATCTATCTTAATGACTTCTTTAAGCCAAGTGCTTAATGTCCTGTAAATGCTTTACTGGGTGATAGGTGTCCTCTGAATTAGGCATTATTGGTGAAATATGCTACTTATTAAGTTTCCAGTACAGAACAGAGACTCAATTAAAGAGTTTACTGTGAGTTGATTACAGTCATTTAGTGAAGGGACTGTGGTTCGATATGTGGATTGCTTGACCCCCTTTAACCTTCTTTGTTTCGTGATTTTGCTGGAAACAATGAAACAGATATCTTACATGTGCATGTGTTTATATATTGTACCTTTTTATTCATTAGAACACACACAGAATTTAAGCTTAAATAAATACTAGAAATTAAACTGTTATTAGTTAAAGGGCTACTCTAGTTCCAGCTCATTAAAGGGAATCTGTCAGCAGGAATTTGCTATTTAGGCCGAAGATACACATGTGAGATACTCACATATGTCTCGCATGATGCACACAGAACGGCCGCGGCCTCTCTTGATGGGGGCGCCTAAGCTGCATAGAAACACAAGCAGTTTACACGCTCCGGTCTGGATGTTCTGGGTGAGTCTTGTGAAACTCATGTGAGCATCTCGCCTGCTCTCGCTCATTGTGTCTCCAGCCTAAATCTGAGCGTAGAATAATATAGGGCATGAGTCTGATTATAGAGATGTGTCACTTAATAGGCTGTGGGCTGTAGGTTCAATACAATCAATGTTTTAGCAGTAGGAGATTATCATAGTAGGACTAAAGGGTACTTCACACACTGCAACATCGCTGAAACGTCACAGGTTTTGTGACTTAACAGCGACCTCTCCAGCGATGTTGCAGTGTGTGACAAGCACCAGCGATCAGGCCCCTCTTGTGACGTCGCTGATCACTTCCAATCGTTCAGGACCATTTTTTGGTCATTGGTCTCCCGCTGGTCAGCACGCATTGCTGCATGTGACAGCGAGAGACCAACGATCAGCGACCTCCCAGCCAATGCCCAGTGCCGCACATTAGATGCAGGGCACTGGTCACCAGCATCCTCCCGCTTAGCCCAGCCTGTAAGCGGGAGGACGCTGGTAACCAGGGTAAACACTGGGTAATTAAGCAGAGTGTGATGCTTAGCAACCCCATATTTACTTGGTTACCAGTGATGTTGGTGAGTCTGCCTGTTTTACAGATCACCACCGACTGCATAGATACTTTCCAGCGATCCCGGCCAGGTCGGATCACTGGTGGGATCGCTGGAAAGTCTCAGCGTGTAAAGGGTCCTTTAGTCTCATATATAGAGCAGTCAGACCTATATATGTAACCCCACCCCCACCACTGATTGGCATCTTGCTGACAATGTACAGTGTACACAGGAAACTGCCAATCAGTGCTGTGGGCAGGGTTATACACAGCCCATGAGTCTTAGTGTTGCTACATCTATATCAGACAGAATAGGTATTCTATCAAAACTGCACCAAGTAGTTCAGTTAGTGATACATTGTGGGAAACAGGGTCTATGTCTCTACATTATATTGCTATCAAATACCATATCCAAAACCTGCTGACAGATTTAATTTCTGCTACTTTATTGCATAATTGCAAAATTCCTCTTTATCATCAAGATTTTGCTTGCTGTTTTTATACAGAGACATTGTTTACTTCCAATGGATAAAGATCATTGCTGCTCATGTGATAGAGAAACATGTTAAAGGGAATCTGTTAAACTGTACATGCAGCAAGATCTCTGGATAGTTTGGTATAGAGAAGAAGAAGCTGAGCAGAATGATATATAATTAGGATAAGATTCGGTAATACATGTATTTTATTAATTGAAACCTCTGGTGTTTTTTTGCATGAGTCTAGTGTGTGGTGCTGCTCAGTGATTGACAGCTATCTCAGCCTGCAAAGTCACACAGGGAAAACTGGTCATCGGTGAATAGAAAATAGAATCATGCACTGGTCTATATATATATATATATATATATATATATATATATATATATATATATATATATATACACATATACAGTGTACATATAAATTCACATCTGCAGTAAAGTGTAATTCCCAGCAGATCCGGCAGATGTCACCGCGTAAAGGCCAACTTGCGGCACTGATCCAGCAGGGCCCATTAATTCTCTATGGAGCTTGCGGGCCGGTGCGGCAAGTGCGGTATAGCCGAATCCAGCAGATCTGGCACTTGCGTCGCAGCTACGCAAAAAAACCCTGCTAGCAGCATTTTTTTTTTGCAGTGCCGCAAGCACCGTATTCGGCAATACCGCGCTTGCCGCACCGGACCGCAATCTCCATAGAGAATGAATGGGGCTTGCCGGATCCATGCCACAAGTTGGCCGTTATGCGGCAGATCCTGCGACATCTGCCCGATCTACTGGGAATTACACTTCACTGCAGATCTGAAAGTAGCCTAATTGAAACTTTTCACACAAAAATATCTACCAATCTGATCAGCTTCCCCTGCTCTTTAACATGCTGCATATCGGATACCATTTTCTACATGACAGGATCTGTTTAAGGCCTCAATACTAGAAATGAGTGAATTGCTTAGTGCAGTCCTGGTCCACGGTCCATCAGTGTTACAAGGCTGTAGACAGGAGCTGAATGAATTATCCTACCTTCCATCATCCCAGGCTCAGTTTATAATTCTTTGATACCACATGCCACACAAATGACATCACAGCAGGCTGGTGAATCAAACACCAGGGAACCCAGAACCTCAGCAAATGTGTAAAGCTCCTGGTAATGGCCATAGAGTAAAATTATTGCCTTTGAATCAGAGTTGTGCAAAGCGATTTGCTCATTTCTATCCCGTACACATCAGACGAAATTTGCACAAAGCTGCCAATTTTTTCAAGGCAGTCAACCATGATGTGTGATGGGCCTCCTGAATCTTCCTTGACAGATGATCTTGGCGTACAGAAGTATGAACTTGTTGGAATTTTAACATCTGATTATCTTGATTTCAGGGGAGTTAAACTGCTGCTTCTCTTTCAGTTTAAAAAAACATGAACATGCAGCTGAGCCAATCAAGTCATCCATTCCTCCTACAATGGACATTATTGGGAATGCATAGAAGAGTTTATAAAAATTATTTAGTGCACTTTAATCATTCAAACACAGGGCGTATACAGCAAGGGGCCAAATAATGTAAGAGAGTTTGGTTTGTCTATCTTAAAGGAAGTATTCAAGAAGGGGCCAAATAATGCAAAAGAATTGGGTTTGTCCATCTCTTAGGATGTATACAAGAAGGGGCCAAATAATGCGAAAGAGTTTGGTTTGTCTATCTCTGAGGACGTATACAGCAAGGGGCCAAATAATGCAAAAGAGTTGGGTTTGTCTATCTCTGAGGACGTATACAGCAAGGGGCCAAATAATGCGAAAGAGTTGGGTTTGTCTATCTCTGAGGACGTATACAAGAAGGGGCCAAATAATGCAAAAGAGTTGGGTTCGTCCATCTCTTAGGATGTATACAGGAAGGGGCCAAATAATGAGAAAGAGATGGGTTTGTCTATCTCTAAGGACATATACAACAAAGGGCCAAATAATGTGAAAGAGATGGGTTTGTCTTTCTCTAAGGACATATACAACAAAGGGCCAAATAATGTGAAAAGTTGGGTTTGTCTTCCTGTGAGGACATATACAAGAAGGGACCAAATAACGTGTAAGAGTTGGGTTTGTCAATCTCTGAGGATGTATACAAGAAGGGGCCAAATAATGTGTAACAGCTGAGTTTGTCTATCTCTGCTTAGAATGTATCAGCTACAGTGTACTTTTTTCCTGATTACCTTATTGTTTTTGGTTCCTTTATGAAATGCATTGGCATGCGGTTTTAACTTTACAGCACTAGGTATCCATTGTTAGACAGGTCATTGATTGATTATACAGTGCAGTGATATCATTTAACAGTAGGTACAATGTATTTGGTGCCATTATGTCATATACTGATTTATTAGCGGTTTAATCCCCTACTACTTTTCCACATCTATTATTTTTCTTTTTTCCTTTTGTAATACTTCTGCCTCGCTCACCCTATGGACAATGTTCCTGTTTTCCCTTGCACCTCATTGTAGGTTAGAGGGGTCTCACGAAGAAATATGTTATCATACCCAATTCTGAAGGTACAGAGATTTTCAGAATGACTTTAGGAGAAGCCAGTCAATGTCATTGTGACATTACAACTGAGTGGCGTAAGTAATGACTCTCTTCCTTTTAGATTTCGTGGAAAGAGTAGAATCTTGAATTAAACATATTCAGTTCTGGAACCAAAACTTTTTAAAAAGTGCTTTAGACTGTACTCTATGACCTAGTTTCTCTAGCTGCCGTGCTGAATAATTCAATGTAAGATCAGAGCATACAGTTAAAAGGTTTATGCAGCAAATCCAAAATAGTTTAATGCATGAAGAATAGTTATGGTACATAATTTGTTAAAGGGACAATATCACATATCATATCCCATAAACATTTAAATATCGATTCCCCCCAAGCAAATATTTATGATGTGATTCTTTGATGCTGGATTTTAAGTTTGCAGTCATCCCTCAAGCGTATACTAAGGGTGACGAAGGGTAAGAACAAGTACTCTCATCGACATAATGCCATTTATATATCTAATGGTGTATTCATGCCAGAAGAGAGTTCTACAGGCATCTTGTAGCCAGAGGTTTTCATCTTTTCATCAACTTTGAGAATTAATTGAGAATGAGCCTCTCAGATTTATTTATTTTATTTTATTCATTTTATTTCTGCAATTGTTATTATTTTATTTTATTATTGAAAATCATCTAACATAGGGGTAAGGAACTCCAGGCCTCAAGAACCACACACAGTGCAGGTTTTCAGGATTTCCTTAGTATTGCACAGGTGATAATATAATCACCTGCACTGGTGATGATTCAATGATGCAGTGCTAAGGAAACCCTGAAAACCTGCACTGTGTGTGGATCTTGAGGCCTGGAGTTCCCTAACCCTGATCTAACATAAAAATGATGCAACACTGCAAAATATGTTGATTAACCCCTCCATGACCCATAACGTTGTACAACATCATGGGCCGGTAAGGAGGGGTTTGATGTGAGCTCCGCAGTGGAGCTCACATCAATCACTCGACATCTCAGGTGATCTCATCAGCTGAGATGTCGTGCTAACAGCACCGATCAGATCTGGGATCCGGTTGGTGCTGTTACGCCTTTGGATCCCGCTGTCAATCACTGACAGTGGGATCCAAAGGTGCCGTGGCGGGGAACGCGCTGCTCCCTGCCTGCACCGGAGATCCCGCGATAATATCGCGGATCTCCGGTGCTCACGTGACAGCCCGGGGACCTGGGTTGACCCCGGAAGCTGTAACGGAGCACTTCCGGGTTGTGGTTTGCAGGTGCTGCCAACCACAGAGAAATACCGATGAGTTGCAGCTCATTGATATCTCCCAGAAGCGAACTGACTGTGCAGCAGGGTGCCTCTCTAAGGGGCAGTGTAAAAATGGGAATCAATTAAAAAAAATTAAGTTTTTAAAAACATGTAAAAAAAATAAAAAAAACATAAAAGTTCAAATCACCCCCCTTTTCCCCAATTCACATTAAAAGTATTAAAAAAATAAGAAAATACACGTTTGGTATAGCCACGTTCAGAATCGTCCGATCTATCAATATATAAAATCAAATAATGAGAGCCGTAAACTGCGTAATGGAAAAAAAATCCAAACGCCAAAACTACGTTTTTTTTTAGTCGCTGCAAAATTGCTATAAAATGCAATAACGGGCGATCAAAACAAGGCGCATCCACCCAAAAATGGTATCATTAGAAACGTTAGCTCAAGATGCAAAAAATAAGCCGTCACCCAGCCCCAGATCCTGAAAAATGAGGACGCTACGGGTCGCGGAACATGGCGCGAAGAGAGCGATTTTTTTTTCCAAACCTCTGAATTTTTTTTCGACACTTAGATACCAGTAAAGCTATACATGTTTGGTATCTACGAACTCGTACCGACCAGAGGCATCACACTGTTACATCAGTTTTACCATATAGTGAACATGGCGACTAAAATACCCAAAAAATAAATGTGTAATTGCTCTTTTTTTTGCAATTTCACTGCACTTGGAATTTATTTGCAATTTCCCTGTACACTATATGGTAAAATAAATTATTGCATCTGAAAGTACAATTCGCCCCACAAAAAACAAGCCGTCATATGTCTATATTGACAGAAAAATAAAAAAAGTTATAGCTCTTGGAAGCAGGGGAGCAAAAAATGAAAATGAAAAATTCCAAGGTCATGAAGGGGTTAAATATCTATTGCTTTGTGTTTACAACGTCTAAGCAATATTGTGTGTCTCCATGGTTACAGACTACAAACAAAGCTCGTGTAGTCTGTTCCTACAGTCTTATTTCCTTCAACTTGTCAACTTTCTCTTGCTAATGAGAAGAAAAAATGTGTTTCTAGTCTGAAATAAATAGATTTGCGCTGGAGCTGTATATATTTAGAAAATGTAGAGAATTAAGACTCAAGACTGTATTGATCTTAAATACTCGTTATGCCATGGAGGCTTGATGGGTGAAGGTTGCACCTCTGAGACCCTCATCTATTAGGAGAATATGGGTCCTCTGATCCTTTTTGCCTGTTCTGTAAGACAGCTGAATGACAGTGTCCATCATCTGTGTCTACCTCTCTTGTAGTCAGTCTGCTTGGTCTGCTATCTATTATATAATCGCGAATCGCAAAAGCGCCATGTCCGCCATCCGGCGCTACTTCCGGCGTGGTCATGTGGATACACGCGAAGCATGGCCGCGAAGCGGCCATGCGAGCCGTTTTAACTCCACTCGCAATGGCCGCCAATGCGCCTCTCCTCCCACGCTACCCACAGACCACCTCCGACTATGGAGCTGCACCCTGTGCCTCACCCCCCAGCCCCGATCCACAGCCCCACACGATCCCCAGACCCGCACCGCCCTCCAGCACCACACCCCCAAGCGCCGCACACACCCCCCCCTCACTGCCCGCCACCCCTCCGCCGCCAGCCCCTCCACAGTCTAGCAAGCCCCCGCAATGTCCGCACAGCACATCCCCCAATGTCCGCACAGCACCCCCCCCAATGTCCGCACAGCCCCTCCCCCCAATGTCCGCACAGCCCCTCCCCCCAATGTCCCCTCACTGCCCGCACACCTCCGCCGCCAGCCCCCATCCACAGTTACCACAGCCCCCCCCCAATGTCCGCACAGCCCCTCCCCCCCAATGTCCGCATGGCCCCTCCCCCCCAATGTCCGCACGGCCCCTCCCCCCCAATGTCCGCACGGCCCCTCCCCCCCAATGTCCGCACGGCCCCTCCCCCCCAATGTCCGCACAGCCCCTCCCCCACATGTCCGCACAGCCCCTCCCCACAATGTCCGCACAGCCCCCCCCCCAATGTCTGCACAGCCACCTCCCCACCAATGTCCGCACAGCCCCCCCCGCCAATGTCCGCACAGCCCCCCAGCCAATGTCCACACAGCCCCCCCGCCAAAGTGTGCACAGCCCCCCCCCAATGTCCGCACAGCCCTCCCCCCCAATGTCCGCCCTGGCCCCCCCCCCCAATGTCCGCACGGCCCCTCCCCCCAATGTCCGCCACGGCCCCCCCCACAATGTCCGCACAGCCCCTCCCCCACAATGTCCGCACAGCCACCTCCCGCCAATGTCCGCACAGACCCCCCCCCAATGTCCGCACAGCCCCCCCCGCCAATGTCCGCACAGCCCTCCCCCCCAATGTCCACACAGCCCCTCCCCCCCAATGTCCGCACAGCCCCTCCCCCCAATGTCCGCACAGCCCTCCCCCCAATGTCCGCACAGCCCCCCCCGCCAATGTCCGCACAGCCCCCCCCGCCAATGTCCGCACAGCCCCCCCCCAATGTCCGCACAGCCCCCCCGCCAATGTCCGCACAGCCCCCCCGCCAATGTCCGCACAGCCCCCCCCCAATGTCCGCACAGCCCCTCCCCCGCCAATGTCCGCACAGCCCCTCCCCCAATGTCCGCACAACCCCTCCCCCAATGTCCGCACAGCCCCCCCCAATGTCCGCACAGCCCCCCACCAATGTCCGCACAGCCCCCCCCCGCCAATGTCCGCACAGCCCCCCGCCAATGTCCGCACAGCCCCCCCCTAATGTCCGCACAGCCCCCCCCCAATGTCCGCACAGCCCCCCCCGCCAATGTCCGCACAGCCCCCCCCCCCAATGTCCGCACAGCCCCTCCCCCCAATGTCCGCACGCCCTCCCCCCAATGTCCGCACAGCCCCTCCCCAATGTCCGCACAGCCCCCCCCCGCCATGTCCGCCAGCCCCCCCCAATGTCCGCACAGCCCCCCCCCATGTCCGCACAGCCCCCCGCCATGTCCGCACAGCCCCCGCCAATGTCCGCACAGCCCCCCCCGCCAATGTCCGCACAGCCCCCCGCCAATGTCCGCACAGCCCCCCCCCAAGATGTCCGCACAGCCCCCCCCCAAAATGTCCGCACAGCCCCCCCCCACCGACGCCGTAGATCACTTACCTGTCTTCATGACATCTGCTTCCTCAGGTCCACGTACACTCCTCCCTCCGGCCCAGACATCCTCTTACTTCAGCTCGGCTAACGACTCTTCCATCCGCCGCTCTTCTCTCTTCCTCCACCGAGCTCCGGCTCGCAGTCTCCATTCTGCTCCGCTGAAAGGCCTCATTGACTTACATCGCGGATAATCCTGGACGCTGATTGGTCGCTTTTTCCCATAGACAAACATGCCCATGTTTCTCTATGGGAAGACGCGACCAATCAGCGTCCAGGATTATCCGCCATGTATCTCTATGAGGGGTTGGAGCGGACCTGAAGGAGAACTGTGTCTGCTCACTTAAAATAACAAATAATTAATTAATTTAATAATAAAAAAATTAATAAAAAAATATTTAAAAAATAATAAAAAAATAATATAAAAAATAATAAAAAAATAAATAAAAAATAATAATAAAAAAAATATGCTAATAATATGAGCCCTTTGAGCGGACCTGAAGGAGAACTGTGTCTCAGGCTCAGCCTCACTTAAAATAACAAATAATAAATTAATTTAATAATAAAAAAAATAATTAAAAAATAATTAAAAAATAATACAAAAATAAATAAAAAATAATTAAAAAATTAATAAAAAATAATAATAAAAAAATACAAGTATGCTAATAATATGAGCCCTTTGAGCGGACCTGAAGGAGAACTGTGTCTCAGGCTCAGGCTCACTTAAAATAACAAATAATAAATTAATTTAATAATAAAAAAAATAATTAAAAAATAATAAACAAAAAAAAAAAACATTATACATAATAACATAACAAATAAGAATAAAAAAAAAAATGCTAATAATAATGATATTACTGCTAATAATAATGCTATTAATGCTAATAATCATGCTATTAATGCTAATATTAATGCTATTAATGCTAATAATTATGCTATAACTGCTAATATTTATGTTATTAATGCTAATAATTATGCTATTAATGCTAATAATTATGCTATTAATGGTAATAATAATGCTATTAATGCAAATAATATTGCTATTAATTCTATTATTAATGCTATTAATGCTAATAATTATGCTATTAATGCTAATAATTATGCTATTAATGGTAATAATAATGCTATTAATGCAAATAATGTTGCTATTAATGCTATTATTAATGCTATTAATGCTAATAATTATGCTATTAATGCTAATAATTATGCTATTAATGGTAATAATAATGCTATTAATGCAAATAATATTGCTATTAATGCTATTATTAATGCTATTAATGCTAATAATTATGCTATTAATGCTAATAATTATGCTATTAATGGTAATAATAATGCTATTAATGCAAATAATATTGCTATTAATGCTATTATTAATGCTATTAATGCTAATAATGATGCTATTAATGCTAATATTTATGCTATTAATGCTAATAATTATGCTATTAATGGTAGTAATAATAATGCTATTAATGCAAATAATATTGATATTAATGCTATTATTAATGCTATTAATGCTAATAATTATACTATTAATGCTAATAATTATGCTATTAATGGTAATAATAATGCTATTAATGCAAATAATGTTGCTATTAATGCTATTATTAATGCTATTAATGCTAATAATTATGCTATTAATGCTAATAATTATGCTATTAATGGTAATAATAATGCTATTAATGCAAATAATATTGCTATTAATGCTATTATTAATGCTATTAATGCTAATAATTATGCTATTAATGCTAATAATTATGCTATTAATGGTAATATTAATGATATTAATGCAAATAATATTGCTATTAATGCTATTATTAATGCTATTAATGCTAATAATTATGCTATTAATGCTAATATTAATGCTAATTATGCTAATAATAATCATATTAACGCTATTAATAATGCTATTAAGGCTAATAATCATGCTATTTATGCTATTCAAAATGCTATTAATGCTAATAATATTGCTATTAATGCTCTTTATGCTAATAGTAATGCTATTAATGCAATTATTTATGCTATTAATTCTATTATTTATGCTATTAATGCTATTAATAATGCTATTAATAATGTTATTCATGCTATTAATAATACTATTAATGCTATTAATGCTAATATTAATGCTATTAATTGTATTATTAATGCTATTAATGCTATTAATAATGCTATTAATGCTAATAATAATGCTATTACTGCTAATAATAATGCTATTAATGCTAATAATTATGCTATTAATGCTACTGTTAATGCTAATAATGCTAATAATAATCATATTAACGCTATTAATAATGCTATTAAGGCTAACAATCATGCTATTTATGCTATTTAAAATGCTATTAATGCTAATAATATTGCTATTAATGCTCTTTATGCTAATAGTAATGCTATTAATGCGATTAGTTATGCTATTAATTCTATTGTTTATGCTATTAATGCTATTAATAATGCTATTAATGCTATTAATGCTATTAATAATGTTATTCATGCTATTAATAATACTATTAATGCTATTAATGCTAATATTAATGCTATTAATTGTATTATTAATGCTATTAATGCTAATAATAATGCTATTAATGCTAATAATTATGCTATTAATGCTAATATTAATGCTAATAATGCTAATAATAATCATATTAACGCTATTAATAATGCTATTAAGGCTAATAATCAAGCTATTTATGCTATTCAAAATTCTATTAATGCTAATAATATTGCTATTAATGCTCTTTATGCTAATACTCATGCTATTAATGCGATTATTTATGCTATTAATTCTATTATTTAGGCTATTAATGCTATTAATAATGGTATTAATGTTATTAATAATGCTATTAATGCTATTCATGCTAATATTAATGCTATTAATTCTAATAATCATGCTATTAATCCTATTAATAATGCTATTAATGCTATTTTTAATTCTATTAATGCTATTAATAATTTTATTAATGCTATATAATGCTATTACTCCTCATAATAATGCTATTAACACTATTATTAATGCTATTTATGGTAATAATGCTATTAATACTAATAACAATACTATTAATAGTACTATTATTACAGTTAATAATGCTATTAATGCTAATAATAATGCTGTTAATGCTAATAATTATGCTATTAATGGTAATAATAATGCTATTAATGCAAATAATATTGCCACGTTCTAGAATCCCAATGCATTTGCATCGGGCTCACAGCTAGTTGTATATACTCAGGCATAGTGTTTAATGTTCAGATCATGGTGTCATGGTAATAAATACTGTACATGCAAGTACCGTCTCTTGTTCAGTTACTGTTAACTAGCCTAATGTAGGGTATTACATTTTGACTCCGGTCTCCTTTTCTACAAATGTTGTTTATGAGTTATGCCCATGACTATATCATGTACCAGTTGATTCCTTGGGTTCTTGTTTCTTGGTCACCTCTCAATGAATTAGGCATGTCTTATCAAGGCCGGCACATAAACTGCTGGTCTTTACGAACCGAGGCCAAAATCTCTAATTCCATTCATAGAGCATTTCTCTATAATTAAAAATATGTCTCGGTGAAAAAACGCAACTGCCGTGATTACCGCATAGCGGCCGCGATCGCGGCACACTTGCGGCAAGCTCCGTACAATGTCTATGGGGCTTGCGGTAAGTGTGCGGCAGGTGCGGCAAGTGCAGTTTCGGCACTTGCGGCAGGTGCGGCCGCAAAAAAAACATGGTATGCCACGTTTTTTTTTCGCGGCCGCACCTGCCGCAAGCCCCATAGACATTGTATGGGGCTTGCTGCAAGTGAACCGCAAGTGCGGCCGTTATGCGGTAATCGCGGCAGTTGCTGTTTTTTTCACCGCAACTGCCGCGATCAGCGCAAAACGCTGATGTGAAAGCAGCCTATAGCTGTCATTATACTGCATCAAAACTATATAATTCTTTGCACAATTGGCTCCCCCTACTGGTGGCTACAAGTAGATTTTTTTCCCATTTAATTATAGTAGTAAAAATGGATTCCTAGTAGTCAGACCTTCAACCAATGAACCATTTATGGGATATCAAATTATTATGCTTTAAGTGTCTTTAATCAGAGCACCCCTTTTAATGATAATATAAGCCAAGAAAGTGTTTAATTATCCACAATTGCCTTATTGGAGCTTATCTATAACAAGTCTGCATCCTGCACAATTACACACTTCATTCCAAGAAAACTAAGAAGGGCGTTAAGTTTATGATGTATAATTCACACCCCATTAGTGAAGAACATACAAGACAAAATCTACATCAAGAGCGACTGCTCAAATATGCACAATTACCAGGCATTCAGAATTCATTTTGTAAGGATAAAAACATGCCACATTTCATTTATCAGATGCTACTTTTCATCACATTTTTCTTTTGTGCAATGTTCTGAAAAGCTATAATGCATTCTCACATTTTACCAGTAAAGACATCACAATAAGGTGGGCTTTACAGATAAGAGACATCACACAAAGTGTGAAAACAAATTGAATTTATATTGATACTCACAGACGCGGCAATGACACATCACAGCACAACATGTTCATTTTTCAATTAGGCTATTGTTATGTCCAATTGAATCTGAAACTAATAGGATTCTGATCATTTTCATTTATATAGAAATATTTCTACCTGTTTACAAACATTTTACTTTTGTGTTTTTGGTTATTTCCTCCCCTGCGTCCAAGCATCAGACCTTTTATTTATTTTTACTTAAGGTGTAAATGTCATTTCATTGAAAAAAACAAAACAAAAACAATACTGCGCTGGTTGTTAATGATGAATCACACATAGCAGCTAAGATAATGATTTTTTTGTGCCTTATGACTTGTTTTCTCACATTTTTCTGTGCGCTTATAAAAGCTGCATTTTATGGCTGTGTGAGCGTGACAGGGAGCAGAGTGATGTGACAGCAGAGAAAGGACAAGAGATTGTGAGCTGTGTGGGGAGCCAACAGACAAGGGGTTAACAGAGATTGTGACTGAGCTGTGTGGAGCCAGATGACAGCACAGGGATTCTTGCAAAGAGGAATTTACATCCTGACACTGCTCAGCTCTATGCTGTAATCTGATACATTGCTTCCTCACTCCTCACCAGCTGCAGTCAGCAGTCTAGATCACACCCCTTTCCCTTATATGGTTACATGCCCTGTATTCACTGAAGACAGATCTGACTAATAATGAACATATGCCTGCTTCACACTCAATGCAGTGGGAATACCTTATGGAAGGTTTATGAATGGTAATCAACCCAAATTTTCTAATGAAGTACATTAGAAACTTTATTAAAAACACCTGCTCTACATTAGTATTAGATAAAAGTTTAAATGACGGTTATGCTTTTACTGTTTTTTTTTTATGTGACAAGTTGTAGTTGTCAATGGCATCATTCACCTTACCATACAATGTACTGACGAAAATTAAAATATATTTTCATATGTATCATTTCTAAGAAGCTGAGATGAGCGGATTCGAAGACACCTGTTTGTATGTTTTTGTAATTTGATTCAAAAATAATTGTCAGCAAATTTAATGTCCTTTGTTATGTCCAGTGGTCTCTCCAGACCCTAAGGTATAATAAATATAAGATGTAAAAATTAAAAAAATATTTATACTCACCACTCCTGTACCTGTTCTAACTGTTCATTCCACCCTCATCTTCTGATTTTCTGTTGTTGGCACTAAAATCTACATGGGCCCCTCATGCTGGGCTGGGTCACTCAGCTTAGATGTGGCTTGGGAGGGTTTTGTACTTGTACACGCAAAGTCACGCTGTGATGTCATGACACTGTGACCTTTCAAACACTTCTGCAGATCCTCCAAAGTCTCATCAAAGCTGGAAGTCCCAGCCCACCGTTAATGAATGGACAGGTGGCTTGGAGGAGCCAGGGGTGTGGGTATTTTATTTTGTTTGTTTTATTACCATTACAAGGCCGCTTTACACGTCACGATATCGCAACGCAACTACGATAAAAAGTCACATGGTACGGCCATTGCAGTCGATATCGTTCATGCGCTGTGTTGTGTAAATGGGCAACGCAACTCAAAAACGATGCAACTACGATATCGTTTGTGAATTGTGTCGTGCTGTGTGACAGTGCAACTACGATTTGGAACACAACTTCCCCTATTCACTCCAATGTTAATTGGTCGTTCCCTGAGTTGCTCAGACACAGTGTGCAAGAGGGGCGCACGACATCGTAGTTGCATTGCCTGCCGATATCTCCCTGTGTAACATCTCCCTTGTGATTTTGGACAAGTGCCAAAAACGTGCGCGCTCACATGAAATTGTATGCAACATTGAACGATATTGCGATGTGTAAAGCGGCCATTACAGTTCAGAAAAATGGCAACCAGCATCCAACGTTTTGGTGAATCTGTGGAGAAGCAAATTACAATAAATCCACTTTGGATAATCCAGATTTTTGTAAAATTCAAGTAGAATTTACTACCACTTGAATGGATTGTAATACAAGGAAAAATTCAGCTCACCACTCTGATGACCGCTTATGTACCTCTAGCATGGAAGAAAGGGACTTGGTTCAGGTCAAACAAAGCTAATATCAAGGAGAAGATGGTTTCCAGTGAGCATAGAAGATGAATTTTTAGGACTATTCAAAAGCTCGATTATCCTAAAAAGTTACAAAACCAAGACACAGCACCCCCTCAGACCCCAACAAACCATGACTATAACACCATAAGTAAGGCATCGCCAAAATGTGTCGGCTTTTAGGGGGGCTGAGGGGGTGCTGTGCTTTATTTTTGGAACTTGTTTGGATAATAAATCGAGCTTTTGAATACTCTTGGGAATTTGTCTTCTATGCTCGCTGGAAACCATCTTCTCTTTGACTTGAATGTACTCACTTATCGCTACTGTGGACTTTAATGTTTAGTGAAAATGAACTGATCAGTATGAATAAAAAAAATATATATATACATACAGTGAGTAAAATAAGTATTGAACACGTCAACAATACCTAAGAATAAATATAACTATATTTCTAAATGTGCTATTGACATTAATTTATCACCAATTGTCAATAACAACCCATCCAATCCACACAGACAAGAAAATCAAACCATAGATGTCCATAAATGTAAAATATAAAAATAAAGGCAGCGTTCCAATATGATGTAACAAAAAGCGTGGACTTTACGTAGCCCATTGGCAACGTTTTGGTTCTTCAGAACTATTTTCAAGCAAATATAGGTGTTACAGGAAGGTTTATATGCTCTGTAGGACGATGAGTCGCACGATCTGCGCTGCTGCCAAGGAAACACCAGGACACCGGAGTATCTGGAAATGTAGCTTTATTCCTCCAATCCAAAGCTAAACCCAGCTCCTTCCTCAGGGAATAGGGACGAAAAGCGTCTGATTGGAGGAATAAAGCTACATTTCCAGATACTCCGGTGTCCTGGCGTGTCCTTGGCAGCAGCGCGGATCGTGCGACACATCGTCCTACAGAGCATTTCTTGCACCGCGGTGATCCATGGATGTGTGGATCCTGCAGCATTTGACCCCTTGCGCTCATACTTGGTTGTGGGTACACACAACCGGACCAGGTGAGCAGATTCTGATTTATCATCTGCATTACCCTTTTCATATAAAGATAAGACCCTATTGCGCAATTTTCTCACATTCCTAGGAAGGTTTATATAACCATACCAAAATTATATTTGTCCGGTAATTTCTCATCAGCATAATCATAAAAATATGGACAATTTATCAAGTGAAATAGAGTAATATAATAAGTATTTCTGTGGATACATAGCATAAGTACACAGTGTCTCATTACCATGCAATAATGTAAGGTGAGGTAGAAAACTGAAGTGCTTAGTGCTTCAAGTATACATAATTAATCACATGTGTATATCATGATTAGAGGGACGACTCATCCAATATGCAAAAGTATTCATACCCTAAAATCAGTTTAGCCCAAAAATTGGCTTTCATAGAATAGTAGAGTTGGGGGGACCCTCTACATCATCTATTCCAACCCTCTGCTCAAAGCAGGATTCACAAAATCATCCCAGACTGATGTCTGTCCAGCCTCTGTATGAAGACTTCCATTGAAGAAGAACTCATGGCCGTCTGTTCCACTCGTTGACCATCAAAATGTCAAACATTGTCAAAACGATTTTTTCTAATCTCTAATCTGTGTCTCCTCCCATTTAGTTTCATCCCATTGCTTCTAGTGTTTCTTTTTGCAAATGGAAATAAAGCTGATCCCTTCACAGTGTGACAGCCCTTGAGATATTTGTAGACAGCTATTAAGTCCTCTTAGTCTTCTTCCAGACCGATCAACATTCTGATCACTTTTCTCTGAACTTGCTCCAGTTTGTTGATGTCTTTTTTAGAATGTGGTGCCCAGAACTGGACACAGTATTCCAGAGGAGGTCTAACCAAATGACTTCACATGATTTCGAATATATGCTTCTGTTAATACATCTCAGAATTGTGTTTGCCTTTATTGCTGCTGCATTACACTGTTGACTGTTGTTCTATTTATTCTACTGCACATGATGTGATTCATGATCCTCTTGCCATGAGAAGAGCATGCTTACGTCATGTAAAAAGAACAAATGGACCCTGTAGGTCCTGAACTTGCAGGCTCCATATTTTGGATGTGATATCGTTCCAGTAAAGAAGGTAATGAGATCCCATACAAGGTATAAACAAACATCTTCTGAGAAAACATGACAAAAAACCTCAGACTGTTATAAAATAGATTGAAGACGTAAAGCGTTACCGCAATTTAAATTTTTATTCAATAATAATGTAGAATAGGTAATTTTAATAAACTTTCAAATATACGTTATAAGAGAATTCTGGTTAATAATCATTCATAAACCTTCCACAAGCTGCACTCACTACACTTTGTGTGAAGCAGACATAAGTTCATTATCAGTCAGATCCATCATCAAGCTTCTCACACTGAACACAGGGCATGTAACCATATAAGGGTAAAGAGGGAGGGGCCTATACAGTGTCCACACTGCTGACTGCAGCTCAGATGTGACAATGTATCAGGTTACTTCAGGCTACAGCACAGTTGCTGAGCAATGTCAAAATGGCAGGATCACTAAACACTCATCTTTCCTTGGCACACACTTCCGATCTGTCATCTGGCTCTACACAGCTCAGTCATAATCTCTGTTAACCCCTACTCTGATGTCACATTGCACTGCTCCTTATCACTTGCTAGCCATACCCACACAGCAATAAAATTCAGCATTTAAAAGAACACAGAACAATTAGAGAAAATAAGTCATATGGCACAAAAAAGCATTATCTTAGCTGCGATGTGACCCATCATTAGCAGCCAGTACAGTATTGTGTTTTTTATACTTTAAGGGACATGGTCATTTAAAAAACAAACAAACAAACAAACAAACAAACATGTGTTAAGACCATATCAAAGGGTGTCATGGGTTTCTCTATTGCTAGGTATATCCAGAGTCTAAGGTAATGAGGAGATAGTCATGGTCCTATCGGATCACATCAACCCTACAGGGTGTGTGGGGCTCAGAAATTGAAACCCCATATTTGATCCCATCTTCTACTAATTTAGTATTTTTCCACCTTATTTGAAAGAGAAGAACCTTTATTAGTAATATATGATGGCATGCAGACACATTACAAGCTAGAAAGCTACAAGAAAAAAACTTAATTATGGTCCAAAATTTTTTAATATTTTTTTTTTAATTAAAAGAACAATCATTTAGTAAACAAAATTAGATGAGGCATCTCCTCCATCAAAGTATAAAACAATACCTGTTTAGAAAATAAATAAAATTAAATTAACTTAAACATTTAAATTAAAAATGGCATTACTTAGAGAGGAATATCATGATGACAATAATATATTTAAATAACCGTAGACACCCTAAACTCACCATTTAAACCATTTGGCTTTAGGGTATTTATCCTGTGAATCCACTGTCTTTTTGTTTAAGTAATTGTATGCTATCCCCACCCTTCATCTGTGGAGGGACTGTGGTAATAATTTTAAACCTGAGCTGTTTTCTGAATGATCTGCCTCCACAAAATGATATAAGAGTGGTACATTTAGTAGTGTGTAATAATGAGAAATTACGTGGGAAAAAAGTATTGAACACATGAAGAAAGAGAGGTGTCCAAAGCCATAGAAAGTCAAGATACCAGCTGTAATCCTGACATTTAGTGAACAATAATATCAGCTGGTTCAACTGATGATCTATAAAATGTATCTCATTACCAATGTGCCAGACAAGAAACATCTCATGATGGGCAAAACCAGTGAGCGGTATCAAGACCTTTACAACTGTATTGTTGCAAAACAAACTGCTGACAATGGTTATTGAAGAATTTCTAATCTACTGAAGGTTCAAGTTAGCACTGTTGAGTCCATAATCTGGAAGTGGAGAAAACATCATTTCACCATAAACTAGCCACAATCATGTGCTCCCCGCAAGATTTCAGAGGAATAAAAATAATTATCAGAATAGTTGTTCAAGAGCTAAGAAACATCTGTGGAGAGTTACAGAAAGACCTGGCATTAGCAGGTACAATTGTTTCAAAGAAAATAACAAGTAATGTGCTCAACCACCATAGCCCGTATGTACATTCACCATGCAAGACTCCATTGCTGAATAAAAATAATGTTCAAATCTCCTTTCACCTACTGTATCTTCACCCATCCCTTGTACACCATGAGCCCTCATAGACAGGGTCCTTTCTCCTCACCAACTTAACCTTCACCCATCCCTTGTAGACTCTGAGCTCTCATGGACAGGATCCTCTCTCCTCACCTACTGTATCCTCGCCCATCCCTTGTAGACTCTGAGCTCTCATGGACAGGATCTTCTCTCCTCACCTACTGTGTCCTCACCCATCCCTTGTAGACTCTGAGCTCTCATGGACAGGATCCTCTCTCCTCACCTACTGTATCCTCATCCATCCCTTGTAGACTCTGAGCTCTCATGGACAGGATCCTCTCTCCTCACCTACTGTGTCCTCACCCATCCCTTGAAGACTTTGAGCCTTTGCGAGCAGGATCCTGTCTCTTCACCCACTGTATCCTCACCCATCCCTTGTAGATTGTGAGCCCTCGCGGGCAGGATCCTGTCTCTTCACCCACTGTATCCTCACCCATCCCTTGTAGACTGTGAGCCTTCGCGGGCAGGATCCTCTCTCCTCACCTACTGTATCCTCACCCATCCTTTGTAGATTGTGAGCCCTCGCGGGCAGGATCCTGTCTCTTCACCCACTGTATCCTCACACATCCCTTGTAGACTGTGAGCCTTCGCGGGCAGGATCCTCTCTCCTCATCTACTGTATCCTCACCCATCCTTTGTAGACTGTGAGCCCTCGCAAGCAGGGTCCTCTCTCCTCACCTACTGTATCCTCATCTTTCCCTTGTAGACTATGAGACCTTGTGGGCAGGGTCCTCTCTCCTCATCTACTGCCATGGAATAAATGGCACTATCATAGTAAAAAGTAATAATAATTGCACTGAGTAAAAGACTTTTAATAATACAAAACACTGCAACATAATAGTACAGTGTGCATTGTATATACATTGTATATACAGTGTGTGTTGTATATACAGTATGTATTGTACAAGCAATCTTAGGTTCATGTAAAAAAAAAATGTAAAATTTTATTAAAACAACAAATGTTAACATTTAAGTTACCCTTTTTTCCCCACAATACAAATAGCAAAATATAAAAAGCGAAAACATCCCTATATTTGGCATTACTGCTTGTTTAATTGTCCAAATAAAATCTAAATTTTTTTTACACATGGTGAACGCGGAAACTAAAGAAAAACCAAGAGAATCACTGTGTTAGGCTGGGTTCACATTTGCGGACCCCTCCGCAACGTTCTGCGGAGGGGATCCGCAATGTGACCGCAGCGGCCGCCAGCTCCTATCTTTATAATGGGAGTGCACGGTGCTGCGCTTGACTGCGCATGACCTTGCGCATCCATTCACTCCCACATGTGATCTGTGCGCAAGCGGATGCCTGCGCATAAATCACACAGTCTCGTACGCACCGGGGACGCGACATGTTGCATTCCTGGTGCGGAGGAGAGTGCACAGATCACATATGGGAGTGAATGGGTGCGCACACTCATGCGCCGTCAAGCGCAGCACCGTGTGCTCCCATTATAAAGATAGGAGCTGGCGGCCGCTGCGGTCACATTGCGGATCCCCTCCGCAGAATGCTGCAGAGGGGTCCGCAAATGTGAACCCAGCCTTAGATCACATCACCTCCTAATAAAATGAAAACTAAATATTAAAACATTGTATGGACCCTAAAATGGCACTGATAAAAACTACAGTGTGCCTCATAAAACACCATCATACACCTCTATTAGCCAAAAAAGTTATTGCTCTCACATTATGAACTGGATCCAAGTATTTTGTAGCGTTAAAAAAAAAGGGAAACTATATAACTGTAAAACTGAACCATAGACAAATATGTTACCTGCTCATTTTAACACAAAGTGAATATTGTAAAAACAAAATTCTAAAAATAATAGATTGTAATTGCTATTTGTTTTTTAATTCTACCCTACAGACAATTTTTTTAATGGTGTCATTGAAACCTACAACTAGCATGGCGAAATACAACTCTCACGTGGCTGTGTCAATGAAGAAAGACAGAAATGTACGGCTCAAGGAACATGAAGAGGTGAAAAATGAAATAAAAAAATAGTACACACACACTGTACATAATAGTATGCACACACAGACAGACACATACACATATATACACATAAACATACACAGACACAGATATACACATACACACAAACACACACAGACACACACATACAGATATACACACACAAATACACACATACACACAGACACACACAGATATACACACACATATACACATGCACACATAAACACACACAGACATACAGAATACACACACAGACACACACACACACACAGATACACTCACATACATATACACAAACACACACAGACACACACATACAGATATACACACACACACACACATATACACACACACAGACACACACACAGATATACACACAAATATGCACATGCACACATAAACACACACACATATACACATAAACATACACAGACACACACACAGATATACACACACAAACACACACACAGATATACACATATATACACATGCACACATAAACACACATAGACACACATACAGATATACACATGAGGCAGTCGACAGGGCAGGGGGTACTCGGGTACCAGGGCTGATGGCGGCTTTGATGGGGAATCACGGCTGGTCGGTCCCCGATCCCGTGCCCTGTACCCTCAATAGCGGGGAATGGTGGGGGATAAGGGGATTGGTAACGTGACGCCACCTATGGTACCTGGTAATGGGTATACCAGCGCAGCAGCCGGCTGCTGAGGTGATGGTGGGTGCAGGAGAGTGTGGTACAGCTCCCCACAGGTGGAGCTTTACCTCAGGGCAGCGGGGATGGATGAGGGGAGTAGTAGTTAAGTCTTTGCTGACACATCGGTGAATTGCGGCGATTAGATAGGCACACAGACACACAGGGATTGTTGATTCGGTACCTTTTACTGGTGACAGGGTAACAGGTACAGTCCAGAGTAATAACCAGGTCCCGGTGTTACTTGGGACTTCCACTTTAGAAAGTTGTGAGGCCTCCTCTGTCTTTGTGCTCTGTAGTTTGGGGTGAGTCCTGCCTGTACTCGAACTCACCGCTTCTCCTCCCTCTCTGGGCTTTGCTCTAAACTGACTATGAGGTCCTTCTGCGAGGTCCCTGTTCCTCCTATGGCCCCTGGTCCTGTACTTGGTCAGTTTTAGCATCTCTTACTTGTTCTCTTCTGGGGTGAACTTCTCCTGAGTCTTTCAGGCTTTTGCTGTAACAGTAAATGCTGTCAGCGTCGGACTCCGGTGTCCGAGTGTACTAAAGGGCTATAGTAACCGGTTCCCTTTCTTGATTCCCTGTTTCCTCCACTTGCCTCCGACTCTTTCCCTAGGGTGCAGCACAGCGGTCAGTAGTCCCTGGTCCTGGGCCTGGATCCTTCCCAGCAACCAGCTCCTCACTCCAGTTCTCTCCAACTTTCTCCTGAGACTAACTCCTTAGACTAAGTAACTCCTCCCCTCAGGCCTGGATGTTTTAAAGGGGAACTGGCTTAAGGCAGCCAGTAGGGCTCCCCCTTCAGGTCTGGGGTGGAAGGTGTGGTATGCTGTGCGAACCAAGGTGTAATTCCCTCCTTGCACCGGTGGATCCTGTGGCAATCCCCTGCAGGGGTGCCACACACACATATACACATGCACACATAAACACACACAGACACACATACAGATACACACACACATATACACACATAAACACACACATACCTCACATACACAAATATACAATGTGAAGCAGCAGCTTAGAGAAGCCAAGATGTGAGGCAGTGCCCCATGCTCTTGTTCACATCAAGCAGTATTTATTTACAAGTTCTGTAAAGACCTTTCAGATTTGGAATGCAGCTAATACAGTCAAGTGATGATAACACACAGTCCTTGCACAGATCACTCTACTACTCTGGGTTCCCTCCAAGGCTGTATCCACTTGTCAGGACCATGTCCTCCGTGCTGGGCTATATTGTGCAGCACACAGCCTGATCATCTAGCACATGCTGCGTCATAAACTTGGCTCCAAATGAGACACACCCTGCTTTGCTCTGCAGAATTAAATGCAACTTTCCAAGATATGAGCTTGTTACAAGACCCGGAATGGAGGGAGAATCCGTCCCACTTCCATTCTACAGATTCTCCAAAATGAAGGCCCTTAGTTGGTTTTCCTAAAAACCTCGGTCACATAGCTTGACCTAGTTCACACTCCTTTACTTTTGTGATGTACTCACAGCAATAACTGTGAATACAGCACACTCCAGCGGGTCTTAGAGGGTTTCTCACACACATTCTGGGGGAACAAATAGCGATGTGCATATATCACACTAGTCAGTGTCTTACAACACATACACACACATATACATATACATATACACACAATCAAGCACAAACACATAAACACACACACATATGCACAACACGCAATCATACATATACACACAAATAAACACATGCACATATACAATCATACACATACACACATACACACAGATACATAGACACATACACTAACACACATACACACACATGCAGACATACAGTAAATATGCAAATATACTTGATACAATGCACAGAAACAGACTCGGCACAGGACACCTATACTCACATTTGATGTCTATTATAATTCACATGCTGTATATTCTTTCCTACACTTTATAAAGTAACTAAGGAGCATGACTACTTTCTAAAAGGCAATTACTTTCATATAAAAGTTTTTGGTTACATTTAAATTTCTTTTTGATATCTCTGTTTATATTGAGTTATATTGTTTTGGCTGCAAGCAATTCCAGGCATATGTTTTCATATATATCTCTCTAAATATTAAATCTTGGCCGCAAGGCAGCATTTTGAGTTAGGAATGATATTGCTTTGCTTGCTATAATATTGTAACTTTGTAAAGAAAGTGCATTACATAATGCAAAAGGGTTTAGCATATATTGGCGAACTATATTACTTTTAAGGTCAGTGTTTATTGCTGAGGATCCTCTGGGATAGCAATGACTCTCAAGCACTTCACTGCATTTGTTTGCTTCTAGGTAGTAATAAGGATATTTTTTCAATATTTTGTGCTCAGGTTTTTCATGTGTTTTTCTTCTTAGAAATTAATTTATTACAAATAAAATTCATTAGTCTACTGTTCTATTCCGGGAGGTCGTGTGACTCAGTTCCCACAATGTGACCACACCATTTAAGACGTGGCCTTTCTTTCTTCCTATAGAAATTCCATTGAAATTGGTAATAAGGTTAGTCATAATATATTAGATGGTTTAAATTTTGACATTAAATCTACAAAATCCCCCATTTCTGTATAAAGATCATTTTGAGACCAGGGTTGGGCTGGAGTGTCTGGGGCCCACCAGAGAAATTGACTCCAGGGGCCCACCCATCAGTTATATGCAAATACCGGTTAGCCGTTATACCCATTATAGTAAGACTCACATATGGGACAAGAGCTTTTTTAGGATTGGTAATGATTTTGAGAGGAATAGGGTATGTATTAGGAATCAATTTCTGAGCTCCTGTCTTAAAACAGTACACTATTTGACTATATACGGTACTTTTCGTTTAAGGTTCTGTGTTTGAAATCGTAGGGTCGAAAAGGTGAAGGTCAATCTCAAATGCAAAAATCTTTATTAGAAGATTTAAAGCAAAGTTTACAAGATAATGGAATAATTACTAAATTAATTGAAAATGGATTCAGTGATAAAATGTAGAGGTATTTGACCCACCCCAGGGCCTTGGGGTACCCAGTCCCGGGCGTTAATTAAAGGGGTAGTCACGGGCGGCCTGTGCTCATGCCCGTGGCCTTAGTGGTCACTGAAAACGGGATTAAAAGAAAAATAAAAGTCTCGTGACTCCACCTACGGTGTCAGGTGATAGCACGGTTGCTGGGGATTATGGATAGGGCAGCTAGATGGTAACGCTCCCCATAGGTGGAGCGGAATCCCCGGGGCAGAGATGAATGATGAATAGGGAAGTTTAACACCATGAAGCAGTTCCTCGGGCGACGTTGAATAAGACACCACACACTGCTCAAGTTCTGCACGGGTTTTACTGATGACTAGGCCATAAACCGTTCTTTAAAGTCAATGGGTTAAACTGGCCTGGGTAGTCACCAGAGGTTAGGGAGTTACTTGGGACCCTCTTTGATGTACCTTTCAGTTTCTTTTATCTCTCCTTAACTTCGCCTCTCTCTCCTTCACTTCCTTGGCGCTTCTGACACAGAGACTCTCGCTGGTCCCCACAGGTCCCTTTTTGAGAGACTTGACTTGGGTCTCCGGATCCTATACGGGTACCTTTGTGGAGTATGTCAGGTGGGGCAGTGACTTCTGGAGAAGTCCGTGGGCGGCGGTTCAGCAGCTCGGGGTTAGACACCCGCACTGCTCTCGGAGCTGATCCTCCGGTTGTGGACTGGGTTCCCTTCCGGCCAGTGGACGTACTGGTCCAAATTCGGGTGCAGCTCAACACCCTAGGGTCCCACCTTCAGTCAGGGCCACCTCTCCTGAGGTGCCCTCCGCTGCGCTACTCACAGGGTTCCCCTCCAATGACTTTCTCCTCTACTCACTTTCCTGCTCTACACTATACCTCCTAAGCTCCTGCCACCAGGACCGGTTTCCTAATGACAGATTAACCTATTGGTCCCCTAGCCTAAGGTGTGTGGATGCGTGTGGTGAGGGTCCCATACAAACATCCCAGTCCCCTGGTCACAGGAATACTACAACTGCTGGTCTGGGTGCAGTATCCCTCCGTGGTGCACCGACAAGTGGGGCGTCACATATATATGTAAAATATAAATTCTATTACTAATTTATAGTAAACAAACATAATACAATACCATGTTACAGTGGAATCCAGCATAGTGTCTTTTAAAGGGGGTTATTCATTATTTGACAACAACTCCTTAAAGGCAACCTGTCACCCCCCTTGGGCGTTCTAAACTGTGCCCACCAGCTGTAACATGATGTAATTGGAGTTCCTGTAACCCCTCTATATGCCCAGACGTGACGTCCCCCTGCAGACAGCTCCTGTCAGGAGACGCCGGGTCTGTTTTACGTACAGCACCTCGGACAGCTCCTGACAGGAGAATGAACCAATGTACTGTAGGCAAGTTGCGTACAGTACCTCCGACAGCTTTTTAAGTGAATTTATAAAACCCGACAATTGTTGGCTTTGATTTAAACCATGTATTAACCCCTGCACAGCCATGGTGTGATGACAGCATGTGTCCAGGAAGTGTAACAAACAGCAGGTTAACCCTGCAGACACCGGCTTATTAGCCGCATCTGCAGCCTCTGTGCTGACATGCAGCACAGAGGCTACAGATGGGGTTAATATTCAGCAAAACCCTGGCATTTTAAAATATTAACATCTGGTGTGCGTTTACTAACCATCTAGCAGCAGCGGTAACAGATGATTGGTTACTGTATAGGGAAAGTGGCAAATTCAAACCCTGCGACATTTAATGATACTGGTCCGAGTGCAATGCGAGTCTCCCTTGCATTACACTAGCGCGAGGCACACGGATAGTGTGCCTTAGCCTAACATTCAATCTGCTCTCACTGGGGGTCCAACCCCCTTTGTGTAGTGAAGGGAGCTGGCAATAAGTGTCAGATCGATAATGATGGACACATGACTCACGGGCACCAGCGATACTCGCCGAGCAATGAGTATCCTGAATACTGTATTATCCGTGCGAGTAGTGAATAGTAACCATTACACTCACTCATCACTACTTATAATGATACCAAACAGGAAGCCTAGAAAATAATACATAAAGAAGAGACTTTGCAGGCTATATTATTTTGACTATATAATCCAAAGAAATTCTAAAATCCTAGCATTATGCAGACTAACAAAGTTAATATTGACAAGATCTCATAAACTGTGCCAGCTTCAAGCACATCTACTATGAATTTATGAAATGTTCTCAGCTTTTGTGACAGACGCAATCCAAACGTAAAGCATCTTCATGCTTAAAATCTGCAACGGTTCATACTGAAAATGAATGACTGAGTATTGAATAAAACTGTAATAATCAGCTGCAGAACAGCATCATCATTTAAAGAAGGTGGAAAGACATCAAGGAATCACTACTGGGTAGGGAGAAAGTTCTCAGGGGCAAATCAACTGTGCAGTCTGCAAAGCATTATATAGGGTTAGAATTCTAAAATATATTTTACCCTACATTTAATGAAAAGTCTATACTGAGTTATTAAAATGAATCTGTCAGCAGGCTTTTGCTACCACATCTAAAAGCAAAATGATGTGATGTAGGCTAAGAGATTCTGAAATTAACGATGTTTAACTTAGACTACTGGCTGCAGCCAGTAATGATCAAGCATTTCGTTTTAGCCATGTAGTAGAGCTGGGACAGCTGCCCACACCAGGCATTCCATAGAGATTGTGTCAATCACAGTACGGATGTACGTATACAGTCTCTAGCCTCCTTCACAGATCTGTGTTTCCTATGTTTCTAGTACATGTTGTAACAGCAATGCCCTTCTGAGACACTGACATACTCACCGCCATGGTATGGCTGTGCACCTTCTTCCCTCAGCCAACCTCATGTGCTGCTGCTGTCTCCAGCTCCCATGCATTTTGCACAGGTTCCCCATTGGTGCGCTTAAGGTGCGTGCCTGTGCTCTTTCCCTGCACTTAAAGGGATATCATTGTATAGTCACAAGTGCCCCTCAACCTGTTACTGAGAGGCACTAGGTATTTCAGGCATCCTCCCACTAGGAGAGGTGCCTAAGCAGTATGTTAGTTTAGTCATTTTACTGTCTGCTGGGCTAGTTGTAAGGTCCTGTTAGTGTAGGTCTGCTACCTGTCCCTGTGTCCTGCCTTCCCATATCTGTCAGTATCTGCTGTGTTCTCTGCACCAGCCTACATCTGCCATCTTGCCTGCTACAGCCATCCCAACAGCACCTACCTACACAAGGGACTGTACCTATGTCAGCCTCTTTGTCAGCTGCACTGGGGGTCAGCTGACACAGTTCCCTCTGTGGTCCACTAGGTCCACTCCCCCACACTCTCCCCTGCAGGCTTAACACATGTAATATACATTTTTTTCATGTATACTACATGTGCCCGTTATCATTTATGGGGATGCTCACATGTTCATGTTTTTCAATGGTTCAAGTGTCTGTGCAAAACATATGGAGACATGTCTGTTGTTTTCCAGCAGCACAGATGACAAGGGACCATGCAAGTCTATGGGTTTCTAAAACCAAGTACAGCACACGGATGGCATCTGTGTGCCACCTACCGTATGTGCTCTACCTGTTTAATATTGCAAAGTATAGGAAACGTTTTGTAATTTCTTTATTTCTTTAGCCATCTGTGAAAAACACTGATGACTGATGGTAAAAATGGACACAGACCGTACACTGATGACACTGGTACCATGATTTCATGTATGTGTTTTATATGGATGTGTTAAGGACGCCATAATGTCATTTCTGTTGGGAGGTTTGGCTGTCATTAGAACAGCAATTGGGTTTTGGGTGTTGAAACTCTGAGAGAAGCCCATGACCCTCTCTCAGAGCTGAATGTGGCTCTCCTGGTGAGAGAGGTTGAGGCCCTCTGCTATAGACCTTGATATGATTTTGGATTATTGTATCAATAGGGGTAATTACAATTTGAATTACAATTTGTGTAAGTAATTCAACTGGCAAAAAAAGGGGAAAGAGGATACGTCTGTCATGTGCCTCTTAATTCATGACTATTATTGCAGTCCAATACACCAGAACCTAAACATAATCCCCACACACCTCTTTAAAGGGAACCAAAAAGCAGGATTTAGGACTATAAAATGAAGCCACTGCCTTAAAGGCACTGGGATGCTGAATATAATCATAGCTTTACTTGAATTATTCCATGTTTGATTGCAAAGAAAAGTCTAATAAAACTCCTGGAAAACAGGGCAAGATGATTCATGTGTGCAGCCCTGTGTCATTATTTGGGTTATTTTTATTACTCCCCTGTGGGCATGCCTTTCAGCTGTAAGCCATACTCTTCTCCCTCCCTCTCATTGGTACTTTCAACTTCAGTACTTTCAGATGAGAGGCAGGGGGAAGGTTTTGGCTTACAGCTGAAAGCCATGTACACAGGGGAGTAATAAAGAAAAAACAACCCCAGTGCTGCTGCACACATCAATCACCTGCTTCCCTGTTTTTCAGGAGTTTTATGACACTTTTTTCTGCAATCAAACATGGAATCATTCAAGTAAAGGTACACTTGCACTCAGTGTCCCAGTGTCTGTAAAGCACTGGCTTCAATTTATAGCCCTAAATCCTGCTGGTTGGTTCCCTTCAAAGCTAAAAGGTCTTGTTAGGGTTCCCTGTATAGCTCTGTAAAAACATGGAAGCAGAAATTCTAGTGTGAACAAAGACTAGGAAGATGTAAACGTAGATTGATTCTATCCTATCTGTGACATACAATGTAGTAATGTATACTGTAGTGTCATTCACCATACTGTCTACAAACATTCTAACCTGATAATGAGCTGTAGGAAGGTATTCTCTGTGTAAATACACACTTCCAATCTTGTTTCCTGCATTTCAAATTAGATAAATCCTTCTATACAAACATAGAGAAAACATTTTTTTTTGTTAAAACTAAAAGCACAGACATGAATCCTATCTATTTTCTAATCATCTACCTATCAATTTCGAGAAACTTGAATCAAAACAGACGAGATGTTCATTTTTCCCCTCTATAAATAGACATGTGATTTGCATTCCATCAAAATGTATCTACAGCAGCAATGAGTGAAGCATTACTGTCTATTACACTGAAGGCTAATTATACAGTGAGGCAATAAGCACCATATTTCCATATGTAAATATCATACTACTAAACCTAGCTATGTACATGTGTCCTGCCATTTTCTGTTGTGGAAATGATCTTTATTTTACACTAGAATTAAAGGGGACTTGCATGTTTTTTTCTGGCATATGTAGTATAATACATATTTGTATTCCCCAATACGTAGTAAACCTTGACCACTTTCTAGTTCCGCTATTCCTCTATAACTCCTTAATAGTCAGCCAAATGTTTCCCTACAAACTATTAAAGTGTCCAATCTACACAGACTGTACAAGAGCTCTTCCACTTGACAACACTTAGTTGGCAATATGTCTCATATGTACAAACATTGGTGCTATCCCTTTATAGACTCCAGTCCTTATGTGGTTAAACAGCATGTAGGCTAATAAAGCCAATAGTGGTCTTTCTGTCCCGCCAAAGAATTCATCTGCTCTTATAGTTTCTTTTTTTTCAGCTGGCACCTGTTCACATTATTGGTGTTGCCAGTCTGTCTTTTGATAAATCTGCTCTTAGAGTTAGTCAAGTAACTGGCATCAACTGTTTGTTTCTTGTGCTTATAATATAATACCTTTAATTTGTGTAATGTTATGCTAGTCCCCACACGGACAAGAAGAAGCAGAGTAGTCAAACATTCAGGTCAGATACCAGGAGAGCATGTCAAGACAGAGGGGATAAAACAGAGGACACAGTCCAAGGTCAGCTACCTGGAGAGAAGCAGATCAGAACAGAAGGACAAGACAAAAAAATGGTCAAACAAAGGCAAGGTCAGGCAGCAAGAGATCAATTCCCAGAGCACAGATTCAAGAGATCAACTTAGCACCTCAGAGCTGAAGCTACAACTGGCAGTGCTCTGGGAAACACAGCAGAGCTAAAAGGCTGAGCAATTACAGGAGACAAGGAGCAGCTGCAGAATCTCTGCACAAGCTAGAAAGAGACTGGTTCACCGAGCCATCAATAGGACACAAACAGCCCAGCACATCGCAGCTCCAGACAGGATGATTAAGCTGTCAATCACCCAGCCCAACACACCCTGAATGCAGAGCAGGGGAATCGTGACATGTATTATTAACAGCATTTCATTATTTAGTAACAGTGTGACCTGCTTAAAATTTTATGTATCTGTTTAGTTTAGTTGTAAGGTATTCTGGGAAGTCTCCTAGAACACATTGTGGTTTCCTCAGAGACAGAAACCATTTTCATCTTTGCTCCAGGTGAGAGAATATGTTGAATCCCTCACCTACATCTTATTCCTAGTTACACTTGTTCATTTATAGACGGTAAGATAGAATAACTTCTGTCTCATACTGTGGCTAAATGCATGCTTTCCGCACCATTCAGCAATGTATTCTTATACACTGTTGTCGTATCACCTCATAGTTTTTCCTCATCCTGCCATATTTATTACCAATAAAGAAGAAAGTTGTAGTTCCAATAGCCTCATTCAGTAACGTCAATAAGGCCTCATTCACATGTTCATGACAGTCGAGGGAGAATTTCCTGGTCGTTAAAAGACCATGTTCTCTCTGAACACACTCCAACATAATTTAAATAACGACAAAACACTGCTAGTGACTTGGTTAACAATTTGGCCACATCAGCCTTTATTGCCTATTGTTTACAGACTAATAAGAACCAACAGGTACACCGTCCAATGGGCGTCCCAACTTAACAAAACAATAGGCACTCCACGTATCACACATGGATAGATCCAGTCCAGAAGCCTCCTAACTTTCTGTCCCTGGCTGCAACACACCGGCCCCAGGGGAGAAGTATTACCGAGAACCAATACCCCAACCTTGCAGAACCCCGTGCCTGCAAGGTACTTGTAACCACCATACCTTAAAAGTGGCTCACCTCCCAATTACTATATAAGATTCACTGCCTCTGGACCAGACCTACCCCCGCTGCCGTGGCATCCCCAGCACACCACCAACTATAGCATACCAATCAACTCGCTCCAACTCAATCAACATGCCTCCACCATTCACAACCTGGAACCTAAACAAAACAAAGGCTGGTGGGAGGGAAACTTTCCTGCTCCCCAGAAATGGAGTGAGGGGTCACTTCCCTCTATCATTCCTATAAAAAAAACCTTTAGCTCCCCCTCTTCCTGCCCTAACCAAACCCCCCCAACAAATAGACAACCTCTGCCTTTTATAAATCTTTTCTATCCACAACCTCCCCCTATTAATTCCCTCCCTCCCTGAATGTCATGGGGCCTGTACACCTTAGGAGTTTCCTGGCACTTCATTTCTTTTGGTCAGTATTTCACCAGTGTTGGCCAAATTGATGAATGGCTCCAAAACACAGATCGGACATGAGTCTTTAAGTTTTTCTCTCTGTTGTTGCCACTTCTGATTTTGTTTATTATTTTGCAGCAGAAGTTATAATGTGTAAAAAAGGCCTTAAAGGGTTTGTCCCCAGAACAAAGTTAATTTAAAATTTCATTTTAATCAATAGATCTTGAAATAATCTACCGGTACATACATAATTGCCAGTGGGCAATGTAACCCAATTACCCAATGCACTGCGCTGACCGGAAGCCGTGTCATATTAGGATACCCAAGTGATGGGTATGCTAATACATAAGTGTCAGTGGGCGATGTAACCGAATTCCACAATGCACCGTGCCGACCGGAAGCCGCGCCATATTAGGATACCCAAGTGATGGGTATGCTTATATGGGGCAGGCTGGAGGCAGCACAGACAACACAAGCCAACGCTGCACACGCCACCTGCAGACCCCCACACGCCTCCAAGAGCACCTCTCCTGATGCCGCAGACCACCGCACACCCCTGCATGTAGACCCCTGCACCCTCTTTCTCCGGTGCCCAGAGATCCCCGCACTCTCTTCCTCCAATGCCCGCAGGCCCCCTGCACTCCCCTCCTGTGCCTGCAGACCCCTGTCAACTTACGTATTAGGACAGGACCTTTGGTGATGTCACAGTCATGTGATCAGTCACATGACCATTAAAGAAAGGGGCAAAGAGAGAACAGGGGGCAGGGTGGCCAAACAGCGCAGGGTGGGCAAAGACAGGGCAGGGGGACGAATATAGTGCAGGAGCATGAGGCAAAGAGAATGGAGGGGGGCCAAAAATACCACAAGGTCGGGAAACAGAAGACAGGGAGGCAAAGAGAGCGCAAGGGGGGATGTGTAGGAGGGTAAAGAGAGAGCAGAGTGGCCAAAGAGAGGGCAGTGAGTCAAAGGGAGGGCAGGAGAGGCAAAGATAGCATGGGGCAGGGAGGGCAAAAAGAGTGCAGGGTGGGCAAACAGAGCGCAGGGGGGCCAAAAAGAGCACAGGGGGAATAAAGAGCGCAGGAGGGACAAAGAACGCAGGGTGGGAGTGACGCCCTCCCGATGCGATAGCAAGGCCACAAACTGCCCCTGCGTGAGTGACATACATGCCGCCACTGCCGACTGCAACCCACCCGCTCCCAGCAGCCCGGTCCCTACCGTCACTGCCGCTGGCAGCCACAAGCCAGCCGCAGCCTGCAGTCCGCAGTCCCACCGCACGCTTCTGACGCTCATCTCCCGCCGCAGAGAGATCAGCGGCGACACCACCGGGAGATGCGTGCCGGCCACGCAGGCAAATCAGCGGTGAGCGCCGACCAATCAGCTGCTAGCGGTATTGGCATAAGATTTCAATACCGCTAGCAGCTAATATGATTGGTGATGCGCCGGCCGGCGCGTGACCAATCAGTTGTGCCGCGGTATTGGCATGGGATATAAATTCCGTCCAGCTGATTGGCCGTGTGCCAGGCGGGCAAACAATCAGCTGTGCCGCGCGGTATTGGCGCAGGATTTAAATACTACTCAGGGAGGCAAGGACATGGGAGGCAGAGGGCACAGGGGAGGCAGGGGCACAAGGGAGGGAGAAGGCACAAGGGAGGGAGAAGGCACAGGGGAGGCAGAAGGCACAGGGGAGGCAGGGGCACAGGGGAGGTAGTGGCACAGGAGGAGGCAGAAGGATTGGGGGGGCAGGGGCACAGGGGAAGCAGAGTGATGGGGAGAAACAGTGCACATAGGACAGACAGCGCACACAGGGGCTGAGAACTCACAGAGCGGAGAGAAAGGCACAAGTGAGAGAGAGCGCACAGGTGAAGAGACAGCACAGAGGGGAGAGAGCGTACAAGGGGAGACAGGCACAAAGACTGCCCTCCCAATGCAATAGCATCGGGCCAGTTTCTAGTAATTTGTATATATGGATGTTTAAAAAAATGTTCCAGTGCTGAGATAATACTATATATGTGTCCCTGCTATATACTGTGTAATGGATGTGTCTGACCGTAAAGGGACATGGTCTGATTATACCATATCTCCTGTGCTGAGATAATCTTGGCAACTAAAAATAGGGCAGAGCACAAACATTTTTATTTGCCAGCAAAGGTAAAATTACGTAGCTGGGAGTGGCAGCTGGCAGCTGTCCGCTTTCACTGGTGTAGACTTAAAAATACTGTGAAGCCTCACACAACTTTTTATTATTATTTATTTATTTATTTATTTAGTTAACACCCTATGATGGCAGGTTGGTTGCATAAACTAATGTGTATGGCAACCAAGCACAATCAATGTCCAGATTGTGGAAATGCACTCTGCAACAGCCAATCACAGAGGCTCTCGCAGAGTGTGAGCGTCTGTGCTTGGCTGTCTGCCTGACAGTGTAGTGAATATGCAGATAGCTTAATAGGCAGGACGGGGAAATGATTCAGCGGGAGACTGAGCGGCCCGGGAACAGTCGCAGGAGTCTGGTAAACCCGATCTACCTGTTCTTCTGTCTATCTATCTTCAGTAGGTTTATCTATCTTCACTAGGTTCTGCCACAGCTGTATGGCAGAACAGTATGCAGATAGTGTACATCATGTCTGTATACTGTTCCCATGCAGTTTGAGCACCTTCTCAGCCATCTCTGCCTTTTTACAGCCTCCACACACCTCATCGCTATTCAGTTTGAGTGTCTGTTTTTTCTTTGGTTATACTGCACCTACCAATCAAAGTAATGCCATTATCAATGGTGTATATGGCATTACTATGACTGGCAAGAAATCCCAGCATGTTTATTGGCAGAAAATCAATCAGGAAACATGCTTTTCAGTTCACTCGAATATCACGAGTAAATCCAAAAAACTTGCCAAGTAACAAGTATCCCGATAATTGTACTTCAGTAACCACAGAAACATCTGACTTAAAGGGGAACTCCAGTGAGAGAAAACCTTTTAGTACAGTCCCTGCCCTCCTACATGATGAAGCAGAGTAGTACACTGCAGCTGTAGGGTCTGTAGATCTCTTATAAATTGATAAAATCATATCTGCTCCTCTGCTCTGACCCTCACCTCATGGGACCCGAAATTTCATCATGTCAGTTTCATGCTGCTGGTGAGAGGAGGTGTATCAGGGGTGTGGACTATGGGGGCTGCAGGATCATCCTACATTCCAACCCCCTGACACTTCTGTATAGGGAGGGGGTGTGGCAAGGAGCATGGCCACCGGCTCCATGCTCACACATACAATCTTGTCCCTGACACACCATTCTTTGTGACGGGGGTCCAGGCTTGAAATAGCAATCATGTCCCCTAGCAGATACAAATACACGCTGTGATCCTCTGCTGTATGATGATGCATAATGTGTACTGTTATTGTGAGGGTAGGAGCACATGTCAATCATTACATTGATTGATTCAGCACTGCATGGTCTCTTCTCCCCCATGGGAACATGGTATCTTACTATCTCTCCAACTTTCAATGGATCATCATCATCATCATCACTGAAATGTAGGATGGTCCTGCAGTTCCCAGCATCCACGCCCCTGACACACCTCCTGCTTTTTGCTCCTACATGAAGCTGTGTCAGGGTCCCATGAAGTGGGGGTCAGAGCTGAGGAGCAGATATGATTTTATCAATTTATAAGTGATCTATAGATCCTAGAACTGCAGTTTACAGCTCTGCTTCATAATATAGAAGGGCAGGAACTGTACTAAAAAGTTTTCTCCCACTGGAGTTCCCCTTTAAGTCAGATGTTTCTGTGGTTACTGAAGTACAATTATCAGCAGTTCATGAGTTTTTACAATTTAGTTTACAAATACATCAAGGTTTCTCAACGATTCAATATTTAGAGCAGAGGTGGGGAACTCCAGGCCTTAGTGGTCGCCAACAGGACGTGTTTTCTGGCTTGCTCTAGTATTGCACAGATGATCATAAAATCACCTATACTGGTGATGATTCTAACTCCTGTGCAATGCTAAGAAAATCCTGACAATATGACCTGTTGGCGACCACTAAGGCCTGGAGTTCCCCACCCTTGATTTAGAGTGTTGACCCTCACTTTTCAAGACTTCTATAACTTGCGCATGACATGCGGGATACCAGTTTCTGGCCAAATCTTGGCTAATGGCAACCCATTCTTCCTTAGTCAGAATTTGTCTGTCTGAAAGCTTTTGTCCACTACTGTATACAGTTAGGGCCAGAAATATTTGGACAGTGACACAAGTTTTGTTATTTTAGCTGTTTACAAAAACATGTTCAGAAATACAATTATATATATAATATGGGCTGAAAGTGCACACTCCCAGCTGCAATATGAGAGTTTCCACATCCAAATCGGAGAAAGGGTTTAGGAATTATAGCTCTGTAATGCATAGCCTCCTCTTTTTCAAGGGACCAAAAGTAATTGGACAATGGACTCTAAGGGCTGCAATTAACTCTGAAGGCGTCTCCCTCGTCAATGAAGTAGTTAAAAGGTCAGGGGTGGACTCCAGGTGTGTGGTTTTGCATTTGGAAGCTGTTGCTGTGACCAGACAACATGCGGTCAAAGGAACTCTCAATTGAGGTGAAGCAGAACATCCTGAGGCTGAAAAAAAAGAAAAAATCCATCAGAGAGATAGCAGACATGCTTGGAGTAGCAAAATCAACAGTTGGGTACATTCTGAGAAAAAAGGAATTGACTGGTGAGCTTGGGAACTCTAAAAGGCCGGGCGTCCACGGATGACAACAGTGGTGGATGATCGCCGCATACTTTATTTGGTGAAGAAGAATCCGTTCACAACATCAACTGAAGTCCAGAACACTCTCAGTGAAGTAGGTGTATCTGTGTCTAAGTCAACAGTAAAGAGAAGACTCCATGACAGTAAATACAAAGGGTTCACATCTAGATGCAAACCATTCATCAATTCCAAAAATAGACAGGCCAGAGTTAAATTTGCTGAAAAACACCTCAAGAAGCCAGCTCAGTTCTGGAAAAGTATTCTATGGACAGATGAGACAAAGATCAACCTGTACCAGAATGATGGGAAGAAAAAAGTTTGGAGAAGAAAGGGAACGGCACATGATCCAAGGCACACCACATCCTCTGTAAAACATGGTGGAGGCAACATGATGGCATGGGCATGCATGGCTTTCAATGGCACTGGGTCACTTGTGTTTATTGATGACATAACAGCAGACAAGAGTAGCCGGATGAATTCTGAAGTGTACCGGGATATACTTTCAGCCCAGATTCAGCCAAATGCTGCAAAGTTGATTGGACAGCGCTTCATAGTACAGATGGACAATGACCCCAAGCATACAGCCAAAGCTACCCAGGAGTTCATGAGTGCAAAAAAGTGGAACATTCTGCAATGGCCAAGTCAATCATCAGATCTTAACCCAATTGAGCATGCATTTCACTTGCTCAAATCCAGACTTAAGACGGAAAGACCCACAAACAAGCAAGACCTGAAGGCTGCGGCTGTAAAGGCCTGGCAAAGCATTAAGAAGGAGGAAACCCAGCGTTTGGTGATGTCCATGGGTTCCAGACTTAAGGCAGTGATTGCCTCCAAAGGATTCGCAACAAAATATTGAAAATAAAAATATTTTGTTTGGGTTATGTTTATTTGTCCAATTACTTTTGACCTCCTAAAATGTGGAGTGTTTGTAAAGAAATGTGTACAATTCCTTCATTTTCTATCAGATATTTTTGTTCAACCCTTCAAATTAAACGTTACAATCTGCACTTGAATTCTGTTGTAGAGGTTTCATTTCAAATCCAATGTGGTGGCATGCAGAGCCCAACTCGCGAAAATTGTGTCACTGTCCAAATATTTCTGGCCCTAACTGTACTTACGACCTTCTATGCTGAAGATATAGAACATATTTTTGACTAAATTAATGTGACTGAACTTTGCACACACAGATAAAGATTTGGGAAAATTCATATTAAGTGAGAAAGACACTTGTGAAGCCTTTTCTGAAGGATCATGACCCCTTTGTTGCAAACAAGATACAACAGTTGCTTATAAGGGACAGTGTAGGCGGTGAGCACTTTATAGATGTTCATTAGACCTTAGGAACTATCATCACTGCCTTAAGAAGGTAAATTCTGATAATATTGTTTGATGCTATGTCCTGGGTGTTGTCTACATTTTATCTAAACGTCTTTTCATTAAGGAACATTTTGATGCATCTGTACTTAGGGCATAGACAAAAAAAATGAGAAAACATTACAATTGCAAAATGATGATGGTACTATACAAAAGTAATGGAAAGAAATAAGAAAAGCGGAATCAAAGAAAAACGTCTGCTTCACCGTGAAACAGCCAGACTGCCAGCAGAACAATCAATAATACGAGTGACCTGGAGGGGAAAAGACAGCGCAGGATTACATGTAGGTGGTGAACAGTTAATAGTGTAAATGCATGTATAGGCCATAAAGGTTTCTAGCTGTTCAGCAATTAGCTTTTAGGGAGTGAATAATAAAAAGAATACAGCAAAAGCTAAATGTTGAGAAAATTATAAAAAGGTTACATTGTATAAAATTGCACTACTTGGGATTTGGAGAGAAAATAATTACTGTTTCCGAGCTAGAGAAAAATGTAAAGAAAACCTTCTACCCTGACTGCGGAACATCAAAAAATCATTCTCGAGTCCTGGTCTGCAAACCATACAGTAGCTGTCTATTAACGTGACATAGGGGCTCCAGAAGGAATGATTCCAAGCACACCCCCTCCATCTATGCAAATCACTTCCAAGAATTGTCCAGCAATGTATGGAAAATCACATTTTGAGTTCTTAATAAAATTTCCATTTATTGGTATGCAGGTAAAAATTATTTTTTTTGCACATAAGCTCACAGATCAGTTTATTATGTCTTCAGGCAACATGTTTTCGGCTAGCTGGTAGCCTTAAGGGCTCGTTACACGCTACGATGTCCCAGCGATCCGACCAACCATTGGGTCGCTGGGACATCGCTAGCTGATCGGTATCTGATCGCTGGTGAGCTGTCACACAGGCAGACTCACCAGCAACCAATGGACCAGAGACATTATGGAAAAGAATAAAATATTCTTTCCACGGTGTCAGGCTTTGGTAAGCGGGAGCAGGCTGGTAACCATGGTAAACAGCGGGTGTCTAGGCAACGCCTAGTTACCCGATGTATACCCTGGTTACCAGCCTCCTCCGCTTACAGGCTGGTATCCAAGGTACACAGCGGGTAACTAGGGACACCACTGTCCCTAGTTACCCGCAGTGTACTTAGATACCAGCCTGTAAGCTGAAAAGGCTGGTAACCAGGGTATACATCGGGTAACTAGGCGCTGCACACTGCCTAGGTACCCGCTGTTTACCATGTTTACCAGCCTGCTCATCTTATCTCTGGGGGGGGGGTGCGGGCAGGGCAGGAGGAGTGGGGGGGGAGTGTGGGCAGGGCAGGAGGAGCAGGGGGGCTTAGAGGAGAGCCGCGGCTCTTTTGCATATGCTGCGCTCATTGGTTGCCGCGGCTGGCGGCAGCCAATGAGCGCTGGCTAACGATTTCCGTGACAGACAGAGAACATTAGGTAATTATATAGTAGATCATTGCACCATTTATTCCATGGTTCTTTACATGTAAAAATGGGCATACATTGACAAGTACAATATTTATGAATAGTATAAGGCACACACAGGCACAGTAGGAGATAAGACCCCGCCTACAAGGGTTCACAATCTACAAGGGACTGGTGAGGATACAGTAGGTGAGAAGAGAGGACCCTGCTCACGAGGGCTCACAGTCTACAAGGCATTGGTGAGGATACAGTAGGTGAGAAGAGAAGACCCTACCATTGAGGGACCAAAGTCTACAAGGGATGGGTGAGGATACAATAGGTGAGGAGAGAGGACCCTGCCCGCAAGGGTTTACAGTCTACAAGGGATGGGTGAGGATACAATAGGTGAGGAGAGAAGACCCTGCAACGAGGGCTCAGTCTAAAATGAAATAAGTGAGTAATGAGTAAGTGAGGAGAGAGGACCTTTGCCGAAAGGATTCACAGTCTACAAGGGATAGGAGAGGATACAGTAGGTGAGGAGAGAGGGCCCTGCTAGCAAGGGCTCACAGTCTACAAGGGATGGGTGATGATACAGTTGGAGAGGGTAGAGCTGGTCATGTGATGGTTTAGTGGACTTAGGGTAACTGAAGGTTGTATGCTTGTTGGAAGACATAGGTCTTCAGGTTCCTTTTGAAGGTTTCCACGTTAGGAGAGAGTTGGGGCAGAGAGTTCCAGAGAATAGGGGATGCACAGGAGAAATCTTGTATGTGATTGTGGGAAGAAGAGAGGAGAGGAGAGAAGGAGATCTTGTGAGGATCGCAGGTTGCATCAAAGTAAGTACTGGAGACCATGTCATAGATGTATGGAGGATCTGATCTGATGTACAAACCACATGATTAACTTGTGAAGTAATTGCTGTACAGCTATTGAGCCTGTGTGCCAGCATTCTTCATCTGGATGTACCTGAGTAAATATACAAGTAAATGTGTTTTCTTTCTTAAGCACACACAACAATGCAACATCGATCCCGACAACAATAACGATCCTGTAGGGTACCTTTACACGCGGCTACATTTCTTGGGTGGCTACAGGTAACTTACTGGTTGCAGTGAAATCATGGAGAGATTATTCCATTTGTACACAGCAACAAGATAGAACCTTGTCTCCATGATTTCACTGCAACCAGTAAGTTACCTGTAGCCACCCAAGAAATGTAGCCGCGTGTAAAGGTACCCGTAGGGATCGTTGGTGCGTCGGTACCTGGTCGCTGGGGAGCTGTCAAACAGGCAGATCTCCTCAGCGACCAGGGACCAGGGAGCCACCTCCATATCGCTGGAAGCGGGAGGACACTGGTAACTATGATAAACAGCGGGTATCTAGGCAGCGCGTGGTGCCTAGATACCCGCTGTTTATCATAGTTACCAGCGTCCTCCCTGCTTACAGGCTGCGCTAAGCAAGGAGGACGCTGGTAACTATGATAAACACACGGGTTTCTAGGCAGCGCGTGCTGCCTAGATACCTGCTTTTTTTTCATAGTTACCAGCGTCCTCCCTGCTTAGCGCTGGTAACCATGATAAACACCGAGTATCTAGGCAGCGCGCGCTGCCTAGATACCATGTGTTTACCATGGTTACCAGCCTGTGAGGTCACTGATTGTTAGTCTCTCGCTGTCACACACAGCAATGCGTGCTGACCAGCGGGAGACCAAGGACTTAAAAAATGACCCAGAGCACTTTGAAACAATCAGCAATCTCAAAGCAGGGGCCTGATCGCTTCTAATTGTCACACGTAGCGAGATCGTTAGCGAGATCGCTGTTACGTCACAAAACCTGTGATATTACAACGTTCTCGCTAACGATCTTGTTATGTGTGATGGGAGCTTTACTGCCTCACTGGTCTCTGTGTTTACTGGACTATCTGGAGTGCACCATCTAACACCACACTGCCAGGAAACAGAGGTAAGTGAGTGCACTCTAGAAGCAAAAACTCTCTTTATTTTCTGCCATGGCTGCGTGGTAACTACTGCACACCACATGGTCCATGGTATTACACACAGATTGCTCCTGTAATTTCCAGCTGCATTGTTTATGCCCAGTGGATATTTACAGATTTCCTCGCTCTGCAAATTCCTTTAATTTAATTTAGTGTCATTAGGACTGTCACAAAAACTCAATTGAGATTGTTTGGCTCTTTTTTTCGCTTTTTTTTTCATGTTCTCATTTACCTCTATAGATAGGGACAATGCAACAACCTTGTCACCTCCTGCAGGGAATGGCCTTTAGATTACTCTTTCTCTGGGATGGGGGTCCCAGAAGACAAACGTCTACCTAGTTTACTTTTATACCCTGTATACTAGGTTAGTTAAAGCACTCAAACACAGTGAAACCCAAGGGCTACTAATACCCTGGGCTAGGTCCTTCCCTGGTGGGATAACTGGCTGGTGTCCATGTTGTAGACTCTTAACCGAGGCTCCATGGACTTCATCTGCATATTCAAATTCTAGGGAGCAATGCACCTTGGGTTTCACTGTGTTTGAGTGCTTTAACTGGTGCCCGCAGTGTTATCCTCCACTGGTCTCCACTAGGTCAGTGGTTGTTTTGTGATGTCTGTCTATCAAGCATTGTTCCCACCCAGCCAGAATCCTGCGCCACACTGATGAGGGGCAACAACCCCGAAACAGCTGTCTGTGGTTGGATACCTAGTCCATGGTAAACCCCTGGCAATATCTTCAAGCTCGCAAGGACTGGGTAGTGACTTAAGGGCTACTAATACCCTGGGCTAGGTCCTTCCCTGGTGGGATAACTGGCTGGTGTCCATGTTGTAGACTCTTAACCGAGGCTCCATGGACTTCATCTGCATATTCAAATTCTAGGGAGCAATGCACCTTGGGTTTCACTGTGTTTGAGTGCTTTAATTGGTGCCCGCAGTGTTATCCTCCACTGGTCTCCACAAGGTTAGTGGTTGCTTTGTGATGTCGGTCTATCAAGCATTTCTCCCACCCAGCCAGAATCCTGCGCCACACTGATGAGGGGCAACAACCCCGAAACAGCTGTCTGTGGTTGGATACCTAGTCCATGGTAAACCCCTGGCCATATCTTCAAGCTCACAAGGGCTGGGTAGTGACTTAAGGGCTACTAATACCCTGGGCTAGGTCCTTCCCTGGTGGGATAACTGGCTGGTGTCCATGTTGTAGACTCTTAACCGAGGCTCCATGGACTTAATCTGCATATTCAAATTCTAGGGAGCAATGCACCTTGGGTTTCATTGTGTTTGAGTGCTTTAACTGGTGCCCGCAGTGTTATCCTCCACTGGTCTCCACTAGGTCAGTGGTTGCTTTGTGATGTCGGTCTATCAAGCATTGCTCCCACCCAGCCAGAATCCTGCGCCACACTGATGAGGGGCAACAACCCCGAAACAGCTGTCTGTGGTTGGATACCTAGTCCATGGTAAACCCCTGGCCATATCTTCAAGCTCGCAAGGACTGGGTAGTGACTTAAAGGCTACTAATACCCTGGGCTAGGTCCTTCCCTGGTGGGATAACTGGCTGGTGTCCATGTTGTAGACTCTTAACCGAGGCTCCATGGACTTCATCTGCATATTCAAATTCTAGGGAGCAATGTACCTTGGGTTTCACTGTGTTTGAGTGCTTTAACTGGTGCCCGCAGTGTTATCATCCACTGGTCTCCACAAGGTCAGTGGTTGCTTTGTGATGTCGGTCTATCAAGCATTGCTCCCACCCAGCCAGAATCCTGCGCCACACTGATGAGGGGCAACAACCCCGAAACAGCTGTCTGTGGTTGGATACCTAGTCCATGGTAAACCCCTGGCCATATCTTCAAGCTCGCAAGGGCTGGGTAGTGACTTAAGGGCTACTAATACCCTGGGCTAGGTCCTTCCCTGGTGGGATAACTGGCTGGTGTCCATGTTTTAGACTCTTAACCGAGGCTCCATGGACTTCATCTGCATGATCCTGAGGGAAGATGAAAGGGGATCCTGAGGGGATCCTGAGAGAGTGTGCCTAACGTGTGAGTCTGGGCCTGAGAGAGAAAGGGGGAACCCCAGCATGGAGCGACCATACTCCAGGGAATTCCCCAGTCCACAACAGGAACGCCGGACCCGAGTAGACAGCCAGAGTCCACCTCTGAAGTCGTCAACCGGCTGCTGCAGCCTGTTCACCGGCTGCGGCACCCTGCCAGACGGAGCGGTCTGCCTGCTTTCTCACCATGAGGGAGGGGAGCCCCAAGACTACCTTCAAGGAGTAATTGGGTATAGACTCATCCTAGGTGGGGAAGAAAGGACACAGGTTCATCAACTAAGGCATACCACGGGTATGACCATACCACCTGGCATCCACTTGCAGCCACTCGTTGAGCTACCTGTTTCCTTAACAACTGTTGCTGAACTGTGGACTTGTATGCTGATGACTGTTTACAGTAAAGTACCCGGGAGAGTGACTTTGCCTCCATGTCTTTGTGCTACAGAATTCAACCTGTTTGCTTCCAGGAACGCTGCCCCGGAGCATCAGCTCCACCTGTAGGGAGTTTTGCCATCCTTGCCGCGATACCATCGCCCTCCGGAGGACTGTGGCGGCGCTGGTGATCCCTTACCAGGTACTACAGGTGACGTCACGTGACAAAAACTCTTATCCCCTGTACATAACCCCCTATTGAAGTGTCACCAGGCCATGGGCTCAGCCACCGGTGACATCTCCGCGAACCCCTCCGAGTCTGATATCCGAGTACCCCAGGGCCTGGGGCTCGACATTGGTCTTGCAGCTACAATACAGATAACAGCAAACTGCTAAGACTGTGAAAATGTTTAAGGCCTAATTATTGGAAGCACAATTGTATATTCCTGAACGTTCCATCAGTAAAATGTTCACAGCTCCAATAATTTAGGAAGAAAACAGACTGTGGAGTTTAGTTGTTTTTTTTTTTAGAGTAAAATTAAAATGTACAGTTAAAGAAGAACATGGAAGTGACAGTCAGTGACAGGCAGAGAGTGCCGTCCTGCTCTATCTACGAGCTGCCTTCCGGTGATTGTCTTCCAACCACTGAACGTTGCGTCTGCTGGCAATTCCCAGCTGCAGGAGAGAACATCTGTGGAGTTACATCTGTATCTGAACAGGTTCCCGAGGAAATTACTCTCAGCCACTGAAGCACTTCTAAGCTGTCAAGCGAGTAAATCTAACACTCCTGATAAACAATGTTTTGCCGAGGACTCAGAGTTGGATTTGCACATGTTTACCTGATTCTCAAGAGCTCTTCCTATCCACTGTAGACGACGCAAAGACTTAAATGCCAAATGCTTGCCATGCTGTTACAGTCTGGAATCATTTTTCATTTATTTTGTACTGTGAGGAAGAACCACATTATCTATCACTCAGCAATCATTACTGCAGGATGCTTCAAATAAATATCACTTAGTCTGTTCCTGTGCTGTAATAATCGATTCATAAACAAGAATCCAAAATAATCTGAAGTTTAATATTCCTTTCTTAAAGGGACTGTCAAGTCTGCATTCACTGTATTCACTGGTGGACACAGACAGAAGGGACCCCTGTGCAAGAACATTATATAAGGGATTTTACTGCAAAAGAGCTCATCAAAATGCACAATTCCACCTGCTTTGAAGGTAGAAATGGGCCCCCTTACCTCCTGGGTCCCTGAGCAGCTGCACTGGCTGCACCAATGATATGTCCACTCCTGACTGTATGTCAATCTATGTGACTTCAAACTTGTGAATCCTGACATTTCACGCACAAGCTGCTGTGAGGATGATCTGGTGTCGGTGTCGGGAACAGGCGCTTATGTTACCGCAAGTACATGTTGTGCATACTCTCAGCCACATTCTGACTAGACTGTTTACAGCCTCACTCAATGTAAGTGTATTGAGCAAGGCCGGAAACAGTCTTCTCAGAATGTGGCCATGATTATGCTTATTGCATATTTGCAGACGCATGTCTGTCTGCTCCAGGCGTCGGCACCGGAGAATCCTCACAGCAGCTAGTGCATGGAGATGAAGGATTCACAAGTCTACAGTTATATAGAGTGCATGGAGACTTGTGTCTCCGACTGGACAACCCCTTCAAAAGGGGACCTATCACTAGGTATCCAGTTGTTGCTCTTATTTTATTCCCACTGCTCCCATGAGTTTTCTGGGGTGTTTTTTTTCTTCTTTTAGTGTAAATCCAGCACATGGTTCCAGAAACATGAACCTTTCCACTTAGCGCAAATCAATTTACAAGTTATGGTACTCTGAGTGTGGCTCACAGGGTATTTTGCAAAAAAGTAAAAAAATCCAGTGAGCATCAACCCCTAGAAAAATGGAGAACCGAGGGAGATGGCAAGTTATAATATATAAAACAATGATGATATCACAGTGAACAGCACTGTGTGAACGCTGCCTTTGGTGAAATGTATTTTTGTAAAAGATCCATGTCTTTTTATACTTCAACCTGATGAACCTTTTGGAAGTACACTGAGCTGTAGGCTGATTTTCTGCTAAGGGAAAAAAAAAATCTGATTTCTCAGCGAGTGTGACACGAGCTTAGTGTGACTTGGAGCGTAAGTGCGGACGGAAGTAAGTGTGTGACTTGTGATTCAGTGACTTTGGATTCAGGGAGTTTGGAAGGGAGGACTTACTGAATTGCAGGTTGTATTTATTTAATACTTTGCATTTCTTTTTACTTATCATTTCTGTCTGGTGCAATTCCCATTAGGAAATGAGCACTATAATTGACAATGCCATCCGGTGTACATCTTGCCACATGTATGCAATCCTTGAACGGCCGATCGAGGGTGCGTACTGCTGTGTGAGATGTGAGTATATTGTACATTTGGAAGCCCAGATAGTGGATCTAAATGAACAACTGACAACGCTGAGATCCATAGACAATATGGAAAGGAGTCTGCTGCTCACTGAACAGCTGCTCAATGGGATAGATGTGGGGGAGGATGGTAGTATGGCGCTGCAGGACTGTGAGGTAGCTAGCTGGGTGACAGTTAGAAGGCGGGGTAGAGGGAAGGGTGCCAGGGAGGCTAGCCCTGATCTGGCACACCCCAATAAATTTGCTATGTTGGCAGATGAGGGGTATGTGAGTTCAGGTACAGCATTGATGCAGCAGGGCATGACCTCTGAAAGCCAGAGGAGTGTCTGCTCCAATAAGGGGGAAAACAGGAGAGAAGGGCAGGTCAGACAGGTGCTGGTAGAGGGGGACTCAATTATTAGGGGAATAGATAGGGCAATCTGTCACAAAGACAGGGATTGTCGAACAGTGTGCTGCCTACCTGGCGCTCGAGTCCGGCACATCGCTGATCGGGTTGACAGATTACTGGGAGGGGCTGGTGAGGAACCAGCGGTCATGGTGCACATTGGCACAAAGGACAAAGTTAGAGGTAGGTGGAAGGTCCTTAAAGATGATTTCAGGGAATTAGGCTGCAAGCTTAAGGCAAGGGCCTCCAAGGTAGTATTCTCTGAAATACTGCCTGTACCACGTGCCACACCAGAGAGGCAACGGGAGATTAGGGAGATAAATAAGTGGCTCAGGAATTGGTGTAGGAAGGAGGGGTTTGGGTTCCTGGAGAACTGGGCCGACTTCTCTGTTGGCTACAGGTTCTATGCTAGGGACCTCAATGGGGAAGGTGCAGCTGTGCTGGGGGAGAAAATGGCTAGAAGGTTGGAGGAGTGTTTAAACTAGGGATTGGGGGGGAGGGTATTCATTGTATAGGAGGGGAAGATAGTGTAAATAGTAACCTGGGCACAAGTAATAAAATTGGGGGTGGCATGGGGGGTGGGGTTAGAACAGTCAATATAGTAGGAAGGAATAGAGGTAAAGAGAGATGCATAAAGTGCATGTTCACTAATGCCAGACGCCTCACCAACAAAATGGAGGAATTAGAATTGATTTTGTTGGAAAATAATTATGACATGGTGGGGATTTCGGAGACTTGGCTGGACGAGAGCCATGACTGGGCTGTTAATTTACAGGGCTAATGTCTGCTCAGAAATGACCATACAAATAAGCAAGGAGGAGGTGTATGTTTATACGTAAAATAATCCTTAAAACCCATCTTGCGTGATAATATAGGGGAATCTAATGGAAATGTAGAGTCTCTGTGGGTGGAGATAAGGGGAGGGGGAAAAAATAATAAATTACTGAAAGGGGTTTGTTATAAGTCTCCAACAATAATGGAAGTGGAGGAGAATATCCTCATAAAGCAAATAGATGAAGCAGCGACTCAGGGAAAGGTCACTTCAACTAACCTGAAATACATTGGGGATCAGAAACCTGCAGTTCCAGCAAGGGTAATAAGTTTTTGAAAACTATGAGAGACAATTAACTTTCACAACTGGTTCAGGACCCAACAAAAAGGGGGGCACTGCTGGACCTAATATTAACCAACAGGCCGGACCGCATATCAAATATACAGGTTGGAGGTCACTTGGGTAATAGTGATCATAACATAATAAGTTTTCAAGTATCCTTTACTAAGATGTGTAGTAGAGGGGCTACAAGGACACTAAACTTCAGGAAGGCAAATTTCCAACGGTTGAGAGATGATCTTAGTGCAATTAACTGGGACGATGTCCTGAGACATAAAAGTACACAACACAAATGGGAGATGTTTATTAGCATCCTGAATAGGACCTGTGCACAATATACACCCTATGGGAATAAGCATGCTAGAAATAGGAGGAAACCATTATGGCTAAATAAAGCGGTAAGAGGTGCAATAAGTGACAAAAAGAAAGCATTTAGGGAATTAAAGCAAGTAGGTAGTGATGAAGCACTAAATAAATACAGAAAATTAAATAACATCTGTAAAAAGCAAATCAAGGCTGCAAGGATTGAGACAGAGAGACTCATTGCCAGAGAAAGTAACAATAATCCCAAAATATTTTTTAACTACATAAATAGTAAGAAACTAAAAAATTATGGGGTTGGCCCCTTTAAAAATAGTCTGGGTGAAATGGTGGATGAGGATGAGGAAAAAGCCAATATGCTAAATGACTTTTTTTCAACAGTATTTACACAAGAAAACCCATGACAGACAATATGATCAGTGATAACAAAAATTCTCAATTAAATGTCACCTGCTCAACCCAACAGGAAATACGACATCGTCTAAAAATCACTAAAATTGACAAATCCCCGGGCCCGGATGGGATACACCCCAGAGTGCTGCAGGAATTAAGTACTGTCATAGACAGACCTTTATTTTTAATATTTAAAGATTCTATAATAACAGGGTCTGTACCACAGGACTGACGTATAGCAAATGTGGTGCCAATATTCAAAAAGGGGACAAAAACTGAACTTGGAAATTATAGGCCAGTAAGCTTAACCTCTACTGTGTGTAAAATCCTAGAGGGTTTTCTAAGAGATGCTATACTGGAGTATCTGAAGAAAAATAACCTCATGACCCATTATCAACATGGTTTTACGAGGGACCGTTCCTGTCAAACTAATCTGATTAGCTTCTATGAAGAAGTAAGTTCTGGACTGGACCAAAGAAATGCAGTGGATGTGGTGTATATGGACTTTTCAAAAGCTTTTGATACGGTGCCACACAAAAGGTTGATGCATAAAATGAGGGCAATGGGGATAGAGGAAAATATGTGTAAGTGGGTTAAGAACTGGCTAAGGCTGGCTTCACACTGCGGTCAGATCAGGTCAGGTTCGATCAGGTTTTGTGTTTCAAAACCAGGAGTGTCTCCAAAACTTAGAACAGGTGTCAATCTTTCAATTATAGTTTTTCTCTGCAAGTTCCTCTCCTGGATTTGGCACACAAACCTGATCGAACCTGATCAGTGAAAAACCGCAGTGTGAAACCAGCCTTAGTGATAGGAAACAAAGGGTGGATATTAATGGAACACACTCAGAATGGGTCACAGTTAACAGTGGGGTACCACAGGGGTCAGTGTTGGGCCCGCTTCTATTTAATATATTTATTAATGACCTTGTAGGGGGCATACAGAGTAGAATCTCAATATTTGCAGATGACACTAAACTCTGCAGGGTAATCAATACAGAAGAGGACAATTTTATATTACAAGAGGATTTATGTAAACTAGAAGCTTGGACTGATAAATGGCAAATGAGCTTTAATGGGGATAAATGTAATGTCATGCACTTGGGCAGAGGAAACAAAAGGTATAATTATGTGCTTAATTGTAAAACACTGGGCAAAACTGTCACTGAAAAAGACCTGGGTGTATGGGTAGATGACAAACTCACATTTAGTGGCCAGTGTCAGGCAGCTGCTGCAAAGGAAAATAAAATAATGGGATGCATTAAAAGAGGCATAGATGCTCATGAGGAGAACATAATTTTACCTCTATACAAGTCACTAGTGCGACCACACTTAGAATACTGTGTGCAATTCTGGTCTCCGGTGTATAAGAAAGACATAGCTGAACTAGAGCGGGTCCAGAGAAGAGCGACAAAAGTCATTAGAGGACTAAGGGGTCTGCAATACCAAGACAGGTTATTAAACTTGGGGTTATTTAGCTTGGAAAAACAAAGGCTTAGGGGTGATCTTATAATAATGTATAAATATATGAGGGGACAGTACAGAGAACTTTCTAATGATCTCTTTACTCTTAGGCCTGAGACAGGGACAAGGGGGCATCCTCTACGTCTGGAGGAAAGAAGGTTTAATCATAATCACAGATGTGGATTCTTTACTGTAAGAGCAGTGAGACTATGGAACTCTCTGCAGTACGATGTTGTAATGAGTGAGTCACTACTAACATTTAAGAAGGGCCTGGATGCCTTTCTTGAAAACTATAATATTACCAGTCATATATACTAGATCCTTTGATAGGACGTTGATCCAGGGAACTAGTCTGATTGCCATATCTGGAGTCAGGAAGGAATTTTGTCCCCGATGAGGAACTTAGTGTTGCCACATGGTTTTTTTTTGCCTTCCTCTGGATCAACATATTAGGCTGTGGGTTGAACTAGATGGACTTAAGGTGCCGTCACACAGCACAACCTGGCCAGCGATGTCGGAAGCGATGCGCGGGTGCCCGCTCGGTTCCGACATCGCTGGCCAGCTGTTACACAGCACGGCTGCGGCCGGCGATGCCGCAGCGATGCGGGCGGTGACATCGCTCGCTGGGTTGGGCTTAGCCCAGCGTGCGATCCGCAGCAACGCTGCGGTATAGGCTGGATCGCCGCCGACATCGCTCTGGCGATGTCACACGGCGCGATCCAGCCTAATCGCAGGTCGCAGGTTGTCAGGTTTATGGTTCTTCCCGTAAACCTGACAACCTGCGACTAGTGATAAAACGCGGTCGCGTCGCGCTGTCACACAGCGCGACGTCGCTAGCAACATCGCTGGTACGTCACTTTTCCGGCGATGTTGCTAGCAACGTCGCCTGGTGTGACAGCACCATTAAAGTCTTCCTTCAACCTTAAAAACTATGTTATTATGTTACTATGATACCTTTACTGCTTGGCTAAATAATTGCATTTGCTAATTTTCCTATAATAAATATCAAGGGTTTAAATATTTTGTCTTCTAATTAAATCACAATAACGTTTGGCACAAAACCCATCAGGGCTTTTTCTGATGTTTGGATGAAATGTGGATAATATGTATCAATTTGCTGTGAAATATATGGTTTAGCAATTAATTATTGGCACATTGTCATTATTATTCATGTATCCGTGTAAGCACTCATTCACATGACCATATATATTTGGTCTGATGGAAACGGAAAGCACTTGCTCCAGTCTTAGGCTGGCTTCATACTTCGGCGTGATCCGGTCCGGGGCTGTCAGGGGTGACAGCCCTGGACCGGGTTTTGGCCCCATAGTATCCTATGGGCCAGATGGAGCCGGATGGTAGTTATCTGTCATCCGGCTGCCATCTCGCCGGATGAATCCGGGAGAAGTGGGATTTTTCTCCCGGATCAAAAAACATGCAACGTTTTATGAAGCAGTATGAAGCCAGTCTTATTCATCAGGGCAGTGCTGATGATCTTTTTCACTGACCAAATCTGTGTGTGAAAAAAGTTGCAGCATGGGTCTATGGCTAGGGTCAGACCTGTGTCTGCCTTGATCCATCAGAAACATAGTTTCTCATGGGAGCAGCGCATAGCATTAATGGCATTTAACACTTTGTGCTGCCTGCTCTATGCATCTCTATGGCAACCGGACGCTTACCGCATCCGCCATCTCCACAAAGAATTCCCGGATATGCGCTTTTGCAAAGCGCACAGGAAAATGCCGCAAACAGGCAGGGACACAGACAGAGACATAGACAGACACAAACTGGGACACAGACACAGACAGGGACACAGACAGGGACGGAGACAGGGACAAACAGGGACACAGACAGGGACACAGACAGAGACACAGACAGAGACACAGACAGAGACACAGACAGGGACACAGACAGGGAGACAGACAGAGACACAGACAGGGACACAGACAGGGACACAGACAGGGACACAGACAGGGACACAGACAGAGACACAGAAAGGGACACAGACAGGGACACAGGGACACAGACAGAGACACAGACAGGGACACAGACAGAGACACAGACACAGACAGGGACACAGACAGGGACACAGACAGAGACACAGACAGGGACACAAACAGAGATATAGGAAGACTCAGACAGGGACACAGACAGGGACACAAACAGACACACATACACTTTCTCACCCTGCCGGCGATCTGTGTCCTCGGGTGATGTCCTCTTCCCGGGAGACTGCAGGACCTGGGAATTATGTGTTGTTGCTTCTAGGACCTGGCACTGCACCATGTGACTGAGTGACATCACTCAGTCAAATGGATAGGTCCTACAAGCACCGAAAACACAACTCACAGGTGCTGCAGCCTCCCGGGATGTCAACAAATTGACATGCTCATTCTTTGTAAGGATCCATTTTTAAGCCAAAAAGTGGATCCTCACAAAACATTCTGTCTGTATGTCAAATCTTGAAATACCTTGAATTTGCTGGGATGCCCAGAATCACTGCAAAAACAGATCCGCAAAAACTGTAGCAAAAACCCTTTGTGTGAATGAAGCTAAAATGGGTTTGAAAATTGTTAATAAAAATTGCTGTAAAAAATTGATTGCAGCTTGATGACAAGTGAGAAAATAATTGTCCAAATTTTCTCAATGAAACTACAACAATTTTTTGTACAGTAGCGGAAACCTGACCTAAGGGTAAAGGTGGGGTTAGAAAGATTTTCTTTTTTAATTTCTTTTAAAATGTGGCTTTATTTTCTTAGATTAACATTTTTTAATATTGTGTTTGTTTATGTTTTGCAATTTGTTTTTGAGTTTTACTTGATATATTATGGAGAAAAAAAATTCTCATTATATCTATTGACTCCAAAATCATCATTAAAATACCACAATGATATGTGTGTATTCTAATACAAACAATTATGCAACCAACGAGCCAATTAGGCAATTTCTGGGAGGTCAATCTTGTCATGGACTGGATGCCTTTCTTGAAAAATATAATATTATAGGTTATATATACTAGATTCTTTGATAGGGCGTTGATCCAGGGAACTAGGCTGATTGCTGATTGCTGATTGGAGACAGGAAGGAATTTTTTTCCCCAATGTGGAACTTAGGCTAGGGTCAGATTTGCGCTAATAGCTGCGTTCAGGGGGGTTCCTTCAAAAACATAGACTTTGGGAGCCTTAACTCAGTGTTACCACCATGGTAACATGGCGTCAGCGCTGCCAATTCATACCTATGGTGACGGAGCCCTGAGCGCAGCTCAAATGCCGGCTTCTGAGGGTCGGAGTTTGAAATCTTTTTCCTAGCACGTCAAATGACGCTTCAATGACGGGTCATTGCATTAGATATTAATGCAACACACCCTACAAGACCACCCATCTCCCATGCTACAGTTAGTAAACTGCTTGCCAAATTTCGTAAAACAGGTTCAGTGTTGGATTTGCCAAAATGTGGATGCAAGAAAACTATCACTGATAAAGAAACCTCAGTGGCTGTCCTAGCTTCATTCAGCAACAGCCCACAGCATAACACTCGCTGCATGTCAGTGGACATCAGTCGAACATCCCTTCGTCGAATATTAGTTACTCAGAAATGGCATCCTTATAAAATCCAGCTGCTGCAGAATCTCAATGAGGTGCACTAAATTTGCAGAATGGGCAAAACAAAAATTGGAGCAGGACCCTCAGTTTACACAGAACATTGTGTCCATTGATGAGGCAAACTTTTTTGTGAATGGTGAAATTAACAAACAAAACCAGCGTTATTCGTCTGACACTGACCCACAGTAGATAGATCCCTCCAAGACTGCTGGAACACAAAAATTGATGGTATGGTGTGGTTATATGGGGTACAAAGATAGTGGGGCCACTGGAGACGGACTTGTAGCCTTGAGATTGCTCATGCTTCCTCACAATTTGGTTTCTCAAGTCCTCAGACAGTTCTTTGGTCTTCTTTCTTTTCTCCATGCTCAATATGGTACACACAAGGACACAGGACCGAGGTTGAGTCAACTTTAATCAATGTCAACTGGCTGCAAGTGTGATTTAGTTATTGCCAACCCCTGTTAGGTGCCACAGTTAAGTTACAGGTGCTGTTAATTACACAAATTAGAGAAGCATCACATGATTTTTCTAAGGGTGCCAATACTTTTGTCCACCCCCTTTTTTATGTTTGGTGTGGAATTATATCCAATTTGGCTTTAGGACAATTCTCTTTTGTGTTTTTTCATTGAAGACAAATTAAATGAAGATAATAATACCAAAGAATTTGTGATGGCAATCATTTTCAGGAAGAAACTGAGTATTACCTGACAGAATTGCAGGGGTGTCAATACTTTTGGCCACAACTGTATATACAGCACAGCAGCAGTTTCCATATTATATACACAGCACAACACAGCCTCCAAATAATATATACAGGCAGCCTCAAAATAATATATACAGCAAGGCATAGCCTCCATATTATATATACATCATAGTACAGTATCCAAATAATATATACAGCACATCCTCCATTTTATATGTACATTACAGCCTCCCAATAACATATTCAGCACAGCACACCCTCCATATTATATATACAGCCCAGGACAGCCTCCAAATAATATATACAGTCCAGCTCAGCCTGCAGATAATATATACAGCACAGTCTCGCAGGCTCTATAGCCTCCATAGCCCAGCAGCAGCCTCCATAGCCCAGCCTCCATAGCCCAGCAGCAGCTTCCATAGGACAGCCTCCACAGCCCAGCAGCAGCCTCCATACCACAGTCTCTGTAACTTAGCAGCAGCCTCCATACCACAGCCTCCATAGTCCAGCTGCAGCTTCTTTATCACAGCAGTAGGCTCCACAGCATAGCCTCCATATACCCCAGCAGCAGCCCCTATAGCACAGCCTCTATATAGCTCAGCAGCAGCCTCCATAGCACAGCCTCCATAACCCAGCAGCAGCCTCTATGTCCCAGCAGTAGCCTCCATAGCACAGCCACCATATAACCCAGCTGCAGCCTCTATAGTACAGCCTCCATATACCTCAGCAGCAGCCTCCATAGCACAGCCTCCATAACCCAGCAACAGCCTCCATAACCCAGCAGCAACATCTATGTCCCAGCAGCAACCTCCAACGCACAGCCTCCATAAACCAGCAGCAGCTTCCATAGCACATCCTCCATAATCCAGCAGCAACCTCTATTTCCAAGCAGCAGCCTCCATAGCACAACCTCCATAACCCAGCAGCAGCTTCCACAGCCCAGCACAACCTCCAAGCAGCCCATTGACAGCCTCTATAATCCCTCATCATGCTGCACAGTAAAAAAAAAAAAAAGATTAAGCTCACCTTCCCTCCGCTCCCCCGCAGCCCCTGTCCTCCTCTGTTGCTGTCCCTGCATGTCATGGAAGCAGGCTCCCGTCCATATTCCTCGTGACTGCCAGCACTGCTTCAACAGTGTGATGAGGTCGTAGGGTGATGACTCATCACTCTGCTGCAGTTGTCTGAGGAGGAAGCGCAGATGGGAGCTGGCACATGGGTAATTTGAATCACATTCAAATTAGCCATGTGCACTGGCAGCTCTGTGGGAGCACTCAGCTGCAGGTTGAGTGTCCCTGCTGGGCCCCTCCTTATCAGGGCTGCCCTCCCTGATGGGCCCTTGGCAATCAGGGCTGCTTGTCCCTGATGGCCAGTGGGCCCCCTCAGCTTCTCAGGGCCCCAGCACATGCCCGGGTATGCTGGCTTCTGACGCCGGCCCTGCTCGCAGCAGAGCCTGAACCGAGGGTCGTGAGCATATCGCATCTGATGCCATACACCAGTGTGACCCCAGTCTCATATAGACTAAAGTGCAAAGCGGAAGCTGGAGGCTTTGACCTTGGTTGGACTGAAGTAGAGCTTCTATGGCATGATAATCAATTGTTCACCTCTCAGTGGTTTTAAGCTAGATCTTCACAACAACTTGAAGAACTGCTGAAATAAAAATTAATAATTGTATATTTGTCAATGCAGAAATTCACAAGGTTTGTATTTAGATAAACCAATCTCCAAAAGTTATTATTTTGCAAATGCACTAGATTTCGGCCAGGAAATTTGTTTCACATCAAATGCTTGTGCTGTGAATCAAATCTCCCGAGAAATTATTAAAAAAAAAACCTCTTAGGGCCTTTTCACATCAATGCTGGGCATAGCGTTTAGCTGCATTGCATTTTCATTGTGTTTTTACCGCAAAGTGCAATGAACGCACCCATTGATTTCAATGGGAAACGCATTGCAAACGCAAGTAAAAATGCATGTCATTTTCATCAAACGCAGAACGCATCGATTTTTGCAAACGCAGACTAAAAGGTGGTTGGAAACGTTTTGGGCTGCGTTTGCAAAAACGAATGCATTTTGCATTTTCTGAAAATGACATGCATTTTTGCATGCGTTTTCATTGCGTTTTCCATTGAAACCAATGGGTGAATTAACGCACGTGTTTGCAAAGCGTTTTTGTCACACATGCTCTCAAAATCGCATTACAAACCAAACAGAAAAGAAATGCAGATGTGAAAAGGCCCTATGACCCGCAGAATCCTGCAAAATGGCAGGTGGCTTTCCACAATTTTGATAGAATCTGTGCTAATTGAATAATGAAAACAAGGTCACATCAATGCGATTTTCACGTATTACACTCGCTTTGCATGCGAGTGCAATGGCAGCATGCTGCGATTGCACGTGATTCGCTCGCGCGAGGGGTCAGTAAAAGTATATGGGTGCGAGTCAAACTCATAGTCCCTGCTCTTGGGATATAGCCCCCATCCTAGAATTAGCCACCTTAATCTGGATATGGTCCCCTTATATTGGATATAGCTCCCTTTTACTGGCATACATCCCCCAGTGCTGGCACACATCCACCAGTGATGGCACATGGCTCCCAGTGATGGCACATGGCTGCCAGTGATGGCACACATCCCCCAGTGATGGCACATGTCCCCCATTGATGGCACACATCCCCCAGTGATGGTACACATCCCCCAGTGATGGCACACAGTGATGGATCATGGCCCCCTCTGCTGGCACACTTCCCCAGTGGTGGCACATGTCCCCCTGTGGATCTGGATATGGCCCCCCATGCTGCTGGCCATATTAAAATAAAAAACACTTTTCTTACCCTCTCCAGCGCTGTGCTCTGTGTCTCCCTGCTTGCCACTGCACTCACTTCCTGATTCTCGGTAAAGCTGGTCATGTGATTGGCACAGCAGAGTGACATCATCTCTGCGCGCCCAATCACATTAGAATCAGGAACTTGAGCGCAGTGGCAAGCAGGGAGACATGGTGCATAGCGCTGGGCAGCAGTATAGGGGCCATAACCTGCACAGGGGGGCCATGTGTCATCACGAGGGGATTGCAGACACATGTAATATGCGCTGCTCCTCTAGTCCATCACCTTGGCGCGGTTTCAGCACCGAGGTGATGGACAGCGAGATGCACTACAAATTATATGAGGCTAATGAGTGGGAGCACTTGACTTCCCGCTGCCTCCTGCAGATTGCACTAGCCCGCCCCAGTCCCTGGATACACTCCAAAGCTGCCCCTACCCTTCCCTACAGCATATGATCTGTACATTCGGATTATAAAACGCACCCCCCCACTTTCCCACAAAATTTGGGGAAACAAAAGTGCGTTTTATTATCCAAAAAATACGGTAATTTAAAAAAATATGTTTGCTTTCTGCGTGTTTGTACTGAGCTGGAGAATCATATTGTCAGGTCTGTTTAACCTTATAGTGAACATGGTAATTAAAAAGCCCAAAAACTATTGTGGAATTGCACTTTTCCTGCAATTTCAACGCACTTCAAATTTTTTCCTGTTTTCCAGTAAACTATGCGGTAGAATGATTGGTGTGCTATAAGTTTGGGTTCTTTATTTAGATCACAAGTTGCTTTGCATACATGAAATGTATTTAATAATTATCAACTATTTACAGTAGCAGAAGAGCACATTAGATTGGGGGGGGAAGTGAAGAAGGGAAGAAACTACCTAAATTTCAATGCTACTAAATATGATATATACTTTAATATATAATGTAGCTCATTTCGTATTACATCTATAACAAGAACTCTGTATACTATACTGTACTGTGTATTCAAAAGTTTTGTTACTTGAATTTGTATTAGAAAACCCAATAAAAACGTTTTGAAACAGGAATGAATAGTGTCATTCTAAAGCAGGGCTGGGGTTAAGAGGTGGTAGACTGGGCAGTTGCCCAGGGCCCCACTCACTTGGGGGCCCCAAAGGAGCTACACTAAAAATAGCATTAATACAGTAAAAAAAATAAAAAAAAATACGCATATTTGGTATCACTGCATTTATAAGAATCTAAGCTATCAATATATGAAGTAAATTAATCCAATTGATAAATGGCGTAATGGGAAAAAAATAAAAACACCAGAATTATGTTTTTTGGCCACCACATTGTTACAATAAAATGCAATAAAAGGCAATCAAAATATTGTATCTGACTCAAAATGGTATCAGCAAAAATGGCATCTCAAAGCGCAAAAAGTAAACCTCACATAGCCCTGTATCTTGAAAAATGAAAACATTTATGGGTCGAATAAAGCAAATGTTTATTTATTTTTTTTTAGAAATCTCAGGGTGTTTTTCATCATTGAAATAAAAAAATGTTCGGTATCTGTTTATTCTAACCTAGATAATCAACTTATAAGGTTACTTTTACCATATGGTTAACATGATAAATAAAAAACTAAAAAAAAACATTGTGGAATTGCACTTTTTTTTTCAAAATTTCAAAGCATTCTGACTTTTTTTTCTCATTCTCCAGTACGTTTTGTGGTAGAATGAATGATGTCATTCAAAAGTACAACACGTTCTGCAAAAAAACAAGCCCTGGAAGGAAAAATAAAAAAAGTTATGGCTCTTGGAAGAAGGGGAGGAAAAAAAAATAAAAAATCGCTCAATGGTGAAAGGTAAAAAATTGGTATAATAGCAGCAGGAGCGCCCCCCCCGCAGACTTTAGTCTTCACGTGTTTGTAGCACCCCAGGGGTCTGGTTGCAACAATGGCATTGCCTTGCTCACAGGGGGTGATGAAAAAGGGGGGTTCCCTATTCTGGTGGCACAGCATCCAACACTTTCCTGTCTCCAGACCAGAAGGGGGAGCTCTAGAACCTGGCTTAGGGGCAGCTTCCCTATCTAAATTCTGGCCCGGAGGTGAGGTTAGTCATGCTCATGAAGTGAGTCTGAGAAGGAAGGAGAGGAGAACCTGGGGAAGCTGAGCAGTGTCATGCTCACCCAAGAGGAACAGCGCCAGGAAACCGGACACCGGAGTCTGAGGCTGTTTGGGTACTAATGGCCCAGCAGCAGAAATCAGAAGAGGCAGGGGATTCCAGGTTCCCTGGCCTACCTAACCCCTGGGGCACAGTAGCATACTAGAGCCCGCGATGTCCACTGAGGACCAGCCCCTGGAACAGGGCTCGTGCTGCCTGCTATACAGGTAAAGACAGAAAGAGAGGGCCACAGCACAGCTTCATGCTGCAGCGGGGACTCGCAAGTGAAAGCGCAGCAGGGAGTCCTCCAACACACCTGGCTAGGTGGATCTCTTCTGATTGATTCCAGGCTGCCCAAGTCTGCAGTAACATCTAAACCAGTGCCCCGGATTGTACCTGTGATGGACAGTAAAGGTAAAGGAAACGTTCATTGCTGTGGACTCCAGTTTATTTCTGTGCCCGCCACCCTGCACTTTACCCCTTTACTACTTCCACATCCCCGGGGATCCGCTCCGCCCGTGGGGAGGCGCTCCATCCTAGCTGCCCGTCCATCACCCCCAGAGGTTCTGTAGCAGTGGTGGCTACCTATTGCCACATACCACAGGTGGCATCACAAATAACCCCCTTAATCATCACCCCTTTCCCTACCAAGCCGGAAGTTCCCCCTTTCAGCTGCACCCAGAGTCATGGAAGCTGGGTCTCGACACCTGTGACTCCCCAGAGACAATATAGCCCAGTTCTGAGTACCCCACGGCCCTGTGGGTCCGACATGTTCATGATGGCTGTAATTAGACTTAGGGTGCGTTCACACACTGCGTATTTGCTGCATATTTTTATGCGAGTGCTGTCGCAGTTTTTGTAGCCAAAACCAGGAGTGGAACAATCAGAGGAAAAGACTAATAGAAACAAGTGCTCCACTTCTATATTTAATCACCCACTGCTGGTTTTAATCACACACTCCTGGTTTTAATCACACACGCCTGGTTTTAATCACACACGCCTGGTTTTGGCTACAAAAACTGCAAGAGCACTCATGTAAAAATACGCAGCAAATATGCAGTGTGTGAACGCACCCTTAGGGCACCTCCTTAATTCACAAATTTGAAGACAATTATCAAGCAGAACTTAGGCTGGTTTCACACTGCAGTTTTTCTCCTGATCAGGTTCCATCCGATTTGTGTGTAATTGTCGGGTGATTTTACATTACTGTGAAGGCGCTCTGATCCTGCACTGAGCTGTCCGTGGTCCTGAATCTCCAGCATGATATTACTGTAATATACGCTGGAGCTTCAGCACCAGGGACAGCGACTGTCATGGTATGCCAATTTCGTACGCAAAAAGCATACCATGACAGCCGCTGTCCCTGGTGCTGAAGCTCCAGCGAGATATTACTGTAATATCACGCTAGAGCTTCAGGACCCCGGACAGCTCAGTGCAGGAGCAGAGCGCCTTCACAGTAATGTAAAATCACCTGACAATTGCCGGTGTAACAGGCCAGATTAACCCCCCGACCAGAATATACCCGGGGTTAAAGTGGCCTAGCCCAGATTATACCCCGGGTATATTCTGGCCTAGCCCAGTTTATACCCCGGGGTATAGTTTGGGCTAGGCCAGAATATACCCCCCTGGGCCAGAATATACCCCGGGTATATTCTGGCCTAGCCCAAACTATACCCCGGGGTATAAACTGGGCTAGGCCAGATTATACCCCTCCATATACCACAGCAGCTGTAGATCAGGGGCCCAAGCCGTGCACAGGGCCCCAAGCAATGCATGGGGGCCCGAGGCTGCACAAAGGGGCCTCAGGCAGTGCTAGGGCCCCAGGCAGTGTTAGGGGCCCTAGGCAGTGCATGGGGGCCCGAGGCAGCATACAGGGGCCCCAGACTACACACAGGATCCCAGGCTACACACAGGGGCCCGAGCCAGCATACAAGGGCCCCAGGCAGTGCACGGGGCCCCAGGCGGTGCACAAGACCCCAGGCAGCACAAAGTGGCCCCAGGCAACATACAGGGGCACCAGGCAGTACTAGGGGCCCCAGGCTACACACAGGATCCCAGGCTACACACAGGGGCCCCATGCAGCATACAAGGGCCCCAAGTAGCACAAAGGAGCCCCAGGCAACATACAGGGGCCCCAGGCAGTACTAGGGGCCCCAGGCTACACACAGGATCCCAGGCTACACACAAGGGCCAAATGCAGCATACAGGGGCCCCAGGCAGCACAATGTGGTCCCAGGCAGCACAATGTGGCCCCAGGCAACATACAGGGGCCCCAGGCAGTACTAGGGGCCCCAGGCTACACACAGGATCCCAGGCTACACACAGGGGCCCCAGGCAACATACAGGGGCCCCAGGCAGTACTAGGGGCCCCAGGCTACACACAGGATCCCAGGCTACACACAGGGGCCCCAGACAGCACAAAGGGGCCCCAGGCAACATACAGGGGCCCCAGGCAGTACTAGGGGCCCCAGGCTACACACAGGATCCCAGGCTACACACAGGGGCCCCATGCAGCATACAAGAGCCCCAGGCAGCACAAAGGGGCCCCAGGCAACATACAGGGGCCCCAGGCAGTACTAGGGGCCCCAGGCTACACACAGGATCCCAGGCTACACACAGGGGCCCCAGACAGCACAATGTGGCCCCAGGCAGCACAATGTGGCCCCAGACAACATACAGGGGCCCCAGGCAGTATTAGGGGCCCCAGGCTACACACAGGATCCCAGGCTACACACAGGGGCCCCATGCAGCATACAAGAGCCCCATGCAGCACAAAGGGGCCCCAGGCAACATACAGGGGCCCCAGGCAGTACTAGGGGCCCCAGGCTACACACAGGATCCCAGGCTACACACAGGGGCCCCATGCAGCATACAAGAGCCCCAGGCAGCACAAAGGGGCCCCAGGCAACATACAGGGCCCAGGCAGTACTAGGGGCCCCAGGCTACACACAGGATCCCAGGCTACACACAGGGGCCCCATGCAGCATACAAGAGCCCAAGGCAGCACAAAGGGGCCCCAGGCAACATACAGGGGCCCAGGCAGTACTAGGGTCCCCAGGCTACACACAGGATCCCAGGCTACACACTGGGACCCCAGCCAGCATACAAGCAGTACACGGGGCCCCAGGCGGTGCACAAGGCCCCAGGCAGCACAAAGTGGCACCAGGCAGCACTAGGGGCCCCAGGCAACATACAGGGGACCCAGGCAGTACTAGGGGCCCCAGGCTACACACCGGATCCCAGGCTACACACAGGGGCCCCATGCAGCATCCAAGGGCTCCAAGTAGCACAAAGGAGCCCCAGGCAACATACAGGGGCCCCAGGCAGAACTAGGGGCCCCAGGCTACACACAGGATCCCAGGCTACACACAGGGGCCACATGCAGCATACAGGGGCCACAGGCCACACAAAGTGGCCCCAGGCAGCACACAGGGACCCCAGGCAGCACACAGGGGCCCCAGGCTACACACAGGATCCCAGGTTACACACAGGATCCCAGGCTACACACAGGATCCCAGGCTACACACAGGGGCCATATGCAGCATACAGGGGCCCCAGGCTACACACAGGATCCCAGGCTACACACAGGGGCCCCATGCAGCATACAAGAGCCTCAGGCAGCACAAAGGGGCCCCAGGCAACATACAGGGGGCCCAGGCAGTATTAGGGGCCCCAGGGTACACACAGGATTCCAGGCTACACACAGGGGCCCCAGCCAGCATACAAGGGCCCCAGGCCGTGCACTGGGCCCCAGGCGGTGCACAAGGCTCCAGGCAACATACAGGGGCCCCAGGCAGCACACAGGATTCCAGGCTACACACAGGGGCCCCAGCCAGCATACAAGTGCCCCAGGCAGCACAAAGTGGCCCCAGGCAACATAAAGGGGCCCCAGGTAGTACTCTTGGCCCCAGGCTACACACAGGATCCCAGGCTACACAAGGACCCCATGCAGCATACAAGAGCCCCTGGCAGCACAAAGGGGCCCCAGGCAGCACAATGTGGCCCCAGGCAACATACAGGGGCCACAGGCAGTACTAGGGGCCCCAGGCTACACACAGGATCCCAGGCTACACACAGGGGCCACATGCAGCATACAGGGGCCACAGGCAGCACAAAGTGACCCCAGGCAGCACACAGGGACCCCAGGCAGCACACAGGGGCCCCAGGCTACACACAGGATCCCAGGTTACACACAGGATCCCAGGCTACACACAGGATCCCAGGCTACACACAGGGGCCCCAGGCAGCATACAAGGGGGCCCAGGCAGTGCACAGGGCCCTAGGCAGTACAAAGTTGCCCCAGACAACACAAAGTGTCCCCAGGCAACAGAGAGTGGCCCCAGTCAGCAGAAAGTGGCCCCAGGCAGCACACAGGGGACCCAGGAAGCACACGGGGTCAGAGGCAGCACAAGGGTGGGGGAGAGACAGCGCGCAAGGGGGCAAGAGACAGCGTTCAGGGCCCCTTTGTGCTGCCTGTGATCCTGTGCGTAGCTTGGGGCCCCTGTGTGCTGCCAGGGGCACCTTTGTGCTGCCTGAGGCCAATTTGTGCTGCCTGGGGCCCCTAACACTGCCTGGGGTCATTGTATACTGGCTGGGGACTCTGTATGTGGCCTGGAGCCCTTTTGTACTGCGTGGAGTCACTTTGTGCTGCCTGGGGCCCCGTGCACTGCCTGGGGCCCTTATATGCTGGCTGGGGCCCCTCTGTGTAGCCTGGGATCCTGTGTGTAGCCTGGGGCCCCTAGTACTGCCTGGGGCCCCTGTATGTTGCCTGGGGCTCCTTTGTGCTACTTGGGGCCCTTGGATGCTGCATGGGGCCCCTGTGTGTAGCCTGGGATCTGGTGTGTAGCCTGGGGCCCCTAGTACTGCCTGGGTCCCCTGTATGTTGCCTGGGGCCACTTTGTGCTGCCTGGGGCCTTGTGCACCGCCTGGGGCCCCGTGCACTGCCTGGGGCCCTTGTATGCTGGCTGGGGCCCCTGTGTGTAGCCTGGGATCCTTTGTGTAGCCTGGGGCCCCTAGTACTGCCTGGGGCCCCTGTATGTTGTCTGGGGCCACATTGTGCTGCCTGGGGCCACATTGTGCTGTCTGGGGCCCCTGTGTGTAGCCTGGGATCCTGTGTGTAGCCTGGGGCCCCTAGTACTGCCTGGGGCCCCTGTATGTTGCCTGGGGCCCCTTTGTGCTGCCTGGGGCTCTTGTATGCTGCATGGGGCCCCTGTGTGTAGCCTGGGATCCTGTGTGTAGCCTGTGGCCCCTAGTACTGCCTGGGGCCCCTGTAAGTTGCCTGGGGCCACATTGTGCTGCCTGGGGCCACTTTGTGCTGCCTGGGGCCCCTGTATGCTGCATGTGGCCCTTGTCTGTAGCCTGGGATCCTGTGTGTAGCCTGAGGCCCCTTGTACTGCCTGGGGCCCCTGTATGTTGCCTGGGGCCACTGTGTTTAGCCTGGGATCCTGTGTGTAGCCTGGGGCCCCTAGTACTGCCTGGGGCCCCTGTATGTTGCCTCGGGCCACATTGTGCTGCCTGGGACCACATTGTGCTGCCTGGGGCCCCTGTATGCTGCATTTGGCCCTTGTGTGTAGCCTGGGATCCTGTGTGTAGCCTGGGGCCCCTAGTACTGCCTGGGGCCCCTGTATGTTGCCTGGGGCCACATTGTGCTGCCTGGAGCCCCTTTGTGCTGCCTGGGGCTCTTGTATGCTGCATGGGGCCCCTGTGTGTAGCCTGGGATCCTGTGTGTAGCCTGGGGCCCCTAATACTGCCTGGGGCCCCTGTAAGTTGCCTGGGGCCACATTGTGCTGCCTGGGGCCACTTTGTGCTGCCTGGGGCCCCTGTATGCTGCATGTGGCCCTTGTGTGTAGCCTGGGATCCTGTGTGTAGCCTGGGGCCCCTAGTACTGCCTGGGGCCCCTGTATGTTGCCTGGGGCCCCTGTGTGTAGCCTGGGATCCTGTGTGTAGCCTGGGGCCCCTAGTACTGCCTGGGGCCCCTGTATGTTGCCTGGGGCCACATTGTGCTGCCTGGGACCACATTGTGCTGCCTGGGGCCCCTGTATGCTGCATTTGGCCCTTGTGTGTAGCCTGGGATCCTGTGTGTAGCCTGGGGCCCCTAGTACTGCCTGGGGCCCCTGTATGTTGCCTGGGGCCACATTGTGCTGCCTGGAGCCCCTTTGTGCTGCCTGGGGCTCTTGTATGCTGCATGGGGCCCCTGTGTGTAGCCTGGGATCCTGTGTGTAGCCTGGGGCCCCTAATACTGCCTGGGGCCCCTGTAAGTTGCCTGGGGCCACATTGTGCTGCCTGGGGCCACTTTGTGCTGCCTGGGGCCCCTGTATGCTGCATGTGGCCCTTGTGTGTAGCCTGGGATCCTGTGTGTAGCCTGGGGCCCCTAGTACTGCCTGGGGCCCCTGTATGTTGCCTGGGGCCCCTGTGTGTAGCCTGGGATCCTGTGTGTAGCCTGGGGCCCCTAGTACTGCCTGGGGCCCCTGTATGTTGCCTGGGGCCACATTGTGCTGCCAGGGACCACATTGTGCTGCCTGGGGCCCCTGTATGCTGCATTTGGCCCTTGTGTGTAGCCTGGGATCCTGTGTGTATCCTGGGGCCCCTAGTACTGCCTGGGGCCCCTGTATGTTGCCTGGGGCTCCTTTGTGCTACTTGGGGCCCTTGTATGCTGCATGGGGCCCCTGTGTGTAGCCTGGGATCCTGTGTGTAGCCTGGGGCCCCTAGTACTGCCTGGTGCCCCTGTATGTTGCCTGGGGCCACTTTGTGCTGCCTGGGGCCTTGTGCACCGCCTGGGGCCCCGTGCACTGCCTGGGGCCCTTGTATGCTGGCTCGGGCCCCTGTGTGTAGCCTGGGATCCTGTGTGTAGCCTGGGGCCCCTGTATGCTGCCTCGGGCCCCCATGCACTGCCTAGGGCCCCTAACACTGCCTGGGGCCCTAGCACTGCCTGAGGCCCCTTTGTGCAGCCTCGGGCCCCCATGCATTGCTTGGGGCCCTGTGCACGGCTTGGGCCCCTGATCTACAGCTGCTGTGGTATATGGAGGGGTATAATCTGGCCTAGCCCAGTTTATACCCCGGGGTATAGTTTGGGCTAGGCCAGAATATACCCGGGGTATATTCTGGCCCAGGGGGGTATATTCTGGCCTAGCCCAAACTATACCCCGGGGTATAAACTGGGCTAGGCCAGAATATACCCGGGGTATAATCTGGGCTAGGCCACTTTAACCCCGGGTATATTCTGGTCGGGGGGTTAATCTGGCCTGTTACACCGGGAACAGAAAAATAAAGGAATTAACCCCTGCACTGCCAGGGTGTGTTGTCACTATGTCTACACAGAGTGTACACACACTGTGTACACATGTTGGCAGCCCACTAACTGCATTTTAACCCTTCTGACACAGGCTTTTATTAGCCGCATCTGCAGGCTCTATGCCGACATGTAGACATAGCCTGCAGAGGGGGTTAAAATGATTATTAACACACATCACTTTATTATTTAGATTTTTAACTGAGTTTTTTAAACAATAATGTTTCAGCGCTGCTGTCACAGTGCTGGAACATTATTGATTACTGTACTGGCAAAGCGGTAAATTCAAACTCACCCGCTTTGACAGCCAATACAGTACAGTGTGAATCGAGTGCAGTCGCAGCATGCTGCGACTGCACTCGCTTCTGAATTGCAATGCAACTTCAGTGCGGGGGACTCGCACCAGTGTGCCCTGCCTGATAGGGCAACACTGGTCCGAGTGCAATGCGAGTTTCCCTCGCATTGCACTCACGCACAGTGTGTGCCTTCAGCCTAATATATAGTGTTTGCATCACATACTGTGTTGTGTTTTTGTAGCATCCACATTTGTAAACCCCAGCAGCACAGACGAGAGTTCCCAGGTGTAAACATGTTGGCAATCGCCCAACAAATGAGCAAAATGCTGCCCATCATCAGGTGATTAGACTGTTTATGGAGGAACAAAAACACTTTCTCTCGGCAGCAGATTGCCCGCTGAAAACTGCAGAAGTTATGCTGATAACATGATACTGTAAGGGCAGATTGCCCTACCAGTGATTGTTCTGGATTCATCATTCTTCATCATGATGGGTAAAAAGACCAGAAACAAGCGCCAAAGGACTTGAATATTATTGATTGTGCTTATTCAACAGTCTGAATACAGCGCATGTAAATGTAACCTGAATGTCTGAGTGTGATGATGGTGCAATATGTGAGCATTTAGGGCCCCACTTTAACCTTTTGCCCAGGGCCCCACTTTGCCTAAAACCGGCCCTGTTTTAAAGCACAACTTGTTCTGCAAAAACAAGCCTCATACTGTGGAAGTAAAAAAAAATAAAGCTTTGGTCCTTGGAGAAAATAGAGAAAAAAAAAACAAAAAACAGAAAATCCCCCGAGGGTAAATGGGTTAAGAATGTAGAAAAAAACTAGTACCAAAATGTTTTTCAAAATGTAACTAAAAACATAATTTAAACAATAGATCATTTTCTGATGATAACTTTCCTTTAATTGCTGATCATTATATGTAATATTTACATCATAAGGTCAATCCTTTGAGGAATAAATTTGAACTTTAAAGGTTCAGTTCTAGGACCCCTGCTCTTCTCCATCTTCACCTTCAGCCTGGGACAGCTCATAGAGTCTCAATGCTTTCAGTATTATTACTATGCTGATGATACACAGATCTATTTCTCTGGACCTGACATCACCTCCTTATTAACCAAAATCCCACAATGTCTGTCTGCTATTTCATCTTTCTTTTCTGGTCACTTTCTAAAACTTAAACATGGACAAAACAGAATTTATCATCTTTCCCCCTTCTCACTCTACGACATCACCAGACCTATCCATCAAAGTCAATGGTTACTCACTCGCTCCATTCTGCATGATTGCTGCCTTGGAGTAATTGTTGACCCCACACTCTCTTTCAAGCCACATATCCAAGCCCTTGCCACTTCATGCCAACTCCAACTCAAAAATATTTACCGGATCAGCACATTCCTTGACCAAGAAACTGCAAAAACACTCGTGCATACCCTCATCATCTCCAGCCTCAACTACTGCAACTTCCTACTCTCTGGCCTCTCTGCTAGCACTCTAAAGGGCCTGTTACATGCAATGATACCTCTAACGGTAATGTTGCAATGTCACCGGTTTTGTGACGTTGCAGCGATCTCGTAGCAATGCCGCTGTGCGTGACATGTACCAACGACCAGCGATCAGCTCACTGATCTTTAGTAAATGACCAGGACCATTTTTCCGTCGTTGGTTTCCTGCTGGGCGGCCAGCATCAGCGTGCGTGACAGCGGGAGAACAACGATCAATAACTTTCCAGACGGTTTCTCAGCACCGCACAGTGCATGCTGGAATATGGTAACCAGGGTAAACATCGGGTACCTAAGCGCAGCATTCTCTATGGTCACTGGTGAGTCTCCCTGTGTGACAGCTCACCAGTGATCATACAGCGATTGCCCAGCGATCTCAATTGTTGGTCAGATTGCTGGGACATCGCAGTGTGTAACCCAGCCTTTTCACCCCTTTAATCTATCCTTAACTCTGCTGCCTGATTAATCCACCTGTCTCCCCACTATTTACCAGCCTCTTGTCTCTACTAAGCCTTTCACTGGCTTCCCATTGCCCAGAGACTCCAGTTCAAAACCCTAACCATGACATACAAAGTCATCCACATCCAGTCCCCTCCATACATCTGTGACATGGTCTCCTGGAACTTACCACCACGCAACCTGCGATTCTTATAAGATCGTTCTATATTCCCCTCTTATCTCTTCTTCCCACAATCACATACAAGATTTCTCCCGTGCATCCTCTATAATTTTGATCTCCCTGCCGCAACATATCAGACTCTTGTCTACCCTGGAAACCTTCAAATGGAACCTGAAAACCCACCTCTTCCAAGAAGCCTACCACCTGCATTGATCCTCAGTCTACTGAACTGCTGAACGACCAGCTCAACCCTCACCTACTGTATCCTAACCCATCCATTGTAGACTGTGAGCCCTCGTGGGCAGGGTCCTTTTTCCTCACCTACTGTATCCTCACCCATCCATTGTAGACTGTGAGCTCTCGTGGGCAGGGTCCTTTTTCCTCACCTACTGTATCCTCACCCATCCATTGTAGACTGTGAGTCCTCGTGGGCAAGGTCCTTTTTCCTCACTTAATGTATCCTCACCCATCCCTTGTAGACTGTGAGCCCTCGGGTGCAGGGTCCTTTTTACTCACCTACTGTATCCTCACCCATCCATTGTAGACTGTGAGTCCTCGTGTGCAGGGTCCTTTTTACTCACCTACTGTATCCTCACCCATCCCTTGTAGACTGTGAGCCCTCGTGGGCAGGGTCCTTTTTCCTCACCTACTGTATCCTCACCCATCCATTGTAGACTGTGAGCCCTCGTGGGCAGGGTTCTCTTTCCTTCTATACTTTTCTGTGCCTTGTATTGCTCATGATTATTGTACTTGTCTAGGTATTCCCCTTTCCACATGTAAAGCACCATGGAATAAATTACTCTATAATAATAAATAATAATACCTGCATAAAGAAGGAAGATAGTAATGTGATAATAGCAATAATGGCGAAAATAATAATAATTGTAATACATATTATTCAATGTATATAAATAAAGCTCTTTGCTGAATCACCACCCACCAGTGACCTGTAAATATAAATTGCTTCTAGCCTTTTGCTTTCCGCAGCCATCTGCCTGACAACTGAACACATTTTACTAAATCTCTATGTTTTTTTTCTGTGTTCTGTATGTATTTAATTATTAATCATATCATAAAATGTTTTAAAAGTGATGTATTATTTAGGAGTTTCATTTACTATGCAACAGTTCAATGCATTTTATTATAACCTAGATATTATCAATACTAGAGGCCTGCAGCAATTCTGCAATGTAACATACACCTTGTAATGTGACATACTGCCGAATGCAATATTCACCTGCTATATAATGTCGCCTTCGACAGTAACCGCACAATACTGTCCACACATAAAAGCCCATTAAGAAGCAGTCATCATACCGCTCAGCACGGCGCCCATAGACTTCTATTCATTTATAGAAAATGTGAAGCATATTCTCAATTACAATATTTACTAAAAATACAGTAAGGATCAGAATTATGTGACCAGTGACGCAATCACAAACATTGGTATCTTAGCTGTTTACTAAAACGTATTCAATTCACAGTTATATAATCAATATGGACAAAGTACAGACCCTCGGCTTTAATTTGATCTTACTTGCAGTAAGGGTTTAAAAATTGCAGCTATTTAATATGCAGCTGCCTCTTTTTCAAGGAACCAAAAATAGTTGGACAAATATCTCAAAAGCCTTTTAATGGGCTACTACCTCATTAATCCATCATGAATTAAACAGGTAAAAAGGTCTGGAGCTAATTACTGGCGTGGCATTTGCATTTTGAAGCTGTAGCTGTGAACCCACAACATGCAGTCAAACGAACTCTCATTACAAGAGACACAGACCATTGTTAGGCAATACAGCATTAGGCAGCACAGTGGCTCAGTGGTTAGCACTGTTTCTTTCCAGTGTTGAAGTCCTGGGTTCAAATCACACCAAGGAGAACATCTGCAAGGAGTCTGTATGTTTGTGTAGCTTCCATCCTGGTTATTTGGTTAATCTGCTAGGAAAAGGTTAAGAGACAATAACCTCAATTACACCAATCAAACCCTTTATGACAGTTTGAGGCCTAGTCCTGTAGGAAGACCGAGAAAAGAAGACATAAGAGGAGCCATCAGACAAACAAGTTAAGGTGGGTACAAGAGTTTAATGTTTTTAAACCCTTTTCTAGACTTCAGTATCCAGCAAATCAGCGGTTATCCACTTTTCTGGATTAAGCTATGCAAATTATCTTTAAAGAGGACCTGTCACCAAACCAGGCATGGGGATCTAATTACAGCACTGGATGCAGCATGTCTGCAGCATCCAGACAAGGGGTCCCCCAGCACTTGAGCAGCCCTGTACCCCGAGATAATACACTCAGAAAACTTACATGCTCCAGCCATTAAGGAGGTGGCCAGAGGCTGGAGCCAAGGGCAGATTCACACCCCCTGCATGTGTAATCTGCCCACCGCTGCCAATCATTCTCTCCTCCAGAGTCTCATTGGTCCTTTAACACTGCTCCTCACCGCTGCACATCAATACCTTAAGCTGCACCCCAGGTTTACACAGCAGAAAATAGTAAAAACATTCTTCCTATTAATTAAAGCTTCTCTGGTGGTGTAAAAGAGAGGGGTCATTAGCGCTAATTTAAATGTGCTAGGGTAGAATATGGAAGCAATAAATATGCTGTTAGTGTCTTTCAGCAATTTATATATTAGACACACACAGCTTTTTTTTATGGACACTACAGGCACATACAGATATGCACAGCTTTGCTACACTGACACTACATGCACATACAAGTACACACAGCTCTGCAACAGGCACATTTACTTACACACACTCTATGTTGTACATTATCACATTTTACACTTCTTGATCGGTGCAGAGCAAGAAAGGAACTGCTGGAGCTGCATGGAGGCTGCAGCAGTTGAACAGCTGCAGGACCTTCTAGGACCTTCATTTCAGTTATGTGATCAGGCACATGATCAGTCTTATATTTTGAAGGTCCTTCGGCTGCATCCTGCAGCCTCCGAGTAGAGAGGGTAGCTCTCTGAGAAAGTCATTTCCCTCTTAGCTTCTGTTCAGGGTCAGCAAGTGGGCCCCCTCTCTTGTCCAGGGTTCCAGCTCTTGGCTGGGTACTGATGCCGGTCCTGCCACTGATCTCTAGTCATTATCACTCAGTGAGTATTTTGTCAGTTTTTCACATCAGTATTTGAAAGCCAAAACCAGGAGTGGCTAAAGAATGTACAACTGATGCACATGTTTCTATTAGGCCCAGTTCACATCTAAGGGGGTTGCATTTGCGTGCGTTTATTTTTCTATGCGTTTTTGCACTTCATGTGCTATTGCAGAGCGCACAGTAAAATGCTGCAAACCGCATTTCCTGTGCGCTCTGCAATAGCACATATCCAGGACTTTGGAGTGGAGCCGGCGGCTACGTGAGACGTCAGGTATCCAGAGATGAATAGGCAGCTGGCGCATAGTGTTACATGATGTTAACGCTATGCGCTCAGGCTGCCAAAACTTAAGGTTCTAGCGGATTTGTCAGCCTGAGGGCTGATGCAGGTCTGACCTTAGCCTAACTCACTCAATCACCGGTTCATTCCTCTGGATCGCAGGCACCTGCTTTCTCTACATGACTCTGCCGTGAATTGCCAGTCTATTCAGCAAAGTGCAGTATTTGGAAGGCATAACACTGTCTCCCAGGATCCCCGGACAATTCTGCATAGGATTTCTTTTTGCTTGCATTGTCCGTATGGCGTATAAATAAAATAAAACATATGAAAGGGCTCGGTGATTCTCCTTGTTATTCTCTACTGGGGAAACTATATCATTTACACCATGAGAATATACGTGGTTGGTTATCAGATGTCCTTACAGCTATAAGAAAACACATATATCACATATATATTATTGGATACATCAGAATAGAACAAATTCCAAGGCTATACTTCTCCAGTTTGTCCGTGTTAATATCTCTCTCCGACACTTATCTCAGTAATCAGACTCCTTGTATCGCTCGTATGTATATGTATCTCCGATGCAGGCAATGCTTTCTCCTTTTATTACAGCAGATTTCTCCCATTACAGTGATATTCTCCTGTATGTCTGATTTTGCAGACTGACTCGGTTTTTATCTTCAGAAGTTACACTATTTCTCCCAGTCGTCACCATCTCATCTTTGTTTCTGTACCTTGTAAATCCTATCAGGTCTTTTGAGTCCACTGGAAACTCGGCAAACTCCGATAAACTTTTAAGATCAAAGCATTTGTCAATAGAAAGTTTTCTTGTCAACTTGAAGCAAAGCAATCTTAGACAGGAAATGCAATAAAACATGTAAAACACTGGTAGCAAAGCTACTGGCTTGGAAACTATTGATTGACACATAAAACCTTCAATAAAAACTTATAAGGCATTTTTAGTTTACTACTGTAATAATGATGGAGGCCGCGGTGTCCAAGCAGAGAACAGAGAAGATCAGAGCGTTGCTTATACTCCTCAGATCAGAATAATCCTGGTTTACTTCAAAGCCTTACGAGACGACTCGCTGTTATGTTGGCCCTAAACTTAGCGCTTTTTTCTTGAACCGTGATTGTTATCACAGCAGCTGATCTAACATTAATGTATATTTAGAAAGATCACAGCAAATCTTTCCATTGTAGAAACACTGGCCACATTTTACCATCATATTTAGGGTGACATCAAAAGTAAAATATAGTTTAAATAAGGTTATTATGTTACAAAAGGAAAATATATATACAGCGCCTTGAAAAAGTATTCATATCCCGTGAACTTTTCCACATTTTTCATGTTATACTCCCAAATTTAAATGTATTTTATTGGGATTGTATGCGATATACAAACACCAATTAAGAAGTATTTGTGAAGTGTAAAGGAAAAGATGTCGTATATACTCGAGTATTAGCCAACTTTTTTCAGCACATTTTTTATGCTGAAAGAGCCCCCTCGGCTCACACTTGAGTAATGGTAATGAGGCGTACTTTTTGCGGTGGTGAAGCGGGCAACCGGAGGCAGAAGTGGATCACCAAAGGCATGAGCAGGCTGCAGCTGCCGGTGACCACATAGGCCCACTGTTTAGGTTAATGTAATATTCACTGCATCCACCCGTCCATCATCTTTCAGCACTGAAACAGGCACTGAGAGGTGGGTGGGACAAACGGCAGGGGGAGCAGGACATTTTACATGACTTAAGTGGCCAACGCACATGACCACTGGCTGCAGCTGCAGCAAGGGCAATAATGTGTGTGGATATTCACTGCTTCCTATGCCTCATCTTTGGCTTGGGAAGCAGTGAATATCCAGAGGACAGGTGATTATATTCACCTTCCATTGTTCCCAGCACTGCAATGTCCTCCTTTCTTGTGCCGGCAGCTGATCATGTGAGCGGTGCCAGACAGTGATGTCATCGCTGCATGCCACTCACATGATCAACACAAGATAGAAGGATGCTGCAATGCTTGGAACGATGGGGAGGTAGGTGAAATCATTTATTTTTTTGTGTGCGCCAGGATAGGGGACTATACACTAGGATGAAGACCATACCATGAATAGGAGATGCATCAAGATGGAGGCTATGTACCAGGATGGAGGCTATGTACTAGGATGAGGGCTATGTAACAGGATGGTGGGCTATGTACCAGGATGGGGGCATATACTTGGGGCGCCATGTACCAATATGGAGGCTATGTAAGACGATGGGGCATGGTATACCAGAATGAAGGCTATGTACCAGGATGGGGGGCTATGTACCAGGATGGTGGGCTATGTACCAGGATGGGGGATGATACACAAGGATGGGGGGGTTATATACCAGAGTTGGGGCTATGTAGCAGACTGGGGGATAACATACCAGGCTGGGGATGATATACCAGAATCGGGGGGCTACACACCAAAATGGGGGATGATATGGCTGGGATGATATACCAGGATGGGCAGCTGCTGCATTTCCCACCCTAGGCGTAAACTGGAGTCAGTAAGTTATTCACAGTTTTTTTGTGGGAAAATTAGGTGACCCGGCTTATATTTGATTCGGATTGTACGCAAGTATATATGGTACACGGTTTTGTAAATATTTTTATAAATATAAATATGAATATTGTGACATTACAATAGCTGCTCTGTGTTCTTGCTAATACGTGGTGGAGGCTGAGCTGCAGCTCCCATTCTATATTGTCTGTGTAATATGTTATTATGGATGAGGCTGTCTGACCATGTGATGATATGTATTCTTTGGCAAGATTATTCGTTCCTTTTTATTATCTTCCTTCAGCAACGGTTTCTTCTTTGGCCATAAAGCTTTGCTTTGGTTTAGTGTGCGATGTATAGCACTTGTTGAAGCCATGACCTCAGACTGTTCCAGGTTGGCATTCAGGTCTTTGGATATTTGACATGGTGCTTTTTCACCATTCCCACCAACCTTCGAAGACATCTCTTTTCAATTTTCCTCTTTCTCCCACATCCATGGAGGTTCTTGATATTCACGTGTACCCTGCACTGCAGTATTGAACAGCTCTAAAATGATTACATTTGTTTATTCCTGTTGGTAACTTTAGGTCAGTAGCTGCTGCATTATTGCTGTGTTTAATCTGTACTTTTCCATGCCCCTAGTCTTTACATAATTAATTTTCCCACCAGCAGGTGTCATTGATAGAGTTTAGTCTTTGCTCTGACTCTGTGCTGTGTGGACGCAGAGATGTGATACAGAAGTTTTCCCAAAGCTAAACCTTTGTGAGAACTATTTTGTGTGAATTGCTTTTCCTTTCACTGGGTGGAGGCAAGGAGGTGTTAGTCAAGGGCTGGATAGAAGCAGGGCAAGATTGGTGGCCCAGACATCTCCACTTTTAGGGGTAACTCTGTTATCAGGGTAAGCTAGGGAACCCCAGTCTACAGGGTCACACTAGCTTCCATGATTCCCTCAGCCCATCTCTGCCTTCCTGCTACTACTTCGCTTGTGTGCTATTATCACCCCATAACACAAATTTCTTTTAACATTGCATGTGGCGCCCCCATGGCTAGGCACCACAGGGAGGTACTGCATCGCAAATAGAAGGTGTAGTGCCTCCGTAGCTAAGGGTTTAAGGTTTAACCTATGGAGCCTGAATTTACACACAACACTAGGCCACCTTAGTATAGGAGGACTATATACAGTATATCCGCGGGGGGTGGAGCCTAGGTTGGAGTAGGAAAACCAGGAAGTGAAGAGAATTCTAGTCAGACAGTTCTGGGAAGGCAGTCAGTTAGGATGCGTCTGACAGGTGAGTGACAGAGGGATCACCCATCTCCAGGAGGGTGACCTGGGACAGAACTGGACGAACCAGCAAATGGTCGGAGCCGGCTGGTTTAGTCTGAGGAAACACCGGCAACACGGACGCCGAGACGGTCAGTGGTTCATGCCTGACCGCAAACCGACGAGCCGCGGGCCCTCTAAAACCGGGTAGCGGTAGGCGCCACAAGAAGGTACCTCACTCCTCAGGCCCACAATCGGTCCAAGACTACAAGGGTAATGGTCCAGATTCCGGTGGCAGGAGAGATAGTGCATTCCTGTTGCTCCTGTCCGTACCGGTCAAGTATAACCCATGCGCCACCGTACAAGACCAGGGGACTGGCGAGAGAGCTGTACAAAGGTGGTAAAAGACAGAGAGGAAGAATTAGACTTAGGCCCCAAAAGATACAAAGGAAAGGAACATCTACAGACTCTATAGGGCTCCCTGAACCTGCAGCTACATCCCCATTCTTTCAGACTGTACAGTGTATGGCATGACATCTGCCGGTTCCAGTAAAGGAACGTTTGAAACTGAACGGTGTCTGTGTTCCTTACCGCCAGTGCCCGGAGGGCCTCAGCATCATCGGAGGGGTAAGAACAACTACTCCCCTCATCCATCCCCACTGCCCTGAGGTAAAGCTCCACCTGTGGGGAGCTGTAACACCCAAGCTGCATCCCATCACTTCAGTGGCCTGCCCGCAGCGCTGGTACCCAACATTACCAGGATCCACAGGTGGCTCACGGACTATTAATCCTTGTAAATAATATCCCCCCCATCTAACAAATGACAGCCAGGGCACGGAAACTGGAACACGTCCACCTGTGATTCCCCAGTCACTGCCATCAGCCCATCCCGATGTCCGAGTACCCCTCTCCCTGTGCTCATCATGCGCTGTTGAAACTGGTGTAATGGCAATTCTGCCAATAGTACTTTCAGCATGTGGTGGAGGCTATATTAACATGCATGGAGGAATATGACAGACTATTCCTATCAAAGATTTGCAATAATTGGGGGCCCCATTGGAGCTTTTCCATCGGGGCCCATGAGCTTCAAGTTACGCCACTGATTACAAATAATACATAATTGTAATAATAAACACTTTTTTGCATCGGCACATTAGATAACTTTTAATTCTAGAGTGTGCTGGAGATCATTACCTTGTGATTACTGATCTTTTCTCCTAAGCATCTGTAGTAGGGTTAAGCCAAGCTTACTATCTCCCTATCTCAAGATCTTGTATTTTATATTGAGCGTCATACTTAAACATATTTATGATCTGTTACCCTATATACCTCTAATTAGTCTAACTATAAGATGTTTGATGTCCCTTACAGTTTTTTTAAATACTTTCTAAATACTTAAAATACTCACGTGTCTTTCCTAAATATTATTAAAACTTGCTACTAAATACTTTTCACAATGTTATTGAACCATTGCTAATCAGTCTGTACTGTTAATTAAAACTTAATGACCTGTATCTTTCTGTCATTAACATTGTGTGACTTATAACTACAAAGGAATGTAAATGAGCGTGGCTGTATCACTGCAAGTCTGTTTACACAAAAAGAAAAGATTAAAAATAAAACATAATGGAAAAATTATCTGCTTCTTCATTCATTTCATCATTTCTGACACAACAGACTGTCTTTGAACGAACAACAAACTTGCATTTAATGGAAATGTTTGTTCTTTTTTGAAATCAAGGACAATATTTTATAGGTCTATTTATCCATTATTCATGCATTGACTTTGTTTTACATTCTATTTATTCTAAAGTCGGTGTGCTAAATAGACTTCTAACCTAAAATCAAGTAATTACAGGGAAATTGTGATTCTAGTCTACTACCTACAGGAAGAACAGACAGCTGGAAAGTCAGGTAATCTGGGGTCAGGTTCCAGGAGAGCTTGTAGTACATTCAAGGAGTAAACAGAGGTGTAGTCGGGCAATAGTCCGGGGTCATATCCAAAAATAAGCAGAGAATCCAGCACTTTGCAGGTAATAAACTCCTCTTTATTCCAGCGATTAAAAGCATTATTATAGTGGAAACAGTGCAAAAAGACAGAATGGGACCATGTTGCGGGTTTATGTAGGGATGAGCGAGTAAACTCGCTACTATTCGGTATTCGCTGAATAGTAGCGGTATTAGGGCTACTCGCTACTCTCTGAGTACTTATGAGTACTCGGGAGTAGCGAGTAGTCCTAATACTTTCACAGTTTATCTATAGATACACTGCGAAAGTAGCCTAAAAGTTAATAAAAGTTGTTAAAAAAAAATAAACTTACATACTCACCTTCCAACGCCTGCACCGGGACCGCCAGAGAAGTCATCCGATACCTGTCAAAGGACCTTACACTACCAGCCAATCAGATGGCCGTTAGCGATCTGGCCAATCAGATGGCGCTACGTCAAAACCACGTGATGGCTAGTGGCCACCTGATTGGCCAATTTGCAAGGTCCTAGATGTACTATCAAGACCTTGCAAACTGGCCAATCAGGTGGCCGCTAGCAATGACGTAGTTGTGACGTGGCGCCATCTGATTGGCCAGATCGATACCAGCCATCTGATTGGCTGGTAGTGAAAGGTCCTTTTCCAGCAATCGGAAGGCTTCTCTGGTGGTCCCGGCGCAGGCGTCAGAAGGTGAGTATGTAAGTTTATGATTTTTAACAACTTTTATTAACTTTTAGGCTACTTTCACAGTGTATCTATAGATACACTGCAAAAGTATTCGTACCACTACCTACTCGTTGCAAGTATAGTGAGCACGAATAATGCGGTACTCACTCATCCCTAGGTTTATGCCTTTCATGGCTCACAGCCTCTTAATCATAAAGAGGTTAGCATGAAGAGGCCATGTGCCTTGAAATATGTAAACCCACAACATGGTCCCATTCTGTCTTTTTGCACTGTTTCCACTGTAATAATGCTTTTAATCACTGGAATAATCAGGAGGTTTTTTTACATGCAAAGTGCTGGATTCTCTGCTTATTTCTGGTTATGTTCGCTGGACCTTGTCCATCTACTAAAGGAACAGGTGAACTTGTCCAGGTAAATGGTCCAGGGTCAGGTTTCCAGAAGAGCATGACGATAATTCAAGAATTCTATTGAGGCATAGTCAGGTCACGATCGAGGGTCATAATACTAGGAGATCACATCAAGTACAGGAAGCAGACAGAGGAGTAATCAGGCAACAGTCCGGGGTCAGATAACAATGATCAGAACCAGACAAAACACAGGCGAACAGCACCAAATGCAGGCCATTAGTACCACTCAAATAATATGTATGACTGGCAGCATTCTGGGAGAGGCTGCTCAGTAAAGTAGTAGAGCAATCGCAGGGAAGATGGAACACCTCAGCAACCCAGCACCTCCCAGAACCAGAATGGAGGTCTGTGCTGTCAATCAGCAGCAATGTCTCTTATTGAACACTTCAAAGTCTCTTATTGCATCCTAGATGCACTGCGCTGAAGAATCATGACACAAATCTCTTAAGGAGTGATGAACTATACTGTAAAAATTGCCAGCTTTCCATTGCTCTTAAGCAATGTTAAAAAAGTATTTGTCATTTTTTTTTAGTGATTAGCGCAAATCAAATTGCAAACTATATGAATTATCCAGGCCCTGCAAACTACATATAAATTTTACTCACTCTCAATTTGTATCAAGTCAATGCACTTTTCATCTGTCTCTACTACTACAATTACCCTGTTTCACTTCTCTTGCTTCTAGTATCTATCACAACTCTACTGTTCCACCTTGGATTCATCTGGTTTCCAATACTACAATTATCATGTTCCAGTCTGCTTTACCTGATCTCCACAATAACAACTCTGCTGTTTCAGCTCAGCTTCATCTAGTGTCTATGTTAAAATTATCATGTACCAGCTTTGCTTTAGAGTCTTACTACAGCACCAGCTGTTCAGTTGCTCACTGTTGTCCAATACCACAATATATTCCAGCTCTGCTTTACCTGTCTCACTACAACAATTCTTTTCCACTAAGTTTCATGGTGTCCAATACTACAATTATCATCTACCTGTTATACTTTACCTTGTCTCCACTACAACAACTCTGCTGTTTCAGCTCGGCTTCATATGGTGTCCAATGCTACAATTATCATGTACCATCTCTGTTTTAGATGGTCTCTACTACAACAACCCAGCTGTTCCAGCCCGGCTTATCTGCTGTCCAATACTACAATTGTCATGTTCCAGCTCTGCTTTAACTGGTCTCCACTACAACAATTCTGCTAGTTTCAGCTCAGCTTCATCTGGTGTCCAATGCTACATTTATCATGTACCAGATCAGCTTTAGATGGTCTCTACTATAACAACCTAGTTGTTCCAGCTTGGCTTCATCTGCTGTCCAAGACTACAATTATCATGTACCAGCTGTCACGGGTGTGTCAGGAGGCACGGATGAGACTGTAGAGGCCACTCGCAGAAGGTCGCATGTTTGGCCAAACAGTCAAAATCCTAAAAATGACTCTTCACTTTAAGAGGCATTTCTCTTTTAGTGAAAGCTGAAGGTCACTAGGACCCAGCTGATCTCCTACCTTGAGCTTCTATTTATACCCCTTGACTCCCAGGATGCACTGCTGGTGATAGCTTGTCAGGTGTTTGGAGGTAGCTTCTCAGTTCAAGCAGTGAATCCTGGAGATTCTGTTGGATTGCTGTGTGGATCTTCTCAAGCTAAGTGTTTCTTCCCTTCCCTCTTTTTGTTTGTTTCCCTGGTGTGTATCTTTAGTTGGTAACCAGGCTGACTCGTGTTCACCTGCTCTGATCCTTTGTAGTTCGTAGTTCAGAGACAGCCTGGGAATAGGTATCCTGCTGGCGACATCTGCAGAAACTGTATAGGGTCGTTAGGGGAGCCAGGTGTCGGCGCTAGCTTATCTAGAGGTCAACATCTCCCCTTTTGCCCTTAGCATCAGAGACTCCTTCCCCCCTTCCTTGTCGTCCTATTAGGGAGGAAGACACCCAGTGTGACACCAGCTCTGCTCTACCTGGTCTCCACTCAAACAATTCTGCTGTTCCAGATCAGCTTCATATGGTGTCCAATGCTACAATTATCATGTACCAGCTCTGTTTTAGATGGTCTCTACTACAACAACCCCTGTGTTCCAGCTGACTTCCTCTCCCTGTGTCCAAAACTACATTGATCATCCAGCTCTACTTTACCTGGTCTCCACTACAACAACTTCTGCTGTTCCAGATCAGCTTCACCTGGTTGTCCAATACTACAATACTCATGTCCAGCCTGCTTTACTGGTCTCACTGCAACAATCTCACTGTTCCAGCTTGCTTCATCTGTGTCCAATACTACATTTATCATCTACCAGCATACTTTACCTTGTCTCCACTACAACAACTCTTCTGTTTCAGCTCGGCTTCATTGTTGTCCATTGCTACAATTATCATGTACCAGGCTCTGTTTAGATGGTTCCTACTACAACACCAGCAGTCCCAGCTTGGCTTCATCTTCTGTCCAATACTGCAATTATCATGTTCCCACCTGGTTCCACTACAACAGCTCTGCTTTCCAGCTTGGCTTCATCTAGTGTCCAATACTAAAATTATCATGTTCAAGCTCTGCTTTACCTGGTCTTCATTACAATAATTTTTCTGTTCCAGCTCAGTTTCATGGTATCCAATGCTACTGTACTATTACCATGTTTCAGCTCTGCCTCACCTGATCTTAACTACAACAGCTCTGCTGTTCCAGCTTGGCTTCAACTGTTGTCCAATACTAAAATTATCATGCTCTAGTTCTGCTTTACCTGGTCTTCATTGCAAGAACTCTGCTGTTCCAGCTCGTTTCAACTGGTGTCCAATGAACTGTACAATTATCATGTTTCAGCTTCTGCCTCACCTGATCTACTACAACAACTTTACTGTTCCAGCTCTGCTTCTTCTGTTTATTTCCATTCTGCTATTCCAGCTGTGCTACATTCAGTCTTCGGTACAACACCTCCAGAGTACTAGATCTGCTTCTTATGGTCTTTATTTCGCTATTACAGTTCTGCTGTATCTAATCTCTAGATCTGCTGCTCAGCTTCTGCTACATCAGTTCACCTTTACTAATTCGACTTTAACCATTCAACTCTGCAACCCACCTAGTCATCTGTCATTGGTCGATCTTCTCATCTGAACCCAAGTCTTCAAGGATCCAAGTCACAAGCAGAGACGTAACATTTGTATCAAACTCATTGTGCAATAGTTGTGCTGTAAGTATTCAGCCCTAGTGCTCCATGGTCAAGTGTCAAAACCAACGGTTATGGCCACGTTACACACACAGATATCTGTGACCAACATCTGAACAGATCTCTGGTTGCAGTGAAATCATGGACACATTGTTTACATTTGTACACAGGGCCCCAAAATGAGAACAATGTGTCCATGATTTCACTGCAACCAGAGATCTGTTCAGAAGTTGGCACAGATATCTGTGGTGTAACGTGGCCTTTACTCCTACAGTACTACAGACATTTGGATTAACAATAATGTTAACAATCTAGAGAACACATTTATTCAAGTTAATGCAATATAGACACAAAACAAGCAGAAAAATGGAGTTTGAGAATAAATCAGATAACAGTAGCGTTAAAAATAAAACTTGTCTAAGAATTGATATCTACAGCAAACCCACAAAAGCCATCCTCTGTCATTGAGTCGAATGCTCAAGACAAATAAGAGCATGGCCATGGAGCAAAGAAAATGGAAAGACGAGAAGACAGCGAGACGTGTTGTATAAAGCATTCTGGGAAATGAAGCTGAAAAACAGGTGAAAAACCAAGGCTAGTCTACCTATTATTCACCCGCGCCTTTGTTATGGCTGCAGTAAAATGAAAAGCTTCCATAAATATTTCATCTACAGCAATAAAATATAAACCCGACCACGTTTACACAGGCGAATGAACAAATGTTATATTCCAGGTCTCCAATTTTGCCTGCATATTGCAGATTCCCATATGTCAAAATAAATGTACATTAAGCAAGCCATAAAACAACATTTCAGTTTACACATTAGCTAATTGCTATGTACATTAGTCAGAGTTTATTTTTGACCTTACCCAGTTTCCAGTTATTCCTAAATAGAACCCCCTTGATATTTGCTCATGCTATCAATGTTTTGCAGCTTTCGACAAACACAGCATTCCTTCTGTTGCCTTTCTCTGTATAAATTGCTCTACTTGACAGTTGTATGAATCAAGCATTAACAACCTAGATTGCACTGAAGTAGGAAAAGCATCAGAATGAAAAACTCTCATTTATCACTCTACTTTATCCCAGTGATGGGATTTTATGAGCACAATTTATCAATCCCAGCAAGGCATTAAATGCCGACTTAGGGCCATAGTCGCTAAGAGACCCAGATTTTAGATGATGTGTAAAAATTTTGGCTCCATAAAATTACAAAAATAGAGCTTTTCTTCAGTAAATGAGTCTTGAAAACTACAAATGTAATCTCCGAAATTTAAGTAAACTATGGATATTTTGTGCACTAATGAAATTGGATGAGGATGATGATGACATGTAATAGAGGGTTCCTCTAAGGAATAAATGATATTTTAAAGGGCTTAGACTGCTTCTTAAAATAACAAATGATTATTATGCCCTAGAATTTATTGGTGACAGCTAGACATGAGCGGATTGGGCAAAATTACCCAGTTGCTGGAAATTGTCTATGAATTGAATATCCCATATTATGCTCTGGGTCTGAACATAAGGTCATGACTAGTGATGAGGAGGACTACCAGTTTGGGTGCTTGGTACTCGTAACAACCAGGTCAATGCTTGGTTGGGCGCAACTTGTGTTCCCGAATGAAGCAGAAGTTAATGGGAATGCTAAAATTTTTACTGAGGAGGTACAAAAAATGTTCAAGTTCCCCACTGACTTCCATTATACTTGGGTATTTGGCATCATGCCCATCCCAGTATCCAACTGCTTTTTACCAGTATTGAACACCCAAGCATGGTAGTGCTTGATCATCACAAGTCTCGACATCTGGATGTCATGATGTGGGCGGTAATCTTCTAGCATGAGTGTAAAGAACCATACTGGAGATAAATCGTAGATACTAGAACCGGATGGGTGATGGTGAGGAGCGCATGGCCAAAAAGGTTAGCAGTGAGTATACGCATTTATTTTTAATCTTTTTATGGCCCTTCAACTGCCACATTTATGCAAACACGGCACAGAAGTGAAAGAAAAAAAAGATGCGTTTTGGGAATTGTGGATTTTTGCAGTATTCAATTAGAATTCATTTGCACTTCAATATATTTTCTTATCCCAAGTGACAACAGATTGTATGATATACCGTATATACTCGTGTATAAGCCGAGTTTTTCAGCCCAAAATTGGGCTGAAAGTCCCCCCCTTGGCTTATACACGGTCATATACGGTATACAGCGCCCCCCTATCAGTGGTATACAGGGCATACAGGGCCCCCCTTTGCTGCCGCACACCTGTAAAACAATAGATCATTATACTTATCCCTGTCGCCGCTGCCGCCGCTCTCTGACACCGCGCTCCTCCGGGTCTTCATGCTTCCCCTCCGGCGGGCGCAGGCAATGACGTCATTTCCTGTGCGCCGGAGTAGTGAGCATGAAGACCCGGAGGAGCGTGGTGTCAGAGCGGGGCAGCGACAGGGATAAGTATAATGAGCTATTGCTTTACAGGTGTGCGGCAGCAAGGGGGGGCCCTGTATGCCCTGTATACCACTGATGGGGGGGCTGTGTACCGCTGGGGCTGCTGTGTACCACTGGGGCTGCTGTGTACCACTGGGGCTGCTGTATATACCATTGGGGCTGCTGTATGTACTGCTGGGGCCTGTATACCACTGGGGCTGCTGTATATACTGCTGGGGCTGCTGTATACCACTGGGGCTGCTGTATATACCACTGGGGCTGCTGTACATACCACTGGGGCTGCTGTATATACTGCTGGGGCCTGTATACCACTGGGGCTGCTGTATATTCTGCTGGGGCCTGTATATACCACTGGGGCTGCTGTATATACTGCTGGGGCTGCTGTATACCACTGGGGATGCTGTATATACTACTGGGGCTGCTGTGTATACTGCTGGGGCTGCTGTATATACTGCTGGGGCTGCTGTATACCACTGGGGCTGCTGTATACCACTGGGGCTGCTGTATATACCACTGGGGCTGCTGTATATACTGCTGGGGCCTGTATACCACTGAGGCTGATGTATATACTGCTGGGGCCTGTATATACCACTGGGGAGGCTGCTGTAATACTGCTGGGGCCTGTATATACTGCTGGGGCCTGTATATACCACTGGGGAGGCTGCTGTATACTACCACTGGGGAGGCCTGCATACCACTGGGGGGGCTGTATACCACACTGCTGGGGGCTGTATACATGTGCTGGGATCCACCCTCGGCTTATACACGAGTTAATAGGTTTTCCCAGGTTTTGGGGGCAAAAGTAGGGGGGTCGGCTTATACACAGGTCGGCTTATACACGAGTATATACGGTAGTTACATTTATGTGATAATTTGTTTCAGTGCATATTTTTTACTTCTTTTCATTATGATAATAGTTTTTTACACTCTTCCAAAAATGTTTCCTTTTCTTTATTTTCTTGTTTGCATTGTTATGGTGTTTTTTTTTTTTTAAAGGGATGGTCGTCTAATTCTAGGCCAAAACATGCATGGTGATCAATTAATATTGCTTTGTTTATCTTCAGATATACCTCTCTGGCCCTGACATCACCTCTCTGCTGTCCAAAATCCCAGAGTGTCTATCAGCCATATCCTTGTTCTCCTCTCGCTTCCTAAAACTAAATGTAGACAAAACTGAACTCATCATCTTTCCTCCATCTCACGCATCTTCCTTACCAGATCTATCTGTCACAATAAATTACATCACATCTTGCCTTGTACCTGAAGTCCGCTGCCTCAGTGTAACCCTTGACTCTGCCTTGTCCTTCAAAAAGCACATCCAAGGGGGCGTGTCCTGGAGCCGATGGTGCAGGACGCAGACTGAAAGAGCTCCTCAGCCCCAGCCTAATTAACGGCGGAATCAAGCCTCTCTTCAACGGCTAATCCTCCCCAACAGCACCGGAATACGTCCTGAGCACATCAGGATGCCGAAACCGGGGCCACGGCGCAGAGAGGACTCGCAAACAGTCCTTAACTATTTTGGCGCGGAAGCACAGCGGGGACCCAGAGGTAAAATGGCGCCGTCCCCAGGAGCACAGTACCGCTCCCCTCCCCACACTAGATCCTCCAGTGTAGCGGATGCAGGCTCCGATCATGAAGGAGGAAGGGGAGATGAGGCATTAGTCACGCAGGGCTGCCTCAAGGCAATGCTGGGGGACTTGCATCGCTCCCTTCAGGAGGACATGAGAAACATGGTCTCCCAGATGAAAGAAGACATAAATGCTCTGGGAGATAGGACGGGACACTTGGAAAATAAGATGGCTGAGTATGCCTCGGCACATAATCAGCTAGCTGAGGATTACACTGTCATGGACAATGATGTTGTTTCACTCAAGGCTAAAATGTGGGAACTAGAGGACAAGCTCAGGAAGGGGAATGTGAAGATTAGAGGTGTTGCTGAGGGGGGAGAGACTGAAGACGTTCAGAAAGTGGTGGGGGATCTATTGCAGGTGGTGCTGCCTGACTCTCCTGCCTCGGATCTATCACTGGACAAGGCTTTCCGTCTACCTAAATCCCCTAAACTGGACAGAGACGTTCCCAGAGACATCCTGGTCGCCTTTACCAACCATAAAACTAGAGATCATTTACTACAAGCCATGAGACTTCGGGCACACCTACCTGACCCCTTCAAGAAAGTTGAAATATACCCAGACCTCTCCCCTGGCACTTTAGCCAGAAGAAGAGAGTTCGCTCCACATTGCCGTATACTCAGAGAGCGTGGGATCCAATACATTTGGGGGACTCCCGTTAAGGTCACCTTTCGATACAAAGGTATGAGACAGATTTTCTCCTCACCAACCAGACTCGGTAAGGCGATCCGGGAGTGGAAACTGACCGCGACATCTAAAGGATCTTCCTCACCCAATTCCCCAAGTGGTCACAAACCAGAATCCCCGAACCAAGGAGCATCCCTCTCCCCTGCAAAAGACATATGATCAGGACTAAGAGGCTTGAGACATTTACAACACCCGACATTTTTGGGCTGGGTCTTAGCTCAGCTCTCACTGTTCTCAAGAGGGTGAACTGCTAATATCTGTGTTCCCCGTTTTTTCTTTGGAAGTGAACAGTGCTTGTGCCTTCACCCAACGCTGGCCAAGGAAGGCTGGCGCATAAGATCTGGAGGTGGTGAAGAGCAGCTTCATTGCCCCCCACTGGGAGTGAGAACTCCTGTTAAGTATTGTTAGGTGCACGGTTATTATCTGCTAAATTCATCGTTTGATTGTTTAGTCTTGTTTACCCTCCCCCTCTTTTCTTTTCTTATATACGTGTCCTTAACTCCTTTCCTCTCTTGATCTTTACCCTCACTCTTCTCCCTCTCTGTCCCATTCTAGGGTCACCTACCTTATCCCTCCTTTTTCCCCTCTCACCTGACTAAACCCAAGGTTTATATTGCTGAACTGAGTGAGACTGAGACATAGCGGGAAAGTGCTAGCTTATAATGAGTGTTAAAATTGTTTCACTAAATGTGAAAGGGTTAAACTCCCCCTTTAAAAGGTCATTCTTATGGAAGGAGGTACGCAAGTGCAAGGCAGATGTCTTCTGCATACAAGAGACCCACTTACTGGAAGCGGATAATGTACGCTTACACCACAAATTGTTCCCACACATTTTTTTTGCCAACCATTCCTCCAAAAAAGCGGGGGTATGCATTATGATTAAAAACTCAGTCCAATTCCAGATGCAGAGAGTGGTGGCAGACCCTAACGGCCGTTTTCTTATCCTTGTCTGTGAGATTGGAGGAAAACTAGTCACAATTTCAAACATCTATGGCCCTAACGAGGCCCAGATTAAATTTGCACGTAATGTACTGGAAAAGGTCAGGGCGGAGTCTGGGGGCCTGTGCGTTGTGGCTGGTGACTTTAACCTGGTGATGGACCGCCTACTGGACTCCTCGTCCGATCTAAAAAGGAAAGGTCGGGAGCTAGGGCCCTTCTGCCGTGAGCTCCGATTTCATGATGTGTGGCGATATCAACACGCCACTGAAAGAGACTATTCCTTTTTCTCCCACAGGCACAGGTCGTATACCAGAATCGACTACTTCCTGGTTGACGATCAGACGCTCTCGGCCTGTGCCTGTGCGGAGATAGGACTGATTACCTGGTCGGACCATGCACCAGTGTCTCTGGAGCTCAAATTGGGCGGGGGAGGGCCCTCTCCCCGATCTTGGCGACTAAATACAAGTCTCCTGTCGGACAGGGGAGTCCAGGACGGTTTCTCTAAAAATATATCGGAGTTCTTCTCCCTAAATGACAATAATGAAGTCTCCGATGAGACCCTTTGGGAGTCTCATAAAGCATATCTTCGAGGTCTATTTATCCAGAAAGCTTCACAGCGGAAGCGTTACCGGGACTCTCTCCGCTCTGGCCTGATCCAAAAGATAGAAAACGCCGAGAGACTAAACAAACTGAACCCTTCCCCTCGTTCAACCTCGGAGATCTTCCAACTACGCCATCAACTAAGAGCTCTAATGTTGGAACAATATGAGAAAGGGCTGAGAACATTAAAGAAGGTGCACTACACCGAGGGTGATAGAGCGGGGGCAGTACTGGCGAGGCGCATCAAAAAGAGAGCCACAAAATCTATGATTACGGTAATGAAAGATGATAAGGGGTCGGAGGTCCGAAACCCTGCGGAAATTGCAGAAATTTTTGCTAGTTATTACGAGAAACTGTACAATTTAAATAGGGATCAGGAAACTCCGCAGCCAGTTCCTTTGGAAATTAACGCCTTTTTATCAAAATTGGACCTTCCCCTCCTCTCCTCGGAGCAACTAGCAGACCTAAATTCCCCGTTCTCGGACACCGAGATTAACAAGGCCATCTCTGCTTTAAAGATTTTGTCGGCTCCGGGCCCCGACGGATTCCCGAACGCGTATTACAAAACTTTCTCTGCCCACCTCATTCCCTATCTAAGACGTGTGTTCACGCTTTGGATAACCAGAGGATCCATCCCGGCTACTCTTCTTGAGGCAACGATTTCCACGATCCCCAAACCTGGGAAGGCCCCAGACCAGCCTGGGAACTACAGACCGATTTCACTTCTCAATTGTGACTTGAAAATCTATTCCAAGCTGCTTGCTTGTAGACTTACACCCGTCCTTCCCTTGCTGGTGGGGCCTGACCAGGTGGGTTTCGTGGAAGGGAGACAAGCGAAGGACGGAACCAGACGAGTATTGGACCTTATCGGGGTGGCAGAGTCCCGTGGGATCCCCAGTGCACTCCTTTCATTAGATGCAGAGAAAGCGTTTGATCGGGTGCACTGGGGATACCTACGGGCGGTGCTGGAGAAATTCGGATTTGCTGGTCCAATCCTATCAGCAGTTCTCGCCTTATATTCCAACCCCAATGCAAGGGTCCTCTCCTCAGGTTTCCTTTCGCGAAGGTTTAAGATTTCTAATGGGACCAGACAGGGGTGCCCTCTCTCCCCAATAGTCTTTGCCCTGGTGGTGGAGCCACTGGCAGCATGTATACGGGCTGATACTCACATTTCGGGAATCCGAGTCGGAGACTCAATTCACAAGATAGGCCTATACGCTGACGACATAATCATAATTTGTACCGACCTCTCGTCCTCCTTTCCGGCTATTATGTCAATCTTGTTGACCTTCTCTAGTTTGTCATTTTACAAACTCAATGGTTCAAAATCAGTGATTCTACCATTATGTGTCCCCCCTATTCTTGCATCTCGTCTTCAGGCCTCCTATCCCTTCCAGTGGTGTCCGAAGGGAATACCTTATCTAGGAGTCACCCTTTGCCCCTCCTCCTTGGTCGTGCCTGTGAACATGGATGGTCTCAAGCGGACGTTGCAGAAGGCCTTAACTGATCATGTGGCCTTGGAGCTGTCATGGATGGCCAGAATCCAGGCCTTCCGCATGATTCTGCTTCCAAAAATTCTCTATCTACTCAGATGTATTCCTTTCAGGATTGCTAATAAATACCTGACAAAGGTTCAGAACCTGGTGAATACATATGTGTGGGCCGCAAAGAAACCCAGGGTATCCAAAAAAATCATGTTCCTCCCTATGCACAGGGGAGGAATGGGGGTCCCAGACATCAAGTCGTACCACAGAGCTGTGATCTTGGAGGAGGCAAAAACGTGGTGGAACTCTAAAGAAAGGCTAAACCAACTGAGATGGTTACAGATAGAGAACCACTTGGTTAGAGGGGGTGATTTGCGGGGAATACTGGCTGCGGAGTCTCTCTCCCTGTGAAGGAGTCGCATCCATCGACCCTTTCTTCTATTAGGACCTTGGTAGAGTATTGGAGAGAAGCACCAAGAAACTGGACTAAACTACCCACGGCGGTTATTCCGCTTTCGACTCTGAAACTACATGTCCCCCCCCTTGACGTGGCCCGTTGGTCCCAAGCAGGGATAAAAAATTTAGGTGATCTCTTCTCCAATAATACTCTCAAATCCTTTGATGACCTGATGAGGGATGCGCCCTCGCTAAGTACGGCCTTCCTACAGTACATGCAACTCCGACACTTCCTCCAGTCTCACCAATGCCGTAAAGAACTTGGGGTACTCCTCTCTTGTCCTACCCCATTTCAAATGTATCTTCTTTCAGATCCAAAAAAAACCAAAGGCCTTTCCATTATATACGCCGCCCTCCTGCATCTGGACACTCCTGACAAACTTCCTTACATGCATAAATGGGAGGCAGACTTAAACTTTGAATCAGACTGGGAAGAATGGGAAGGGGCGTCTAAGATAATATCCAGTTCAACCAGATGTATTACACACCTCGAAAACTTAAAAAAGATTCACTTACGGTGGTATCTCCCCCCGACCCGCTTGCAAAAGTTCAACCCGAACCTCTCTCCTAGTTGTTGGAGAGAATGCGGAGGGAAGGGTGATTTAACCCACATGTGGTGGTCCTGCCCCAAAATCGCCTTGTTCTGGCACCAGATTACACATTTAATCTCTGAGGTGTTGGACACTCAGATCCCTCTGACCCCTCAGTTGGCGTTACTCCACATAGGAGTTCGTGATTTCCACCCAGTAGTAAGTAAGACGCTGACCTACATTTTAATTGCCTCCAGACTAAGCATCGCAGCAAAGTGGAAGTCTATTTCTCCACCAACCCTCTCTGAAGTGACGAACAGACTAAACTTGATATTTTCATATGAATATCATCTAGCCCTCACTCGAAGTGATAAAGAGCCCACGTTGGAAGCTTGGAAACTTTGGGCTTCACATCACCTGGCATCGCCTCTTCCTACTTAAGCTAAGGCCTCTTTATTGAACTAGGTTTTGGTCGTCTTGGTCGCTCACAAGTCAGTTGATGTTTTGCTCCCTCTGTCATCCCCCCCCCCAACTCAATACTTTCCCTTCCCCCAACTCTCCCCCCCCCCCCTCCCCACTCCTTCCTAAATATCTGAGATTTGAAACTATACAACTCTTGTATCTGCAATTTTTGATTACCTGTTCTTTTCTGAACTGTAAAAAAATGCTACTTGCACCCTCTTTCTTTTAATAAAAATTATTGTGTTAAAAAAAAAAAGCACATCCAAGCCTTCACCTCTTCCTGCTACCTCCAACTCAAAACTATTTCCAGAATTCATACTTTCCTCAACCCTCATCTACTAAACTGCTAGTGCGTGCCCTCATCATCTCTCGCCTCGACTACTGCAACATCCTCCTCTGTGGCCTCCCTGCTAACACTCCTGCACCTCTCCTATCTGTCCTTAATTCTGCTGTCCAACTAATCTACTTCTCTCCTCACTATTACTCAACTTCTCTCCTATGCAAATCTCTTCATTTGCTCCCAATTCCCCACTATACAGTCTGTCTACAGTTTGACTCCCCCATATATCTCTGAACTAATCTCCTGATATCATTCAACTCCCAAGACCTCCTTCTCACCTCATTACTTCTACATTCCTCATCCAACCGCCTGAAAGACTTCGTATGAGCATCCCCCATCCTCTGGAAGTCTGCATCCCAACACGTCCAACTGTCCCCTACACTCAGAACTTTCAAGCAGAACCTGAAAACCCATCTCTTCAGAACAGCCTACAGTCTGAAATGACCAAACTGCCACCAGAGCTGGCGCTCCACTACCACTGGGGCTGGCGCTCCATCACCACCGGACCTGGCTCCATCATATGTGAAGGGCATTCCAGCTTAGGTATCCATGGTTATGTTCACTCGTATAGTGATAATTAGTTGCTCCATGGATACCTAAGCTGTAATGCACTGTATTTGAGGTAAAATATATGGGTATATCAGGAGAACTATGCTACATTTATAATTAGAGGTACTTGCTAGTATTGTTATAATTACACCTACTACATATTGGGATTTAATCATGGAGATGGTGATATACCTTCAAACATCTACAAAACTGAATTGTTTTTCTTTGTAGTGAGTTCAATTACCCCGGTATACATTTAGGCATGTCAAGAAAGGACATTAAATTAAAAATTAGTGGGGACTTGGTGACTGTAACAGCATTGGAATAGTAACTGCAGGGGATCAGCCCTGGTGTCTGCTACGTACAGTATATTACTATGGACGGGAGCATGCATTAGTGATACCACTCAAGAAGTGAAAAATAAATCCGCAAGAGTGATGCTTTAAACTGCAAGTATTTGGAGAAAACAAATGTAGAGCAAGCAGTGGTCTGATAGGGGCAAAAATAGCAGTCAGAGATACACAAGTGCAGCTCTTAGAGAAGGACAGTAGTTGTAAATTTTTGTTAAGCAGATAATGCAGTTTGTAATCTAGCCCATAGCAGTGCAGAGAGTATGAGCAGCATGATAAAGTGGTATAAAGTCTGAAGAAAGCAGAGTGGTGGAGTAGGCATAGACCTGGTGACTGTCAATGTCTCAGAGGCAGGACACTAAAAAAGGGCATGAGTGGCTCCCCACTGGTCAGTGCGCCTCAGTAGGGATACTGCACCCAAAACAGAGTGTGCAGTATCCCAGTCATTGGAGGGGATAATGTCGAACTGGGGCTCTCATACCAGCATCCCTACACCTAAACACACAGACAGATCTAGTCTAGTCTGAGGAAGGAAGTAAGGAGCAAGTCCTAGAGGGACACCACAGGGAGGGCGTCCAAAAAGTAGTGGCAACCCAGAGAGAAAGGGGAAACCCAGTGCCAGACTGTCAGAGTAAATTGTCTGGGGAAATCCCAGTCCACAATGGGGTACCGGGTTCGAGTCGCAGTGCAAGCGAGTCCAACCCTGAACCACCAATACCGGTGGGTCGCAGGTCTGCCAAGCAGCCACTGACCTCGTCCACAATGTACAGCTCCACCAGGTACTCTTAAACCAGGTTGAGCCTGGTAGGAAGTGGATTTTTACAGGGTAGCAAACGGATAGAAAGGAGGCGCAAGGAAGAAACAGAGGACAGTGAACGTAGTAGAAGGAATACTTGGAGAGCCTCAGAAAGACTTTATACCTTCCCGTGACTACCCGGCCAGCTACCCGTAAAGACTGCGTGACTGTAAACTGAAGTGAACCATGAACTGTTGCCAGTAAAGTACCCGTACAGAGTCAGCAAGCCTCAGGTGTTTTATTCTGCTTAAGTTAAGAAGTAGCTGCTGCCACATCGAGCAGCTCAGCAGCAGCATTGCCCCGGGGATTCCGCTCCATGTGCAGGCATCGTTATCAACTGGCTGCAATGCCACCATCCTTGGGGAACCGATAGCGGTGCTGGTGAGATCACCAGAAACTGAAGGTGGCATCACGAGACTTCTTTATTCTTTTATTTTTATTTTTCCCCCTATTTACCCAGTGACCTCCAGGGTTACGGGCCTGGGTACTGGCCACCGAGACATCACCCCATCACTAACGCCCGGGTGCCAAATTCCCAAATACCCCTGGGTGGATGACATGCAAAAAAATCCAACCTGCGCTACTTGTTATTTTTCCTTTAATAGGCGGATTAACTTTACTTTGGTAATATATATATATATACAGTCTCAATACAGAGTTTGAAAAACTGGGCACTACCCGTGTTAAACAACTTAGGCAGATTCAAAAAATCCTTGCTGACTGAGGGTTTTCAACCAAAGGAGGTGCTCACTTAATGTAAGTGCACAATGTAGTTAAAAAGAAAAAAGACAGTGGCACTCACCGAGTGAGTTCATCTTCATAATTTATTGCGGTTTTCAACGGAACATTCCGGAGGAGCAAGTGGAGGGGGAGGGAGGTGCGGGAGCGAGGACGACGGCAACCATTTCGCGACTCAGCGGCCGCTTCTACGGGTCCTGACATATATATATATATACATATACAAAATAAAGAACTGCAGCACTCTTCTTTGTAAAACCACCGCCTTTATTCGGCCATCAGGTGGGGCGTGGCAACGTTTCGGGATCCTGTCCCTTTCTCTAGCCACCATTGAAGGGTCCAATAATTAGTTAATAACTTTGCAACAACCATACTACAAATCACTAAATAGTTTTGTTTTTCAAAGCAAGATTTGTGAATTGACCATCAGATAAGACAGAGCTGAGTTTATTATTAAAATGTGAGAAGGTGCAAAAAAAAAACAGTTCTGCGACAGCGTTATGCTTGTCACTGCTGTGACGCTGGTCCTCCATGGACAAGTCGTGAGGTAGGGTAGTTAAGTGTCCCGGGGTCAGATAGCAGGATAGCATGTCAAAGAATAAGGGGATAGACAGAGACATAGTAAGGTCTGGAGTCAGAATACCTGGGAAGTAGAAGGTAAGAGCAAGGTCTAGACAAAAGGAAGGTCAGAGGTCTAGCAACAATGATCAGAACACCAAGAACAGGAAGATTTCTACAAATACCACTGAATGCTAAGAATGACAGTGTCGTAGGATAAACTGCTCAGTTAAGTAGCTGAGCAATCGCAGGAAAAAGTGAACACCTGCAAAAATCCGGGACCTCCCAGTATAGGATTGGATGACAGCTGTCACTCAAAACACTGACAGCTCACCATGCCTCAGCTCCAGGTTGGACTAATGAGCTGTCATTCATCCAACTGAGTACATCATGGCTGCATTATGGCACCTGGTAAACGACCTGCAAGTGAACGAGAGAAGCACTCACTATGCGGCCAGGAACTGGTTGCCATGATGCAGTTCATTGGGGTCAGCATCAGCTCTAAACTCGGATGAACCTGAGTCTGATGTAACTCCAAGCTCATCCAAATGAATTTACTCAGTGGTGTGCACAGTGATGTTCCTGTGTGTCAGGCTGTGGATTATCATTGGAGGGTTTTGTTTTGGATCATTAAACCAGGGATGTCTTTTGTGTTGTATTGCAATTAAAAGCTTTTTTCTTGGTGTTGTGCTTTTTATAATGTTTACTAGAAATTCATAGTGGGCGGATCTAACATAGGCCTGACATGAATTTCGGGCTTCGTGTCAGCTACAATATAAAGCTGGCATTAACCCCTTAATTGCTCAGCATGCCACCGCTACCTGGTCCACTGGAAGAGCTGGGTAAAGCACCTGAAAATGACACTACGAAAGAATGCACCATTTTCAGGGATGGCTGCAGGTTGCAATTTTCAGCATGGGGTCCCAGAAGGCTTTGTCCTTACCACAGTGAGAATCCCAGCCCCCAGCTGCCTGGATTTTACCTTGGCTGGCAATCAGAAATAGGGCAATTTCAGAGATCTAACTCACTTGCTAGTGCAGTAAAATGCTACATATTTTTGAGCAAGAAAGCAAAATGTGAACAAGTCCTAAGGGATATTTGTAATTTGCTACATTGTTATCAGGCATGAGATAAGGGACTACCCACTGCATAAGTGCTAACACATGAAATATAATCTCTAACAGCTAAAAAGGCTAAAAAAGACCAATTCCTATAATATATATATCAATGGTAGCCCACAAGCCAATAAAGCATAAATATAGGGACGTGTAATTCAAGTACCGTAAATGGTATAACATTTTTTCCAGTTTATTCTAAATTGAAAATAATGTCATTATTTTTTCACATCAGTGACATTACACATTACCTTACCACATCTACCCTGGGGTTGCAAGGTAATGTTAACAATTTGAATATAGCAAACCATAAATTATAATATTAAAAAAATAAGTTATGCCTCTTTTCTGAAATATTATGTTTTAAAGCAGAAACTTTGTACATTGTACAAATGTTACTCTATTAAACTCATAAGCTTTGTGATACAATTGTTTATCAAACCATAATAATTGTTTAGAAAAATAACTTTTAAAATTAGATTTCTGCTAAAAATGTAGGCCATTTGTGTTACCTTTAATAAAATATATGTAGATCTCATAGATGCCAATTACAGCATTTCTCCATGAGCAAATCTTTAGAGCAAAGCCGATATGCCCTGAAATGCTACTGTAGGTACTACATATACAGTGCTGATCTGCCATTAAATAGCATTTAATGCCTGTATTGCGGCTAAAGGGGATATAATACGTTTTACTCTCGCGCACACCGATGTAACACTTGGATAAGTGCTACTTGATATTTTATCAGATGACACTCATTCCTATATTATACTACATGGAAGTGCCGATTCGGCATGAGAAAAAAGATTGCTGCTTGTTGCCATTGGCAGTGTATAGCGGATGATGTGAACCATTCAAGTCTATGGATGCTTGGAAAACATTGGATGACATTAGATAATATCGGATGACATCCAATTGCAGTCTGTTATGTGCTGACACAGAAAATGGAGAGGATGGAGAAATTAAGCTTTACATCTTCTCCGAGCTTGTCCTCCAATTTTTGCATGTGAAAGAATCACATCTCAGTAAAATGACAGCTCACAGTGTGATCAGAGTTTGAGCCAAGCGTTATTTGCATAATTGGGTCAATTCTCCCACATGAGAGAATATATTCTGGTGTGAGAGAGCCTTTACTTAGACTCGCTGGAGCGGTGCAGGGGAGTGTTTACAGTTATTATTATCACTCCCTTGCACTGTGATTGACAGCCAGCTCTGCACACATATGAGCATGTCAGGTTCAATTTAAATACAATCTTCAGAAATTAGGAAACCCAAAATCGAGGGCAATCTAGATTCCATAATCTACCTGAAAAATGTCCTTAAGGTGTGATTAAGAGAAGGACTGTCCTCCATCTCATATGTTAAATGAGCTATGAGACCTTTGTGGTGCCTCACGGTCTGGTTGCCACAAAGGGATACTGCACTCACTGAATGGGTGTGGTGTCCTGGTTCTAAAAGAAATGGGATAGTGAACCTAGATCCCGAACAAACACATCCACACACCCTAGGACCAGGGAACCATGGGCAAATCTAGGGGAGGGCCCAGTCAAAAAGGGGACAAGGAAGTTAGTGAGAAGTGAGTGAGTAGTGCAGGAAAGAGGTGGAAGCAAAGTGTGCAGGCACGAATAGAGAGAGAACCCCAGGGGTACAGGTGGAGTGAGAACAGCATGGGCACCCAGATCCTGGACTAAGATAACCGGACGTAGGGGTTGGTCAAGAACCAGGGAACCAGCCTTGAGTGTGGGACGGACACTGCAAGCCCAAACCACGGAACCTGTGTGGTGGCCGCAACCCGACGCACCCGCTGAGAAGGCAACCGAACTAGGGTCAAGAGATAGGTACCAGTTGCCCAACAGGGCCTGTAGCTGCTAGATTGGGGCACTGCGTGCGGAGGCGCTGACAGTAGGGGCGAAGAAGTAGCACTGGGAGAGTGACTAGAGAACGGAGAGGCACACGAAGAGGTCTTAGGCGAGCTATCCCGATTCATTGCGGACAGGCCAGACTGGTCTTGGTAGAGAGAAGTGCCCGGTGGCCAACTGCAACTGAAATGAGTAAACCGGGTATAGAATTCCAATGTTGTGTGAGACCGTGTTATTCTCCGCCTGCGGAGCCACCAACTGCCACAGTAAATGAGACCTGAAGGCCAGCCCAATCACGTCCTTACACATTCTTGCTTTTAAAACACCTATGGGGAGCAACGACATTAGGCTGCCATACCAACAATCCCGGAGGTCTGACCCGCATTGTCGGTTCCTACTAACCGAAAACCGTAGGTGGCGTCACGAACATTCCCCTATAAACTTAATTCCCATCCAACACATCCCAGAACCTGATCCCAAGCCAGACAGAATACCGACTCTTCCAGGGTCACGGAAGCCCTGTGACTCCCAGGCAAAACTGTTAGCCCAATTGCGAGTGCCTCACGGCCCTAGGGTTGGGTAAGTCACCTTCATTGGTGTCAAACATACCTATGAATAAGTCATCAACATGTTAGTAACAGAAAACCCCTTCAAGAGGATCACCCACCTCTAGGAAAAAATGTGTTTCACTTTAATGCATGTATTTGGAGGCAATTCAGTTTTTCTTAGTTTTGCTTCATTAATACTTTTGCACTGTTTTGCAGGCTCTTTGTTTCACTGCACAACTTTGATGTAGTCTGTAGTCATAAATTAGCGAAGAGAAGAAACACAATTGAACGAAAGTGTTAGAAACTCTTGCATTGTATCATCACAATTAACTCACTGAGATGTTTGGGGGTCTAGGGTCCTGTCCCTTCACCTTACTCTGGAGAGCATCAGAGTATACCTGTATGTGTTGTAATGTTATACATTTATGTGTAACATTTATTAGTGTAATTACATATTTGCAGCCACCTAGTGGTCAAGGTGAAGACTGAATTATTGAATTATTAATATTATTGAATTATTAATAATTATTATTTTTATTCATTTGGGGTGGAGCCTTGTCGATAAAAAGAGCCTACAGTTTAGCTTAGTAGGAGAGTCCCTTAATGTGAGGCATGACAAATAGTAGGCGATTTGGAGAGGAACCCATGATCAGTTTGGCCAGACCTTCTGGGTCACCCAGGTACTAGAGTATAGGAGCGTGATGTGTGTGGATACAACTCTTCTTTTGTTGGAACTGTATCCCAGCCTCGAGGAGGCCTTCCCAGGAGGCAGCTGACTCTTATGGTACTGTTCAAAGTGGACTTCAGCATAGACTCAGGCGAATGGGTCATCACTGTGCTAGCAGTGAAGAACCTTCTGTCTAATGATGGCTTTCCTTGTTACTTTGGATGAATCCCTGTGGTGGAATAGGGCTGGAGACAAGAGAGACTTAAAGGGAATCTGACCCCGAAAAATGCTGAAGATCAGAAGGAATAAAAACAACTTTTATAAAGTTTGCAATATCGCTATACAGATGATGAGGCCAGGGCTGTCTGGGGGTACTCGGTCACCGGGTCTGCTGAGTAGGGAGTCACAGGTGGACGGTATCCCGGTGCCGTGCCCTGGGGATCATTTGAAGGGGGTTGTGAGGGAATTATTTACAGGGGGACGTGACGCCACCTGTAGTGTCCGGTAATTTGGTACCAGCGCTGCCAGCCGGCCGCTGAGGTGATGGAGGGGGCAGCAAAGTGTGGTACAGCTCCCCACAGGTGGAGCTTTACCTCAGGGCAGCAATAAAGGAAGATGGTGAGGGAGAGCAGTGAAGGAGGAAGATGGTGGGTTATAGTCAATGAACAGTCACACATACACTCAGGGATAGTTGTTCCGGTACCTTTTACTGGTAGTCACAAAACAGGTACAGTTCTGAGTAATAACCAGGTTGCTGGTGCAATTTAGGATCAGCTCCTTGGAAGGATTTGAGGCCTCCTTTATCTCTAATCTTTGCCTTGAGGGATGAGTCTTGCCTGAGTTTGAACTCTCCAATTATCTATTATCTAAAACTAACAATTAGGCCCTTCTGTGGGAACCCGGTTTATCCTGTGGCCCTGGTCCTCTGTTTGATTAGTTTTTTAATGTCTTTACTATCTTCCTTCAGGGCTAAACTTCACCTGAAACTGCTGGGGTTTTTACTGTGGCTCTGTAAGCCCACAGCATCGGACTCCAGTGTCCGGTTGTGCTCAAGGGGAATGTCTTTTTAATCCCTCTTCTTATTCCCTACCTCTTCTCCTTGCCTCCGGCCCCTTCCCTGGGGTGTGAACAGCTGACAAAATGGTCGCTTCTGGTCCTGGCATCAGTCTTTTCCAGAGACCAGCAGCTTTGCCTCCATCTTTCTCCTCTCCTCACACGAACTAACTGCCTAGCAACTGTCTCCTAGGACCAACTGTCTCCTCCTCTCAGCCTGGATCTCATTAAAGGGGAACTGACTTAATGCAGCCAGTAGAGCTCCCCCTTCAGGTCTGGAGTGGAAGGTGTTGTGTGCTGAACAAACCAAGGTGTCAATCCTTCCTTGCACCAGTGTAACCTGTGGCAATCCCCCGCAGGGGTGCCACATTCCCCCCTAGTTAAACACAGTCCTCCGGGACTGAAACATTTTTCATAACACAACAGATTATAACTATTTACATTTGATTATTGAACAAAGTCTTAAAAATGAAAAATTTACAAAAACCAAGGAAAAATAAGAAAACAGGTTACCAGTCCATACAGCACTAGTCCATTCGCTGCAGGCTGTTTAGGGGGTGTTGAAACAGGGGTTTGCCACTACCAGTCCTGTAGCTATGGTCCATTTTGAAAATAAGGAAAAAGGGAAAGTTCAAAAGTCCAACAAATTTAGTTTCTTAGAAATTAAAAATCATAACTATATACAATACGGGTGTATCTGCTTAGGAGGCCTGGCTTCACTTATACCACCCCCAGGCACTTTCTTTTCCTAACTTGATGTGCTTGGGGGCCAGTCCAGTTCCTCCACCCTTCTATACACTACCATTAATAACATATTTTCATTCTGAACATATTCACATTTTAAATATTTTCCCACGTGTTATGACCTATTCTCTGTACCTAAGTGGTGGGTGTCCTAGATTGACACGTGTTGACCTACGTAACACTGGTGTAGGGTCTGTGAGAGTGGGTCTATGTGTAACTGGTAAACTGGGTAGCAGTCTGCGACTACCTGATCTCATAGTAGGAATGGCAGATACACCGATTGCAGGGATCTCTGGTTCCAGGACAACGGGTGGTTCTTGTATTCTTGGCACTTCTACTGCTGATGGAAACATTAAAGTTGGGATTAGATATGTACCTTCTATTTGAGGCCAATCTGCTGGTAACTCTCCAATGATTGTCTGGACTGTCTTTGGCTTCTCTTGCTCTTCTGGCTTTGGACAAGGTACATCTTCTTCTGGTTGAAGCTGTTGAGGGCACTTTTTCAAATGATCTCTGGACACTGTTGCTGTAGTTTCACCATGGTTCTTACTGATTAAACAGGTTTTCTGATTGTCAAAATTGGATGGTAATACAGTGTATGGTTCCTTTTCCCACTGATCATCTAGTTTGTGCATTCTCCTTTTTCTTCTCAAAACCAATTCACCTGGTGTTAAGGGCGTTCCTTGAGCACTCTTGTTGAAGTTGGTTTCTTGTCTTCCTCTTGATCTTTCCAAACTTCTCTCAACGCATTCTTGGATTTTCTGGTATTGTTCCTTCCTACGAGTATCCCAATCTGTATCTATAGTATCTGCTTCAGGAACTACTATGCCTAACTCAAAGTCTGCTGGCAACTTTCCTGGTCTTGCTCTCATGAGGTATGCAGGGGTGCAATTTGTTGAACTTACAGGGATGTTGTTGTAAATGTCAACTAGATCTGGTAACTTTTCTGGCCACTGGTTGCGCTCTTCTAAGGGCAGAGTTTTTAACATTTCAATTACCACGTGATTCATCTTTTCGCACATTCCATTTGTTTGAGGATGGTAAGACGTAGTGCGTATTTTCTTGCATCCGTATAGGCGACAGAACTCTTGAAATATTTCAGCTTCAAAGGCAGGTCCTTGGTCTGTCAATACCTGGTCTGGATAGCCATGGGGTCTGCAGAAATAAGCTTGAAATGTTCTTGCTGCTGTCTCAGCTGTTAAATCTTTTACTGGAGCTACCACAAGGAATCTGGAATAGTGGTCTACCATGGTAAGAGCATAAGTGTACCCTGATTTGCTGGGTGTAAGTTTGACATGATCTATGGCTACCAGTTCTAATGGTTCTTTGGTGATGATAGGTTTGAGGGGTGCTTTCTGGCTGTTACGGTCTTTTCTTCTTAATGAGCATGGTCCACAATTTTTACACCATCTCTCTATGGAGGCTCTCATGCTGATCCAATAGAATCTTTCACGTAACAGTATTTCTAATTTTCTCCATCCAAAGTGTCCCGATTCATTGTGATACGCTTGTAATACCATTTGAACATCTCTCTTTGGAACCACAACTTGCCATACCATTTCATGCGTTCTTGGGTTGATGTACCGCCTGCACAATTGACCTTGATAAATGAATAACCGGCTTCTTTCTTTCCACAATTTAGCACACGGATTGGTACTCGTCCCTTGCGTACATCCACCACCCCTCTGGCTGTCAGTAGTGTAGGTCTGTGCTCTGAAAATACCGGCTCTACAACTGCCTGGTATTCCTGTCCTCTACAACCTATCGCTGCTCGACACCATATCATCATTTCACTATTTGGTGGTATTACAATAGGAACCGAGTCTATTACCCGCACACTGCCAATTTCTCCCCCAGACAGATTTACCTGTTGCTTGTGGATGAGGGCTCGGATCTCTCGTTGGATGACTCTTGTCCGCCCATAACCAGCAGTTTGAGAAATCTGTCGGAGTAAAAACAACACTTCTCCAAAGCAGTTTTCAATAACATTTGTACCAATAACCATGTAAGGGCATTTTTCATTAGGATTATCTTCAACTACAAATAACCCTTGACCTTTCAACTCCTCCCTCCCCAACTTTATTGTAGCTGCTCTGTACCCCACCTGTTTCTGTGGTTGGCCATTAGCTGCAATAATATAAAAATTGTGGTTTGGGGGTTCAAGATCATCATCAGACCAATACTGCTTATAAAGGATATGCGGGATCGTAGTAACCTGCGACCCGGTGTCCAATAGGGCCGACATGGGAATTCCTTCTAGTGTAATGTTGAGGTACGGACGGCCTCCCACGTACCGCTTACACCAGTCTTTTGGGCCCAGTTGCTCTACTCCTGGGAGTTGGCCCTCGGACCCAGGAATCTCGTGTTTAAAGGGCATCCTCTTGCAAAGTGTCCTGGTTTGTTGCATCGCAGGCAGATGGGTTGTCCTGAAGAATCTGTGTAATCCCAGGGTCTGCGTTGGAATGGTGCGTTGGTCCCCTGCGCGGGCGACCCGGTTCTGCGTTGGAATGGTGCGTTGGTCCCCTGCGCGGGCGACCCGGTTCTGCGTTGGAATGGTGCGTTGGTCCCCTGCGCGGGCGACACGGGTCTACGTTGAAATGGTGTGTTGGTCCCCTGCCCGGGCGACTTGGCTTTTCTCTGCATCCATGGGACATCCTCAGGGCTATCAGCTAGTTGAATTTTACTTGGTGGTGGTGCCCCAGGCATGTTTTGCAAGAGCTTTAGTACGTAGTCCATGTTTTTAGTTAACTGCAGCACCTGGTTTTGCATGTTATCATTTGCTACAGCTTGATTCTCTGCTTTTGCAGGTTCTGCAGAAATAGGTTTAAAGTCTATGGAAGAAGCATTAGCCTGCCAGGATTGGTTGGCAGGTTCTGCAGGTGTTGGATCTCTTAGCACAGTTATAGCACGATCTTTTAAGTCACTAAAACTCACTGTTGGGTGATCCAATACCCACATATGCACTTGTTGGCGGTGATAGTCTGATCTTAATCCTTCTGTAAACTGCTCAGCAAGCATTTTATCCTCTTCCAGTACACTTGCCGGGTCTACCTGTTTCAAGGACCGGAGTGCTTTTTGTAAACGGAGGGCATAGTCTCTGATGGTATCCTGCGGTCTCTGCTTACACTGATAAAACAGCATCCTCAATTCAGACTGTGTGCGCTTCTCAAACACCAATTTTAGCTTATCAAACACTTTGGCAGCAGAGTCCCTGTCAGCATTTCTCCAGGACTCAGCCTCCAGCTCCGCAGCGCCTATTAATTGTCCCAGCACAACGGTAGCCTGTTGCTTCTGGGTCATAGCATACATGTCCAGCATTGCACACATCTTATGCTTAAATGTTGATAACGTACCAGGTTTACCTTCATATGTTGGTAACCACTTGGCACCCGGTACATACGGCATGGTTATAGGCATTATTTGGGCTGCTGCTTCAGGTACTGCGTTCTCGCCATTTCCCCTGTCAGGGACCTGCATATCATCCGTGTCACTCATGGTGAGGCCCCCCTAGTTAATGACTGCCAACCTGTAAGATGAAAACTGGTTTCTTTAGCCGTTGGCGGCTCTGCAGCTGGAGCGGGCACCTCAGGTCTCTCTCTCACAGGGAGCTGCGCTTTCCTCAGTCTCTCTGGCAGAGTGGAAGGGGGCGGGGCTTATCTTCCCGCTCTTTTTCCTGCTGTGACGCAGCTGTAATTTCTGAGGCGGTGTAATGGCGGCCGCACAAACAGTCAATTAAATAAAGTCTTAAGGCGCACTTCACCTGGTAAATACCAGGCTGGTTTGAATCCTGTTCGTGACGCCTAAAAATGATGAGGCCAGGGCTGTCTGGGGGTACTCGGTCACCGGGTCTGCTGAGTAGGGAGTCACAGGTGGACGGTATCCCGGTGCCGTGCCCTGGGGATCATTTGAAGGGGGTTGTGAGGGAATTATTTACAGGGGGACGTGACGCCACCTGTAGTGTCCGGTAATTTGGTACCAGCGCTGCCAGCTGGCCGCTGAGGTGATGGAGGGGGCAGCAAAGTGTGGTACAGCTCCCCACAGGTGGAGCTTTACCTCAGGGCAGCAATAAAGGAAGATGGTGAGGGAGAGCAGTGAAGGAGGAAGATGGTGGGTTATAGTCAATGAACAGTCACACATACACTCAGGGATAGTTGTTCCGGTACCTTTTACTGGTAGTCACAAAACAGGTACAGTTCTGAGTAATAACCAGGTTGCTGGTGCAATTTAGGATCAGCTCCTTGGAAGGATTTGAGGCCTCCTTTATCTCTAATCTTTGCCTTGAGGGATGAGTCTTGCCTGAGTTTGAACTCTCCAATTATCTATTATCTAAAACTAACAATTAGGCCCTTCTGTGGGAACCCGGTTTATCCTGTGGCCCCTGGTCCTCTGTTTGATTAGTTTTTTAATGTCTTTACTATCTTCCTTCAGGGCTAAACTTCACCTGAAACTGCTGGGGTTTTTACTGTGGCTCTGTAAGCCCACAGCATCGGACTCCAGTGTCCGGTTGTGCTCAAGGGGAATGTCTTTTTAATCCCTCTTCTTATTCCCTACCTCTTCTCCTTGCCTCCGGCCCCTTCCCTGGGGTGTGAACAGCTGACAAAATGGTCGCTTCTGGTCCTGGCATCAGTCTTTTCCAGAGACCAGCAGCTTTGCCTCCATCTTTCTCCTCTCCTCACACGAACTAACTGCCTAGCAACTGTCTCCTAGGACCAACTGTCTCCTCCTCTCAGCCTGGATCTCATTAAAGGGGAACTGACTTAATGCAGCCAGTAGAGCTCCCCCTTCAGGTCTGGAGTGGAAGGTGTTGTGTGCTGAACAAACCAAGGTGTCAATCCTTCCTTGCACCAGTGTAACCTGTGGCAATCCCCCGCAGGGGTGCCACACAGACACATAGGGATGGCTAAAAAAGTATTAGCATGGTGCAGGGACAGGCATAAAGAGGCTGGGGGCTCATTTTTCGGGGTCAGGTTCCCTTTAATGAGTTTGCGGCAGGTTCCTGTGTGCTGAAGAGAGAGGGTGAGTGTCTAGAGGTACTGGGACAATGTGAGCAGTCTACAATAAATTGCATCGAAATGTATACCCATAAGAAAGTAACGTTTAAGTAAAGAACTGTTTAAGTAAATAACTGTTTTCAAGCATCATTGCATCTGTGTCTGCTTTGTCCCTCAATAAGGGCAATTCTGAACTGGACTGTTGCACTGGGGCGCCACCGGGGTGCCCGCAGCAAATCTAGACTGCTCGGCAGCTGAGACTCTGCCTTGCCAACAGCTACTGGTGCCCCACACCAGCCCCCCATCAAACAGATCCTCAGTTAGCAATTAGAATGAGCTCACTGACAGATTCTAAAGCCAGCAATAGGCAATACAATGCCGGAGACAAACCATGCAAAATGTATGCGAGATACTCACAAGTCTCACATGACTCAACTGAAACAGCCACAGTCTCTCTTGACAGGACTGTGTATCTGCTTGTATTTCTATGCAGCTGACGTGCCCCACTCCAGAGAGGCGGTGGCCGAGCCGGGTGAAGCATGCAAGGCTCATGTGAGTATCTCACATACATCTCGCATAGTGTGCCTCCAGCCCAACATAGAGACTGGTGGAAAACTTGTAAAAAAAATCTCACATATATAAATTATTTTTGGTTAAACCATATGCATTTAAGTTAGAAAATAAGTGTCCCCAGAAGTAGACAATCCCTCTCATGAATCAAGAAGGACCCTCTTATGACAATTAAAGAACACATCCTTAGTCATTTGTAAGAGGAAAATATCCCCGGAGTATCAGTATTTATGGGGGGTGGAAAGAGAAGAGACACAATAAACCATCTATTTACTTCTGCTGTCACTTGCTACTTTCCTCACTTACTTCCCTCCATTACAAACACAATAAAACAGGCATTAAAACTTTCCAATCCTTCCTCCTATTCCCCTTAGATCTGGGTAAGATCACTGGTTTGGCCCCTTCTATTCTTGTTGCACAATTCATTTAAAGTGAACATTTTTCCTTGGCAATGAAAGGGTTATTCATTATTAATCATTATTTATTGATACAAAGTAGCAATGGTTATTTGCTTGGTAAACAGCTATTAAAGTCTCTCAATTCCACATTTCCATGTATTGTAATTTGTAAAAGCCGAATACTAGTGAAAAAGAAATATTAATGGTTCTAAGGAAAATTATATTCTTCCAGCATCAATCCACATTCCTCTGCTTGCAGTAACAAGAAAGGTATTGATTGTTCTCCTATCCCAGGAGAGCCCTTCTACAGATAGATCAATTATGTGTCAGAGTTCCTAATAAATAAATGTAGTGTACTGTTTGACATGCCGGCCTGCTCATAATTGGAGTGATTTCCACATACGCTGACAAAATAGCGAGAATAATTCTATTCCAATATTGTATATAGCATGATAAAATTGCATAGCATTTATTCTATTAAAGGCAGCATTTATACTTTATTTCCAATTTTAGAGGCACTATATGTGCAATGTAATTACGGTAGATCAGAGCAAAAAAAATGCATTCTGAGATTAAGAATCGCAAGATAGAAATTCAACACTCAAGAGATAAAATAATGGCAATTATTAGATAAAACAAAAGCATGTCTGCGCCATAGGCCTGACAGTCATCTACAGGAAACTGGGTTACCATATGTTCACCAAACAATGAATGGAATTGTATTTGACAGCATGCCAACTCCATGATACATTCACAAATAAATATCAAATAACTAGCCAGATTTTACTCTTCATGTGGCCTACATTTTTACATTTGCAGATATGTTTATTCAATCTACTAGTTTACTCTTTAACCGCTTAAAGCAATAACATGTACTTGATTACCGGGGCAATTATGTGTGAAGAGGGCTCAGGAGCCGCCGCCTGTGTCTACAGCAGCAGCTGGAGCTGAGCTACGATCGCTGCTGTTAACCATTTAATTGACTTAATTGTCAATCTCTGAGAGCAGGGGTTAAATGGATTGCACACAACATCTCAGATTGTAGGGGATCATAGAATCATAGGATGGTAGAGTTGGGTCATCTGGTCCAACTTCCTGCTCATAGCAGGATTTACTAAATCATCCCAGACAGATATCTGTCCAGCCTCTGTGTAAAGACTCCATTGAAGGAGAACTCACCACCTCTTGTGGCCGCCTGTTCCACTTGTTGATCACCCTCACTGGCAAAAAGTGTTTTCTAATATCTAATCTGTGTCTCCTCTCATTCCCATTTCTTCTAGTGTTTGCTTGTGCGAATGAGAATAAAGCAGATCCCTCTATATTGTGACAGCCCTTGAGATATTTGTTGACAGCTATTACCGTAAGTCTCCTCTCAGTCTTCTTTATAAAATTATATAGGATTGATGGTTTATAAAAGCTGCCTGTTGAAGGCAATGTCTTTAGATCTAGCTTTCTACCTCATGGAGAGGAATTTGTCTGCCAGCTCAAGAAGGCAGATAAGCTGATAAGGAAGCTTATAGCCGTAATGCTCCTCTGGGATGACTTTGAGGACAGCTACCGAAAGGTGGCGCTAGAGTTCGTCCACTTCCTCCATGAAGTAAACATATGTTCAAGGCAATGAAATTTTATAAAGAAGAGTCTGCCACTGCCCATCATTTTTTAAATAGTTTTTTTACCTTACTGTAGTAGCTGAAGCCTGTCCACTTCAATTAGTTGAGACTACATCAGTTAACATGGTGGGTCAGTGGTTAGCCCTATTGATCTGCAATGGTGGGTTCTTGGGTTCAAATCCCACCCAGGAGAAAATCTGCAAGGAGTTGGTATTGTCTCCGTGTCTTTGCTCTCATATTTTACACACATACTTGTAGGGAATTTAAATTGTTGGCCCTAGCAAGGATGAAGATGACATCTGTGAAGTGCTGTGGAGTAATGGGGCTATATAAGCAAGTAAAATCAATATTTCTCCAATGTAGGGGTTTGGTCTGAGGTTAATATCAATATGGATCAGGGATTATGTATAAATTTTGTCATTTACTTTTTTACTTAATGTTATACCCGCAGAGGTTTTACTGCTTGTTTAAATTGGCTTCCAAAAACCAAGGACATAGTGAAAGTTCCACTGTGACGCTGCATCTCTGGCCTCTTTACTCTAAATCAGGACTTCCAGGTGTGACTAGACTTTGGACATCCCTGATACAACACTTATAAGTCATGATGTGCAGGGACAATCTGAAGCCTGGTCGTCTGGCAGCCTAGATTGAAGAGGCCAGAGATGAGCATCAGCGGAATGTAAAGATGAAGAGAATCAAGGAGAAAAAGAACTTCTGCATTGGAGGCGCACACTGTATAACGTGATAAATCAAGCAATCTTTATTATGTGAAAGGACAAAAAAACAAAAAACATATAAAATCAATTAAAATTCATGTTACCAGGTAACATGAGGCTGGTACTCAACACACACTTGTAAACATGTTAGCATACAAGAAGGACACTCAATATTATAATGAATAACCAAGGTAGTAGTTATCATCAATGGTAGCACAGTAAGGTTAGGTCCACCAAGTAACAAGACAATAATGTCTAAACAAAATGGTTAAGCTCAGACAATAATCTTGGAATCCACTAAATGAGAAGTAGAATCTGAAAGGAGACCTAATTAACTTATGTGAAAAACCATACCATATCATATAGATCCCTGATAGGATAACATCATGACGAACATAAGCCAACCCCTCATAGCTGTAGTAGACCACTCATGGAAGACAGGATAGTAAATGCAAAGTAAGGATTACATAAAGAGCCCAACCAAGTGCAACCAGTGTAATACTAATTATTGACCTGCCATGGTAGGAAGTGAGTCCCCACGTGCAGAGAGCCCAGTGTGGCCTAACGCTTATCGCCAAGAATGGCTTTGTTAGGAGCAAAGATGCAGAAGGCCTGATGGTGGCCAGAGAGCAGTGGGGTTGCCCAGATAGGTGTGGTGAGTATTAGTTTTTGTTTTTGTTTCCATCTCATGCTTATTTTGCTCTAAGGTATATGGAGACCACAGTGTATAATAAGTAACATTAATTCACAGTAAATAGCTTTGCTGCAAATCGAATTGCCTGGTACAATGACGACTTAGTGAATTCCAGTCTTGTCAAATTCACTCACCTCTAGAATCAATCCATTAAAAAAGAAAATAAACTGTGGTTAGCAGTAATGTCAACAACAAATAGAGCTGTTTTCTACTGGACCTTTGGGATCGATATTAGATCATAACTTCTGGTTGACTAGTACCTAAGCCATAAAAGAGGAGAGAAAGTGCAGTAGAGTCTTATCCTAACGATATGTTTAGAGATTACACTTGTATCTCCTCACCTGGGGCAGTTGTGTGACCCACGACTGGTGCAAAGGCGTGAAGGCTGTTGCAGGATCCAAACTCCACCTGATCAGGGGTGTCCGAACCAGATACAGAGAAGAAAAGACAGAGCTTCCTGGATCTGTGCTGACGGTGAAATGAGTTGGAAAATCCACGGTTTACAGTGCAATGATGGTTTTAATTCCTACACTCTTCGGAGCCAAATCCAGGCACCTTCCTCAGGGAACCAAAAGAGAGTTGGTTCCCTGAGAAAGGTGCCTGGATGTGGTGAAACGTGTAGGAATTAAACCCATCATTGCACTGTAAACTGGTTTTTCTAACTCATTTCACTGGCAGCGCAGATCCAGGAAACTCTGTCTTTTCTTCCCTAGTACCTGAATCAAAACTATATTTTTTAAAATGTTTATGCTCCACTATTTTACGGCTCACTATCTATTCATCATTATACTTTGTAAATGGAAATAGCCCAATCATTTTAAGAATGATTTCCTACAGTTCTTCCATAACTTCTGTTAGCCTGTTCAAGGTCTGGTACATACAGGAACAGTCAGTTCCATTGGAAAGTGTTAATGCCGAATGAGAACATACAGTTTACAATTGTAAGGTTAAAGCAAATTCTACAGTGTTTCATCATTTCAGACTTTATTAATACTATTTTTGACTTTCTAAAGTGGAAGTAGAATAATGAGGACTTGCATCTCTACATCTGGTACTAATGTCTTCTAAAAGCAACATAAGACTCAGTCTGAATACCAATGATTCCAACCTAAAAATGTTCAAACTTTGTGCTGTAGTTTGTCAATGAGCAATGAAAACTGCAAATCTTTGCTTGTAATTTTATTTAACATGATTGTTATTCACACCTTAAATAAGGCTGTCAGGTGTCATGTGGAGGAGTACAACAGTAAAGGGGTTAAGGAAGCTGGAAGGGTATGATGGGCCAAAGGGGATCAAGGGAACTAGTCTGACCCTTTGATTAGGGGTCCCTGACTCACCCTTTTTCTAGAATTACCTCTGAAGGTGATGATGTCTAGGCCACCACCCTTTCCCTCACTCCTGATCAGCCCTGGGCTAAGATCCCCTCACCTCCACCCATTGACTGTGAAGCACAGCAATTCCCATCAAGTAAGGAAACTCCAGGTAGCAATAGCAAGAAGGCTTCAGAACACACTACAATAGCATCTTCACAGCTGGAGGTCCTAGAAGAGACTAAACTATTTTAGCAGCACCTGTTGGCAGGGAATAGAACTACTTAAAGGCTTGGGGAGTGGACTACTGCATCATCTGACATACAAAGCAGCAGCTTTTCACCTGAAGAGCCGTAATAGACAATAGACAGCAGCAGTTTCCGACATTAACACTAAATATGCCAATGGAAATTTACTCCCATTTAAACCACAGAAAACATCTCACAGTGACTGCAAAGCAGTCAACACGTGACATCGGGGTCCTCATCCTACCTCTGAAACTCAGGCCTTAGGCTCCATCTGTTTTCTAAAGGCTGAAATGTATTCGAGAGGGGGTCATGTTGGGTTCTCTTCATTAAACTGCACGGTGGCTCAAGTGGTTAGCACTGCAGCCTTTGCAGCGCTGGGGTCCTAGTTTCAATTCCCACTAAGGACAACATCTGCAAGGAGTTTGTATGTTCTCCCTGTGTTTGCGTGGGTTTCCTCCGGGCACTCCGGTTTCCTCCCACATTGTTAAGACATACTGATAGGATATTTAGATTGTGAGCTCTAAGACAGACAGCATTACTGATGTATGTAAAGTGCTATGGAATTAATAGCGCTGTATAAATTAATAAATATTAGTATTATATTATAATGGAGCTGATCCTTCCATTACAGAGAGACTCTCCCTCTCTTCTTGGATAAATAGGTTCACAAAATAACTATAATGACAGGTAGAGGGGTACAGAAAGGATCCAGTGCACTGTAAATGTCATGACAACAATATAACATTTGCTCTGTTCTCTACAAGTAAAAAAACAATCAGTTTTAATCACCGTAATAGTGATGTATGACTAATGCTCTCCATTGTGTGAGCTCACAAAGCACGTGAAAGGTTGGAAAAATATAATTTCACCTGAAAATGAATGATGTTTATGCTGATGCTCAGGGTGTCCTTCAAAATGAAAGGTCCATCTCATGTTATCTCGATTTATGCATGCCTACGGCACAATGCAAATGATAAAGGCAAGCATATATTAAATTTACATTTTGCTTGAAGCATTTAAATAACGGCACTCTACTTCCCTTCAAATGTGTTTTATTGTGTTGTTCTATCATAATAAACACCTAAAATATATATATATAGAAAAAAATTAGAAAGAAATACTCTGCAGCACTCAGCTACTACCAATGATGTACATATGCTGACAAGCTATATGAATATGAGAAAAATGTTTAAAAACTTACGTTTTATTCAAAAAACTCAAAATCTTATATTTTTATTTCCGAAGTTCTTGGTACACACATTGGCCAATGTCTGTTTGCTCATCGACTGCGAAGTGGGGGGTGTGACAAGGAGGACTTGGGTATAGCTTGTTAACACATGTACATCATTGGTAGTAGCTGAGTGCTGCAGAGTATTTTTTTCTAGTTATTTGATCCAGCAGCCCTGCTGGCACCGGTTCACATTAGTCTGTGAGTGCTGTGCAGTTTTATATCTTATGGGGTGGCTGGCTACATGCTGCAATTTGCACCCTTATTGACCACAGGTGATCTAGGGTCGAGATGGAGTCTGCCCACTGTAAAGTGGGGGGGGTGGACAAGGAGGACTTGGGTGTCAGCGTTAGGACTCATCGGACCTGAAGTCACTTTGTCGCAGTCGATGAGCAAACAGACATTGGCAAATGTATGTACCAAGAACTTCAGAAATAAAAAGATAAGATTTTGAGTTTTTTGAAAAAAACTTAAGTTTTTAATCTTTTTTCTCATATATATAGCTTGTTAGCATATGTACATCATTGGTAGTAGCTGAGTGCTGCCGAGTATTTTTTTCTAGTTATTTGATCCAGCAGCCCTGCTGGCACCGGTTCACATTAGTGCTGTGCAGTTTTTTTTCTGTTTATATATATATATATATATATATATATATATATATATATATTATTCATAATAATAATCCAGTGGATTTAGATGGCTGAAAAAGGGTTAAAGAAAATTAATTCGGCCAAATGCATGAAGTTCTGCAAAATATTTAGATCAGGATGCAGATCGAAGAGTTTGTGGCAGCATTATAATGCAAAGTAAATTATTAGTAAGCTATGCTGAATTCAGAAGAGACAAAGACTTTATAGTGTATGGCTATGTTCACATAGGGCATTTTTACTGCATGTTTTGCATGTTTTTTCCATTGCTTTTATGCAAATTCATGCTAATAAAAGCTGCTTACAGCATCAGCAAAGCCTATGAGATTCTAAATATTCTAGAAATCTCCAGCATACACACACACACAAACACATACACACACACAAACACACAAACACACATACAAACACGCACACATACACACATGCACACAAGCACACACACACAAACACACACAAGCACACACACACACACACAAACACACACACAAGCACACATACACACACAAACACACACAAGCACACATATACACACAAACAAACACAAGCACACATACACACACACACAAACACACACAAAAGCACACATTCACACACAAACACACACACACATACATACACACACACATCCACACACACATACATACACACTTACACACACACACACACAAACACACACACACACATACACACATACTCAGAAGCACACATACATACACACACATACACACAAACACACACATATATATATACATGCACACACAAACACACACACAAACACATACACACACACAAGCACACATACACACACAAACACACACACAAGCACACATATACACACAAACACACACAAGTACACATACACACAAACACACACAAGCACACATACACACACACAAACACACACAAAAGCACACATTCACACACAAACACACACACACATACATACACACACACATCCATACACACATACATACACACTTACACACACACACACACACACAAACACACACACACACACACATACACACATACTCAGAAGCACACATACATACGCACACATACACACAAACACACACATATATATATACATGCACACACAAACACACACACAAACACATACACACACACAAGCACACATACACACACAAACACACACACACACACATACATACACACACACACATACACACACACACACATACATACACACACACACATACACACACATACATACATGCTTACACACATACACACATACACACACATACGTACACACAAACACACACATAAGCACACACACACATACACACACACACACACACTTATACACACAAACACATGCACACAAGCATACGTACATACACACACACAAATACACACATGCACGCACCTGCTTCTGTTCCTGACTATAATAGAACTCAGCGTAGTTTTTGTTACATTTTTAAAAGAAGCAACATGTCAATTCTTTTAGTGTTTATTCTGCTTTATTTTACCATTGAAAGCAATGAAGTGAGAAAAACGTGTTTTTGGTGCATATTTGTGGCAAATCTGTTTTGTTTACTGCAGAAACAAATGCAAGAAAAATGCCCTGTGTGAACATAGCCTTAGCCTCTTATTTCTGCTTCTTTTTTAATCATACTGTACAATTCACAATCTATGTGTCTCTCACCAAATCGTTAGGATTAAAGATGAGCAAATTGATTTGATGCAAATTGAATTTGAGTCAAATTTTATGAAATTTGCAGGTGAATTTGAACAATTTGCAATTCGATTTGTGTGAATCTCCCCCAAGAAATGACTAGCGTCAATTAATTACAGAAGATTAAATCAGCCAGAAACGGTTGACATGACCTCTAGTGTGATGGTGTGTGCTACCCATAATGCCTTGCAGCTTTCACATCACATAATATAGAATAGACAATAGCGATGGAATATATACCGTATATACTCGTGTATAAGCCGAGTTTTTCAGCACAGAAATTGTGCTGAAAAGTGCCCCCCTCGGCTTATACACGAGTCAGTGACGGCTGACTGTGTGGGGCCGGTGTCCGGGGGATGGAGGAGGCAGGGGGAGGCTGTATAGTGAGCGGCCGGTCACGTGGGGCCGCTCATTAGTGCAATGCAATATGCACTGCATCCCCCTGTCCATCAGCGGCAGGGGGAGCCGTGCATATTACATAGCACTGTCAGTGCTCTCCCGCCCCCTGTGGTAGTATACAGCAGCCCCCCCTGTGAGTATACAGCAGCCCCCCCGTGGTAGTATACAGCAGCCCCCCCGTAGTATATACAGCAGCCCCCCCCTGTGAGAATACAGCAGCCCCCCCATAGTATATACAGCAGCCCCCCCGTGGTAGTATACAGCAGCCCCCCTGTGGGTATATAGAGCCCCCCCCGTTGCTGCCGCACACCTGTAAAAAGAAGATCTTTCATACTTATCCTCCTGCTGTCACCGCGCGCATCCTCCGCTCTCCTTCTTGCTTGCACCCGGCGTCCATCCACGTGACCGCGCACAAATAATGACGTCATTATTTGTGCGCGGTCATATGGATGGACGCCGGGGCGCGGGTGCAAGCAGGAAGGAGAGCGGAGGATGCGCGCGGTGACAGCAGGAGGATAAGTATGAAAGATCTTCTTTTTACAGGTGTGCGGCAGCAACGGGGGGGGCTCTATATACCCACAGGGGGGCTGCTGTATACTACCACGGGGGGGCTGCTGTATATACTACGGGGGGGCTGCTGTATTCTCACAGGGGGGGGCTGCTGTATATACTACGGGGGGGCTGCTGTATACTACCACGGGGGGGCTGCTGTATACTCACAGGGGGGGGCTGCTGTATATACTACGGGGGGGCTGCTGTATACTACCACGGGGGGGCTGCTGTATACTACCACAGGGGAGGCTGCTGTATATACTACGGGGGGGCTGCTGTATACTACCACGGGGGGGCTGCTGTATTCTCACGGGGGGGGCTGCTGTATATACTACGGGGGGACTGCTGTATACTACCCCGGGAGGGCTGCTGTATACTACCACAGGGGAGGCTGCTGTATATACTACGGGGGGGCTGCTGTATACTACCACGGGGGGCTGCTGTATACCCACAGGGGGGGGCTGCTGTATACTACCACAGGGGGAGGCACTGCTGTATACTACCACAGGGGAGGGGCTGCTGTATATACCACAGGGGGGGACTGCTGTATACCCACAGGGGAGGGGCTGCTGTATATACCACAGGGGGAGGCACTGCTGTATACCCACAGGGGGGGGCTGCTGTATACTACCACAGGGGAGGGGCTGCAGTATATACCACATGGGGAGGCACTGCTGTATACCCACAGGGGGGGATGCTGTATACTACCACAGGGGAGGGGCTGCTGTATATACCTCTGTGGCTGCTGTATACTACCACAGGGGGAGGCTGCTGTACACTACCACAGGGGGAGACTGCTGTATACTACCACAGGGGGAGACTGCTGTATACTACCACAGGGGGAGACTGTTGTATACTACCACAGGGGGAGACTGCTGTATACTACTACTGGGGGAGACTGCTGTATACTACCACTGGGGAGGCTGCTGTATACTACCACTGGGGAGGCTGCTGTATACTACTACTGGGGCTGCTGTATATACCTCTGTGGCTGCTGTATACTACCACTGGGGAGGCTGCTATATACCACTGGGGGTAACTGTATACCTGTGCTGGGGTCCACCCTCGGCTTATACACGAGTCAATAGGTTTTCCCAGGTTTTGGGGGCAAAAGTAGGGGGGTCGGCTTATACACGGGTCGGCTTATACACGAGTATATACGGTAAGCAGAAGAAAAGCAGCACAATATTTTTTACAGGAAACAAATTTTTTTTGTGAATAATAGGTTTTTAAAAATACACACGAAAAATGCCCTTAAATCCAGACATTTAACTGCCGCTGACTTTTTAAGAAAGGTGTCGCATGCAGGGTTTTTTGCATACATTTTTTAATGACATCACCTCCTTACTAACCAAAATCTATTTCATCTTTCTTTGCAGCTCGACTAAAATAAAACATGGACAAAACAGAATTCATCATCTTTCCCCCATCTCACTCTTCCCCTCCCCACAAGACAAACCATCAAAGTCAATGGCTTCTCACTTTCTGTAGTCCTGCATGCTCAGTGCCTCGGAGTGATCCTTGACCCCCACACTCTCTTTCAAGCCACATATCAAAGCCCTTTCCACCTCTGGCCTCCTTTCAAACACACTTGCACCCCTACAATCCATTCTAAACTCTGCTGTCCAACTAATCCACATTTCTCCCCGATACTCCCTGTTTTCTCCTCTCTGCCAAGCCCTTCACTTGCTTCCCATTGCCCAGACACTCCAGTTTAAAACCCTAACCATGACATACAAAGCCAGCCACAACCTGTCCACTCCATACATCTGTGGCATAGTCTCCCAGTACCTACACCCAACCTGTGATCCTCTCAAGATCTCCTTCTCTATTGCCCTCTTATCTCGTCTACCCACAACCACATACAGTATTTCTTCCATGCATCCCCCATATTCTGGAACTCTCTGGCCCAACAGATCAAACTTTCATCTACCATGGAAACCTTCAAAAGGAACCTGAAGACCCACCTCTTCCAACAAGCCTACCAGCTGCAGTAAGCCTCCACTATACAGCTGCAAGACCATCTCTACCCATCCCTACTGTATCCTCTACCATGCCTTGTAGACTGTGAGCCCTCACGGGTAGGTTCCCCTCTCCTTCTGTACTTGTCTGTGCCTTGTATTGCTCATCACGATTATTGTACATGTCTATGTCTGTCCTTTTCACATATAAAGTACCATGGAATATATGGTGCTATAGTAATAATAATAATAATAGTCAACTTTTACATCTGTACATGCCACATTTCTTATTAAGTCAGTTTTGGAGAAAGGGGTTTTAATTTTTTTAAAGAATGTTATACAAAATGTATGGGAATATGAGGAAGTGGATAGGGTAATGTAAAAGAAAAAACATACAACCGCTAATAATATGGGAACTGCCAGCAGCAGGAGCACGATCACAACTGCCCACCCGCCATCAGGGCAGTATACTACCAAACACAGGACACAATTGGTTTCTTTTGCTTTCAGCAAGAATATAAATGTAGAGAAATCCTGTCCCAGCCTGAAGATGACATGAAGTTTTAGCCCCCGGCAGTGGTGAGAAGAGGTGCCAAGGAGCGGAAGTGAGTGGTGGGCACTTGTACTTTCTACATTTTTGGATTATTATTTGGATTTGGATTATTATCTGGGACCTTCCAGACCACATAGCATGAAAAGGGACAGGACATAGTAAGGAAATGGATTCAAATGAAAGAAAAAACTGCACCATTAAATTATTGTTTTTTTTTTAAACTTTAAAACTTGAAATTGTTAATTTTTTTACTTTAGTTGTCTCTAAGCTTGCCCTATCTAAAGGTAACCACATTTTCTTTACGGACCGGTGCTCCGGTATGGCCTCACTGCTTCCGTTCAGGTCTTTGTTGATACGGCTGCAGCAATGATGTCACATCCTCAGCCCAGCAGCCAATCACTGGACTGTGTGCTTTCTCACCGTATAACCTGGCATCACTGATGTGCTATATCTTTTTCTGAAAATGTCAATCATATTGTCTCCCCTGCTCCTACAGTGAAGCCCATACTGCTTCATTATGCCAACAGCTTAACTTTAACTTCTTGGAACAGAAAATGTATGTATATTTTTTATGCTTTCTCGGTTCATTATAATAAATCATTCTGCACCCTATAGGTTTTTGGAAAACAAAGGTGCTGTAATTAATTCCTATAGAGAAAACACTAATGAGCAGCTGACGTATACCAGACCTGTAGAGCATACACAAATTAGCACATCAGTATTGCACATTTCTTGGTACAGTTCAATTCCTTAAATCCAGAAGAGAAAAAAACTGCTGAAAAACATTATATATCTGAGATAGAAAATCCCAAACATAAAGTTCAGGACCAAATGTATCTCTGGAAATTGTATATTCCCTTACTTCTCAAATGGTTTAATTTTTTGCTTTTTAATATTCTAAATTCAATTATCTGCAGTTGCAATCAAATTTATTCAACCATGTTGTAAATTAGGTTTATCATCAAAGTTTCCAAAATGTCATTTTTTTTCATTCAATAAATTCTTATTATGGGCTTCCAGCAAGAAAGTGGTATAACAACATCACCCAACACTATAACAAAACCAGAACTTAAACTATGGGGAAGAGAGGAAGGAAAGGAAAATAAAGGGGAGAAGAGCAGAATCAGATTCTCATTACACATTACAAGGAGTTTGGCCTTGTAGGTATGAAATAAAATATATTCATGGAGGAAATGCTTATTTATCTGGGCTGTGAGCTTAGAAAAGGAGGGGAAAGAATCAGATCTCCATCTAGAGAAAATGACTTTTAGCGGTCAGCCCTTTACAGCCGATAGGGGACTCATCTATACCAATGTTACAGATTGCTAAGGATGTCGAGGGGGACATAGCATAGCCCAGAACCTCTGATAAAATGGAAAAAAATGAGATAATGAAGAGAAGAACAAGGACCACCAGACATGTTCTGGAGAGCCAACAACTCCTCCAACATTGAGGGGAGCAAACAGGGAAAGCATTGGACAGTCTGTCAGGTGTAATATACCAACCCATGTGTGTTTCCTTGAGTTGTTCCAAATGGTTTATGCACCTGGAAAATGTATTCACCCATCCTGCCACTGAGACAATGAGAAGCTAACTCCAAGCCTACCCTCCCACTTCAACATGGAAGGACGTTTATCAGGGTCAAGGCTACAGTTAAAGGATTTGTGAAGGAGAGATAAATGTTTAGAGACTGCAGAACCAGCTTTAAATAGTCTCATGTGTGGGGGGTATAAGGTAGGTGGGCCTAGCAATTGGGGACTCTTTTAAAAAGTGCCTGACCTGTAGGAATTATTTAAAAAAATTTTATGTTGGGAGAATTCCCATGCCAGTCCTTCAAACGTAGTCATGCCACTATCATCATGAATGCCAGTTAAGCTTACAACACCACATGCCACCCAATCTGCCAAATTCAAGTGTGGAATGTGATATTCTAAATATATAATATTTATTTCAGAGTGGGAATCTGGTATACTTTGAAGCCCAAAGTCTCCAGCATTTAGAGAGAGAGGTCATTATGGGGAGGGAGGTACTATATGAAGTGTTCTTAATGTATTCAATTTCTAGTGAGCCCCTGGGGGATCTACCATGGTGAAGGTTGGACTTAAGTTGCATCCATCTAGAAGTGAGATCATTATTCAACCATTCCCTGGAGGCCTCTAATATCCAGGACAATGGTAAACCAGAAATCATCTACCTCAGCCTTTAGAGATTTAGTGAGCAGCGCTAGGCTACAAGCTAAGATTTTTTGTGAGGCCGATAAGAAATATACCAAGGTAATGATATCCCCTCCGAGGCCCACCTGAATGAAAGACTCCCTTCAAGCCCTTTCCTGTTGGGTCTGGAACCAAGATCGGGTAAATTAAAGATTTGGAGGCATTAAGATAAGGCTTTAACTTAATTAAGATTTGGAGGCATTAGCTAATCGTTGAGAAAGATTCGAAAGTTGCCAGAGACGTTTCTGTATTTACACAGGTAATGATGATGACATCATTGGCATATACACCAATTACATGTGAAGAGGAACCAACTTTAATACCTTGAATCTCCTTTGAATTATGGATAGATTCAGCTAAAGGCTCCAGTTTCCAAAATGTCTGTTGCTCGCAACAAATAATGAAAAATGAACAATTTATGTAGAACATCAAAACTAATATAACATGTGGTTTCCTAAAAAATAAAAAAATTAAAATACCAATTTTAACCCCTTCGACCCGAAGGATAAATCTGTTTTAGCACTTATAAACAATAAAAAAATAATTCCTGAATTACTGTTTCAAATTCACTCTTTCTCCCCCCAAAATCAGAATAGAAAGTGATCAAAACATGTTATAAGCCCAATAAAAATGTCAAGTCATCCTGCAAATTACAAGGCTTCAAATGACTGTGTCGGCATAAATATAGAAAATTGATACTTCTCAAAATATGATCGTGCAAAAAGGTTTTTGTTTTTGCAAAGAAGCTGTACTTTTTAGCATGTGATAGTAGTCAAACAAAAAACTATATACAAACTATATAAATCTGGTTTCACTGAAATCGCACTGTCCCGAAAAATAAAGCCGTCTACTCATTTGTACTGCCTGCTGAATAGTGTCAAAAATAAATAGAAGCAATTATTGACTTGCTACGGATTTGTTCATTGTTCCTCCCAATGATCGCAATGAGGCTCGGCTCACATTATCCTGTGTTCTGTGTTTACACAAGCAAAGCACATTAAATGATGCACACTTAACAATTTTTTATAGATCATTCAATTTGCATACCCAAACTGCCTCTTTAAAGATGACTTGAACTCTATCGCCACCTATTGATAGTACCGTATATACTCGTGTATAAGCCGAGTTTTTCAGCCCAAAAATTGGGCTGAAAAGTCTCCCCCTCGGCTTATACACGGGTCAATACGGTAGGCTGCGTGGTGGGGGCTGTGTCCGAGGCTGGGGAGGTGGAGGAGGCGGGGGGAGGCTGCTGTATGAGCAGCCCCGTCACGTGGGGCCGCTCATTATATATGCACTGCTTCCCCTGTCAATCAGCGGCAGGGGGAAGCAGTGCATATATGCCCCCAAATGCTGGCACTCGCCCCCTTGTAAGGGCCCCCCCCGCTGCTTATCTTACCATCCCGGTCTTCTGCACAGCGCCGGTCCTCGGTGCTCCGTTCTTCATGCTCCGTCCTCGCTGCATCCGGATCCCCGGCCGTCGCAGGCATATGACGTCATCGCGTGACGGCCAGGGATCCCGGATGCAGTGAGGAAGGAGCATGAAGAACGAGAGCACCGAGGACCGGCGCTGTGCAGAAGACTGGGATGGTAAGATAAGCAGCAAGGGGGGCCCTTACAAGAGGGGGGGTGAGTGCCAGCATTTGGGGGCTGCTGTATACCCCCTGGGGGGCTGCTGTGTACCCCCCTGGGGGCTGCTGTATAACCACCTGGGGACTGCTGTATAACCCCCTGGGGGCTGCTGTATAACCCCCTGGGGGCTGCTGTATAACCCCCTGGGGGCTGCTGTATTAACCCCTGGGGGCTGCTGTATAACCCCTGGGGGCTGCTGTATATAACCCCTGGGGCTGCTGTATACCCCTGAGGGCTGCTGTATACCTCTGGGGGCTGCTGTATTACCCCTGGTGGCTGCTGTATAACCCCTGGAGGCTGCTGTATAACCCCTGTGGCTGCTGTATACCCCTGGGGGCTGCTGTATACCTCTGGGGGCTGCCGTATTACACCTGGGGCTGCTGTATAAACCCCTGGGGGCTGTTGTATTACCCTTGGGGCTGCTGCTGTATACCCCTGGGGGCTGCTGTATACCCCCGGAGGCTGCTGTATACCTGCTGGGGCGCTGTATACCACTGGGGCTGCTGTATATACTGGGGGGTCTGTATATACCACGGGCTGCTGTATATACTGTGGGGTCCTGTTATACCACTGGGGCTGCTGTATATACTGGTGGGGTCTGTATATACCACTGGGGAGGCTGCTGTATACCACGGGGATCTGATATGGGGTTGCTGTATATACTGCTGGGGCCTGTATATGCCACTGGGGAGGCTGCTGTATACTACCACTGGGGGGGCCTGTATACCACACTTCTGGGGGCTGTATACCTGTGCTGGGGTCCACCCTCGGCTTATACACGAGTCAATAGGTTTTCCCAGGTTTTGGGGGCAAAAGTAGGGGGGTCGGCTTATACACGGGTCAGCTTATACACGAGTATATACAGAAGCTATCCTAAAGTCAATATTGACCCTTTAACAAGCCTTATCATATGACAGAGGATATAAGCCAAATCGTATTCTCAATTTGCAGACACAGTGTTTTGGAGTGTTTGTTCCTCGTCAAAGTATGAGAGATATGATTTGGCTAGGTGGCGCTAGAGTTCAAGTCCTCTCTACAGAGGCAATCTGTATATAAAATTTTCATGGCAGACCTGATGTGTTCTCTCCTTAAGGACAAAGGTTATAGCTTAGATTCTCAATGTTATTATTATTATTATTATTTATACAGCGTCATTAGATTCCATGGCGCTTTACATATGGAAAATGTAAAAATGGAGTCCATGGAGCCTCGTTTAAGAGTCTCACACACGGGACTAGCCAGATATCCTCCAGGGAAGGACCTAGCCCTGGGGTGGAATCCTTGCCGAGACCACCATAACCACCATATTAAGTGGCCCCTTCAGTCACTATCCCGCTCAGTTACAAGCTTAAGGATATGACAAGGGAATTACCAAAGCCAGGTATTCATCTACAGACAGCTTTTTCAGAGTATTGCCCCTCATCAGTATAGAGTAGGATTCTGGCTAGGTGGGAGCAATGACTGGTAGACCAACATTACATCAGATCAGTGAGAGCTTTGTAATATTACATATGGAAAAGGCAGACGAGGATAAGTACAATCAATGTGGACAATCAAGTCATACAGGTACAAGAGGGGAGAGGACTCTGTCCGCGAGGGCTCACAGTCTAAGAGGGACGGGTGGGGATACAGTACGAGTGTCGATCGTGAGAGGTGCAGTGGACAAGGTCTCATTGCAGGTTGTAGGCTTGATGGAAGAGGTGGGTCTTCAGGTTTCTTTTGAAAGTTCCCAGGGTAGGTGATTGCGTGATGTGTTGGGGCAGAGAGTTTCAGAGTATAGTGGATGTACGGGAGAAATTTTGTAGGCGGTTGTGAGAAGAGGAGATGAGAGGGGAGTAGAGGAGGAGCTCATGGGAGGATCGCAGGTTGCGTGAGGGTAGGTATCGGGAGACCATGTCAGAGATGTATGGAGGGGACAGGTGGTGGATGGCTTTGTAAGTCATCTGCATAGGCTATGTTCTCAGAAGCATGAATCCTGTTTACACAGGAGAACGTGCTGCTGAGAATGATCATATTGAAGCCTGCTTAAAAATCCTCTTACATGATAAATGAGCATTTTTGTTCCTTCGGTGATCAGCAGTCTGTTTACACTGTAGGATTATTGTGAAACAAATGATCTTAAGATCCTCGGCTCATAACCCTTCAGAGTAAACGCACATTAACAGTTTGTAATTGAGTGGTATGTAGGCAGATATATTATCAGAGGCGAGAAATAATGAAAACTGTAGCCTTTCACGTTGGTAATCCCACCTAAAGTGGCATTAAAATATATGCACAGAAAGGAACTAGTCAAGAAATAAAAAATATATATTCTGATCTATCGTAAAGTACCATCACCAGTTAGGCAATGACACTTGTAGATACCTTTCTATATTTTTTATTAGCTCGGTAATGCTCTTTAAAAATACCAGCCCAGTGGAAAACTTTACAGTTAATAGAGGCTTGAATGGAAGTGTCTTGCAAGGCATAATGGCACTAAATTATGAGATTGTCAAAAGTTGAAACTTGAAAAGGAGGAAAAGGACAAGAAGGAAATAAGTTACATAGCAGAATGGATAAATCATATCAGAGACTATTGTCATCCTGAAAGACTGTGATATCATCCCCAACTTCAATTGTAAGTAGTTTAGTAAATCAAATTCATTCGTTTTTTTGAAATTTCAATTTAGTTATAAATTATTTTTTATTAAAATGTCACAAAATTTGGTCTGACCATAGAACAATATTCTAATTAAAGATCCTTTACTTGTGAAATATAAATTGATGTTTTTAATTGCGCTCAAGTGAACTATATTGAAAGCTTGCTGAATTGTATTTTCTTTGATTAAAACTATATTAGAGATCGCAAACTCCTTTCTTTTACTCACTGCATACAGAAGGCTCTATACCACCATAAATCTAGATCTATTTCTGTACTCTTAAAAATGCAGTTTATTTTCCATAGCTAGCCTCAAGAAGAAAATAAATATTATGTACCTTTAGCTGGGTAGAGATTATTCAGTCTATATAACATTTTTTTCTTCATAGAGGTATATGTTCTCTTACACTCACTAGCTTCCTGGGGGGGAAAGTAAACCTTCTATTTCTTTTATAAAAATTCCTCCTCAGTCCTTCTCTCCTTCCCACTATTACTGACCCCCCTCAATCCAAACAGTGACCTGAATGGTTAGGCGACTGCTGGTCATGGTATTATCTCAACTGGTTTGGTGGAAAAAGTCAGATAGTCAGCATTGAAGCTGAGGACAAATGTTGGGGTAAGTAAACCTCATATTTCTTTTAAAACATTCCTTCCCGCCCCTTCCCCTCCTTACCACTAGTACATACCCTCTATCCAAACAGGGAACTGAATAGTCAGGAGACTGGTGGTCATGATATTAAGTAAGTAAACCTTATATTGGTTTTACTGTATAAACATTCCTTCCTGCCCCTTCCATCTTACCACTATTACTTACCCTCCATCCAAACAGTGACCTGAATAGTCAGGAGACTGGTGGTCATGAGATTATCTCAACTGGTTTGCTGGAAAAATTCAGTTAGTCAGCATTAAAGAAGAGGGCAAATCTTGGGGTAAGTAAGCCTCATATTTCTTTTATAAACATTCCTTCCCGCCCCTTCCCCCTTACCACTAGTACTTACCCTCCATCCAAACAGTGACCTGAATAGTCAGGAGACTGGTGGTCATGAGATTATCTCAACTGGTTTGGTGGAAAAAGTCAGATAGTCAGCATTGAAGCTCAGGGCAAATCCTAGGGGTAAAGAAATCTTATATTTCTTTTAAAAACATTAATTCCCAGTTACATACCCCCTTACTATTATTACTGACCCCCCATCAAAACAGTTTTCTGAATGATCAGGAGACTGGTGGTCATTATATTATCTCAACTGATTTGGTGGAATAAGTCAGATAGTCAGCATTGAAACAGAGGGCAAATTCTGAGGGGAAAGTAAACCTTATATTTCTTTTATGAACATTCTTCCCTGGTCCTTCCCCCCTTCCCATATTACTGAACTTGCATTCAAACAGTGGTCTGAATAGTCAGGAGACTGGTGATCATTATATTATCTCAAATGATTTGGTGGAAAAGTCAGAAAGTCATTGAAGCAGAGGGCAGATCCTGGGGGTAAGTAAACCTCATATTTCTTTTATAAACATTCCTTCCCGCTCCTTCCCCTCCTTCCCGCTATTACTGACCCCCCATCCAAACAGTGGCCTGAATGGTCAGGTAACTGATCGTTATGATGTTATCTCTTTACATTCTGTGTAGACAATCAGAGTGGCAGCTGCACTGAAATGAAGTGAAGATTCTGGAAGCATAAACACCTTCTTTTATCTTTTATATGCAATCCTTCCCACTGCTAGAAAATTCTTTAAATGGTAATATATCAGTAATCTGAAATTTCATGCTGTGTTTCTTTGAAATAACAACATCTTATTATTGCCCTTTGCTCCAATGTAACAAAAAAAATCACTTTTTGAAAAGATCTAGATAATATCTAACTGAATTTCGAGAAAGGCAGTCATCATTAACATTTGACAATGAGTCCAAAGCTTGGATTGTTGGTGCAGTAGGTGGTCACCAGGGGCATAATTGGACATGAAAAGTAGGGTATATAATTTAAATATAATTTATAGATTGAGAAAATAAATATCTGTATAGATGAAGATGGTCGAACAAACTAAATATATTCTGGAGTAGCCAGTCGACCCTGAAAATTCAGGGTATGTTACATTTTAACTTTAAATTATTTAAGGGTATGATAGAGAAAGGAAGCAGCCAGGGCAAATAAATGTAACTTTTCTATTAGAGATAAGTTATTGAGGTTAGTGAGGTCCATTCAGAGATCAATGTCTTTGGCCCGGTTAAAGCTTACCCCATTAACGACAGACACAATGCTTGAAAATTTAGAATTCTACCGTTAAAGGGGTTGTCAACTTCTTAGAAAGCCCCTTCTCAATCAGAGTGTTTGCCCACATTGAAATAAAAATACTTATACCCACCTCCGGTGGTGTCTATGTTCCAGCAGTGATAGAGCTGACTGCTCACTTACTTCATGCATCTGATGGCATGGAGTGTGAATCCTGTGTTGATTGGGACTCAGAGCTCGTATGTTATAAGGAAGTGTCAACACCATTGAAATGGCGCCGCCACCAGAGGTGAGTATAACTATTTTTTTTTTACCTGTTTTCCTTCCACATTCCAAAGACATACTGATAGGGCATTAAGATTGTCAGCGCCCAATGGGGACAGTATTGCAGATGTATGTAAGGCAATATGGAATTGATGGCAATATATGTGAATAAATAGTGTATTATTATTATTTTATATACTGTAGTTAATGCTGCAAACTGAGTGTTAGTTCTAGCAATAAGGGAGAACACAAATAAGTGAATATTAGTATAAAGTCACAAGTTAACATGCTAAGGAGGATTGTTAAAGTAAGTATGCCAGTTAATAAGACATCAAAAAATATTTACCGCATATACTCGTTTATAAGCCGACCCGTGTATAAGCCGACCCCCCTACTTTTGCCCCAAAAATCTGGAAAAACCTATTGACTCGTGTATAAGCCGAGGGTGGACCTCAGCACAGGTATACAGCCCCCAGCAGTGTGGTATACAGGCCCCCCCCAGTGGTATACAGGCCTCCCCAGTGGTAGTATACAGCAGCCCCAGTGGTAGTATGTAGCATCCCCAGCAGCCCCAGTGGTAGTATACAGCAGCCCCAGTGGTAGCATATAGGAGCCCCAGCAGCCCCAGTGGTAGTATACAGCAGCAGCCCCAGTGGTAGTATATTGCAGCCCCAGTGGTGTACACAGCCCCAGTGGTAGTATATTGCAGCCCCAGTGGTGTATACAGCCCCAGTGGTAGTATATTGCAGCCCCAGTGGTGTATACAGCCCCAGTGGTAGTATATTGCAGCCCCAGTGGTGTATACAGCCCCAGTGGTAGTATATTGCAGCCCCAGTGGTGTATACAGCCCCAGTGGTAGTATATTGCAGCCCCAGTGGTGTATACAGCCCCAGTGGTAGTATATTGCAGCCCCAGCGGTAGTATACAGCAGCCCCCGTAATCCAGGGCCCCCCAGCCTGACTCCGGTCACCTGTAAAGGAAACTATACTTATCACAGTGCCCCTGTCCGTGCCCGCTCGCACCCGCTCGCAGCTGCCGTACGCGATCCTCCATCTTCATGCCTCTTCTTCCTGTTTCCTGTGCTCGTCGCAGGGAATGACGTCATTGCCTGCGACGAGCACAGAAACAGGAAGAAGACGCATGAAGATGGAGGATCGCGTACGGCAGCTGCGAGCGGGTGCGAGTGGGCGCGGACAGCGGCACTGTGATAAGTATAGTTTCCTTTACAGGTGACCGGAGTCAGGCTGGGGGGGCCCTGCATTACGGGGGCTGCTGTATACCGATGTATACATCGGTATGTACCGATGTATACATCGGTATACAGCACTGACTCGCGTATAAGCCGAGGGGGGTACTTTTCAGCCCAATTTTTGGGCTGAAAAACTCGGCTTATACACGAGTATATACAGTACTTACTACAAGGTTTTTGCTCATTTGTTGTTCCCCCATGTTTTTTTTGTTAGTGGCCATAATACAGTATGAATGTGTACACACTATTATATATCTTCTACATATACGGTAGGTGTGTGGTTTCCCTTTTCAATCTAGTTTTATTTTGAAGCCTGCTGATAGATAGTGAGGTAAAATACTAGAGTAGGGGCCATCCTAATTGATTACACCTTGTTGGTGTGAGATGGCTTTTATACTCTTTTGATGAGAATAGTGTCATCTATGTACCTTATATTAATGACATGTATTATTACTATTTATTATTGCAGGGTATTTGTTCATTTTATTGTTATCGTTGGTTTTGTCTGTTAATGTCCACACTGTGAATGTGCACCTACAAATGACTCTTATACTTACAGTTGTACTGGCCCATTTCTTTGGTTTGTTTTATTAATGTATACCGTTTGATTTGTAAAAACTGATTATGCATCTATTTTAAACCTTTTAACAGGTAAGGGTGCTTTCACATCAGCGTTTTACGCTGATCGCGGCAGTTGCGGTGAAAAAACGCTACTGCCGTGATTACCGGATAACGGCCGCACTTGCAGTTTACCTGCGGCAAGCCCCATGCAAGTGCGGTGTGTGTAGTTGCGGTTTCAGGCACTTGTGGCAGGTTGCGGCCGCAAAAAAAAGGTGGTATGTCGCGGTTTTTTCAGGCTGCACCTGCCGCAAGTGTTGAAACCGCACTTGCTGCACCTGCCGCTCACTTACCGCAAGCCCCATAGACATTGTATGGGGCTTGCCGCCAGTGTACCGCGATCGCGGCCGTTATGCGGTAATCGCGCAGGCAGTTTGCTGTATTTTAAACTCTTACTAACTTAATAACTTTTAGTAGCCAGTTTTTCTATTACTAGTAGGATTTTCATGGAGTGTAATCATACTGCAGATATTACTGACAAAACAAGCCCCCAAATATCATGTGTATTTAAAGTGTACATGTCATTTCATTAAAAAAAAAAAAAAAAACACAATAATGCACTGGTTGGTAATGATGGGTCACATAGTAGTTAAGATAATGCTTTTTTTTTGTGCCATATAACTTATTTTCTCACATTTTCAGTACTTTTAATACGGCATTTTATGGTTGTCTAGGTGTGGTCAGCATCCCTCAGTGTCCGCCAGAACTCTGTGTGTATTTCCACAGCTTCTAAGAGGAGGATGATAGGGATCTGTATGATGTGCCAGCAGAGAAAGGGTTAACAGAGTTCCTGACATAGCTGTGTGGAGCCAAATTACAGGTCAGGAGCTTGTGCCAAGGAAAGAGGAGTTTACACTGATCCTGACATTGCTTAGCAACTGTGCTGAAGACTGAAGTAATCTGATACATTCTTTCCTCCTCAGCTGCAGTCAGGAGCTCGCACACAGTGTAGACTCATACCCTCCCTATATGGTTACATGCCCGTATTCAGTGTGAAGAGCGATCTGACTTATAATGTACATATGTCTGCTTCACACACAGTCTAGTGTAGACACATTGTGGAAGGTTTATGAATGGTTTTCAACCAGAATTCTCTAACAAAGTATATATGAAAGTGTATTAAAATCACTTGCTCTACATTGTTATTAAATAAAATTTAAACAGCGGTTATGCTTTAATAGACTATTTAAATGGACAAAAATGGCCCTCTGTAGACTTAAGGGCCTGAAAAGACTTTCAACCCCTGCATCCACCATAATTACACATCTGATCATAATATAAAACCAAGCAGTTTTTCTGGTAGGTTAGAGTGCAACAATTCATTTAGAGTAGCACTGGTATTAATGAGTTGGACACATCTAACATCAGTGAACTCTTCATTGAGATTGGAGTACAAGATGGTGGTCTTGATTGATTGGTGCCTAAGTGTATAAGTGCTTTAAAGTGACTTAAATTAGAGTATGAATAATAGCTCAATTTAATAGAAAACATATACTTTTACTTCTTTCCATGTGAGCCACAATCACGTGTATAAAGTGTTGATGGAGCTCAATCACAGAGCAACCAGTGAGACACCCCAAAATATATTCTGAATAGACAAGATACTAATGTGCAGAAAACTTAAAAGTAACAGGTTCTTACATACAGTGTAGGTTTCCAGAAATGAACAATAAGCATTAAATGATTAATATATAAACCTTGAAAGTTTAGATAAATATAATATACATGGTGGACCATTTATATGGATGCACCTAAATAAAAAAGGAATCCAGCAGGCTGAGGGCTGAAGCTACTCAGACCCTAGCCTTAGGAATAGTATTGCTTTGCTGGTATCTCTGACTTTGAAGTCAAACATCTAGTTCTAAATTCCTCCGCAGTGCCTCTACAGGGAAAATGAAGCATCGCACACTTCTCATTGAAATCAATACACGGTCTATGTACAGGGTGGCCATTTATATGGATACAAATAAATAAAATGGGAATGGTTGGTGATATGAACTTCCTGTTTGTGTCACATTAGTATATGGAAGGGGGGAAACTTTTCCAGATGGGTGGTGACCATGGCGGCCATTTTAAGTTGGCCGTTTGAGATTCACTTTATTTTTTTCAATAGGAAAAGGGTCATGTGACGAATCAAACGTATTGAGAATTTCATAAGAAAAACAATGTGTGCTTGGTTTTAACGTAACTTTATTCTTTCATGAGTTATTTACAAGTTATGACCACTTGTAAAATGTGTTCAAAGTGCTGCCCATTGTGTTGGATTGTCAATACAAACCTCTTCTCCCACTCCTGACACATGATAGCAACACCACAGAAGAAACAGAAGAAATGCTAGCACAGGCTTCCAGTGTCGGTGTTTCAGATGCTGCACATCTCGTATACTTCACAGCATAGACAATTGCCTTCAGATGAGGGATGAGGCAAACCTTTTTGTGAATAGTGAAGTTAACAAACAAACCACGCTATTGGTCTGACACTAACCCACAGTGGATAGATCCCTCCAAGACTGTTGGAACACAAAAATAGATGGTATGGTGGGTATATGGGGTACAAAGATAGTGGGGCCATTCTTCATCAATAGAATCTTCAATGCCACTGGATATCTGAAATTGCTGCATGATTCAGATAAGGCAATTATCTATGTCGTGAAATACGAGATGTGCAGCATCTGAAACAAGGTACTGGAAGCCTGTGCTAGCATTTCTTTCTGTTGCTATCAGTGTGTCAAGAGTGGGAGAGAAGGGTTGCATTGACAATCCGACACAATGGGCAGCACTTTGGACACATTTTATAAGTGGTCATAAACTTGTAAATAACTCGTGAAAGATTAAAGTTACGTTAAAACCAAGCACACCATTTTTTTTCCTATGAAATTCTCAATAGGTTTGATGTGTCACATGACCCTCTTCCCATTGAAAAAAATAAAGTTGGATCTAAAATGGCCAACTTCAAAATCGCCGCCATGGTCACCAGCCATCTGGAAAAGTTTTCCCCCTCACATATACTAATGTGCCACAAACAGGAAGTTGACATCACCAACATTCCCATTTTATTTAGGTATATCCATATAAACGGCCCGCCCTGTATAATAAATGAGTGACTTATAAATGCATTGGGAGTAGTTATAAGCAAGCACTACCATGCTCGGGTGCTCAGTACTCGAAAATAGCAGTTGAATGCTTGAATGGGCGCAAATCATGTTCCCGAGTATAATAGAAGTCAATAGGAAACTCAGGCATTTTTCCTGAAGATTTACAAGAAAAATGCTTGGGTTCCTAGTTGATTTCAATTATGGTTGGGTGCTATAGTCGCGCCCATTTGAGGATCCAGATTGTTTGTCATGACTAGTACTGAGCGCTACTGATGGGCGAGTCCTAAATTACTCGGAATCGCTTGACTCTAGCGAGTCCGAGCCCGGGACTCGCTACTCGTTGCGAGTCTAGCGAGTCCAATGTTAATGAATGGGGAAGCGAGTAATAGCGAGTAATGTGCGATTTACAAATCGCAGATGTGTCTCGGAAGCTTCAGGCTCTATCTGCTACAATAGCTAAATCATGTTTAATAGGCTCCCGCTGTCACAGCACAGTTAACTCTCTGCTTACCGGCGCTGCAACAAGAAGAAGAAGGAAGACAGAAGACAGAAGAGAGAAGAAAGAAGAGAGAAGACCTGGGTCTTTGAAGGGATATGTGGTGGTAATAAAGTTGGAGTCCCTACTGGTGTCTGTGTCTTTATTTTTAATAAATAATTTTTCTCTGTGTGGTGTTTTTTTTAACCCTTTATTGTAGATTCTTAGTGGCCGGGTCAAACATGGCCTGACATTAAGAATCTCGGGCTTAATACCAGCTTGTATAACAAAGCTGGTATTAACTCCTTTATTACCCAGCGTGCCACCGCCACCAGGGCCGCTGGAAGAGCGGGGTTCAGCGCCAGAGGATGGTTCTTCAATGAACGCGCCATCTTCTGGGGCGGCTGCGGGCTGCAATTTGCAGCGGGGGGTGCCCAGAAAGCTTGGGCCTCCCTGCGCTGCTGATTCCAGCCCCCAGCTGCTTAGCTGTACCTGGCTAGACATAGAAATTGTGCGGAGCCCCACGCATTTTTTTTTTATTATATCATGAAATTCATGAAATAATAAAAAAAAAGGGCTCACCTATATTCTTGTGTCCGACCAGGTACAAATAGGCACCTGGGGGTTGGGGGCAGCCCGTCGCTGCCTGCTGGATCCGGCTGGTTCCAGAAATACGGCGAAGCCCACGTCATTTTTTTTCTGAAAAATCAATAAAACAATCCTAAAAAAGGGACTGCATCTTTATTAACCCCTCACCCATGGTCCAGGGGTTAATAAAGATGCAGTCCCTTTTATTTACATTGTTTTATGGATTTGTCAGAAAAAAATTTGACGTGGGCTTCGCCGTATTTCTGGAACACGCCGGATCCAGCAGGCAGGGACGGGCTGCCCCCAACCCCCAGGTGCCTATTTGTACCTGGCCGGACACAAGAATATAGGGGAGCCCTTTTTTTTTATTATTTCATGAATTTCATGAAATAATAAAAAAAAAATGCGTGGGGCTCCACGCAATTTCTATGTCTAGCCAGGTACAGCTAAGCAGCTGGGGGCTGGAATCAGCAGCGCAGGGAGGCCCAAGCTTTCTGGGCACCCCCCGCTGCAAATTGCAGCCCGCAGCCGCCCCAGAAGATGGCGCGTTCATTGAAGCGCCATCCTCTGGCGCTGAACCCCGCTCTTCCAGCGGCCCTGGTGGCGGTGGCACACTGGGTAATAAAGGGGTTAATACCAGCTTTGTTATACAAGCTGGTATTAAGCCCGAGATTCTTAATGTCAGGCCACGTCTGACCCGGCCACTAAGAATCTCCAATAAAGGGTTAAAAAAATGATTACACAGAGAAAATTTTTTATTAGAAATAAAAAAAAAAACCCATTAGGGACTCCATCTTTAATTAAAAAAATCCTCTTCTGTCCAACGTAGTCCAAAACGCGATGTCCTCTCTGCTACATCCCTGTGCATAGATATAGATGTCTATGCACAGGGAATGAGCAGACTGAGAACAATCTCAGCTCTGCTACATCAGGCAGCAGGCGGGCTCTAGGACCCTGGAGCTGCGGCAGCCTGCATGACCCGAGGGCACAGAGAAGACAGTCGGACTCGTTACTGTGCGAGTTTCCCTGCGATTACTTGCACAGTAACGAGTCCAATGCAAGTCAATGGCAATCCTAGTTTTGTCAGAGTCTCTGACAAAACTAGGATTGCCATTGATTTGCATTGGACTCGTTACTGTGCGAGTAATCACTGGGAAACTCGCAGAGTACCAAGTCCTGCGAGTCCCTTACTACTCGCAGAGTAACGAGTCCTAGCGAGTAGACTCGCCCATCCCTACTGAGCACCCGAGCATAGTAATACTCATTCATCACTATTTCAGAGTATTTTTATTTGAATATAAGCAAAGAACTCCAGCACTTTTGGGATCGAGGTATAGTAAAAGTTAATGGGAACCAACCAACAGGATTTAACCACCTGTAAATCAGTGCAGCAGGTGATTGATGTGTGCAGCATGACATCACTATTTGTTTTTTTTTTACTCCTCCCATGTGGGCTTGTCTTTCTACTGTAAACCAAACCCCCCTTCCACTCATTCAGGCTCATCCAGACTCATTCGGGGGAAAATGGGTTCAGCTTAGAGCAGAAAATCAAGCCCACAGGGGGAAAATAAATAATAATAAAAAAAAAAATAGTGATGTCATGCTGCACACGTCAATCATCCTTCTGCACTGATTTACAGCTCGTTAAATCCTGGTGGTTGGTTCTGTGGCACCCCGGGGGTTAATGTGCCACAGTAACACCACAAAGGGTTAACTCCCCACACAACCCACACTACACTAGCGCCTCCAGGCCAGAAGGGAGAGCTAAAGCTGCTTCCCTATATATTCTGGTGTGGAAAGGAAGTGGGGAAGAGCAGAGTAGTGGGAGGAGCTAATGTTTACTTCAGAGTGGCTGTGACAGTTAGTCAGTTGGAGTTAGTTCAGTTCCTGGGTGGACTGAAGAAGAAAGACTGGTGGTATAAAGGGGCTGCCTTAGGCCTCTCTAAAGCCTGCTGCCCACTTCCAGGCCTAGCCAGGGTCTGAGGGAAGGAGTAAGAGAAACAGGAGAACACATCTGGGAGACTGAGTTACCTTATAACTCGCCCGGAGTGAGCGCACAGACCGGATACCGGATCCGAAACTGTGGCTGACACATGCAGCACAGTAAACACCGGACTAGTGGAGGTTATATATCTACACTGTACCTCAACGAAGCAACACGGCGGGGTCAGAAATACAGAGGAAAGACTCAAGTTGCCTAGCAAAGGGGGTACCTGTGAGGAGAGACAGGCTAGCTGAAGTGGCAGCAGGGCCACACACACACGCAGGAGAGGGAAGCTGAGGACCCGGACAGGGTGGGAGCAACCCGGCCCCGGTACAGACTCCGTAGACAGTACTCTACTAACAACATCATCTGCAGTAAAGACTTAGAGAACTTCAAAACCGTGAGTTTGTGTGATCCTTGTGCTCAAATCCTGCGTTCCCTCACAAGCAGCTACTATCATCTCTACTACTACCCTATCCTGCAATATCCACAGCACCATCTATAGACTGTTACTATCTCTGCCTCAGGAACCAAGCTCTACCTGCGGAGACCCATTACATCCCCAGCTGCCAAACATCATCCCTGAGGTTCTGCAGCAGCGGTGGTCACCCTGACCAAAACCCGTGGGTGGTGTCACCACAAACTCCCCTGTAAATATTCCCCCATTTACTTGCGGAACCCGGGAATAGTCCGGACCAAGACCGCCATGATATTCCCAGCAGTTCCCCGGTCCGGTACCAAGTACCACGTCCCAGTGGGCTCCACAGTTCCCTTTAAAAGTAGATTCTTTATTGATACCTAGATTATAAAGGATCCCACAACTTGGTTATGAAACTAGGACATATATTTCGATCATGCAGTACGATCTAAATCAAATATAATTTTTTATGTTATACTGTACATCAGTACAGCAACAACAGAAAAAAAATGAATTTAGTACAATATTTTCATGGACCAAATAAAAGAAAACTGCTAAATCGTGTCCTGAAATCAAATTTTAAAGAGTGATACTGTAGAAATGTGCAAGAGTTTCGCAGGTGGGTGAATTTCCTAATGTGGAGGTGAAGTTTCCACATATGAAGGCTGATATATGGTTCCAACATTTCAACCTCCATTGAGTTCTATGTGGCAAATACAGCTCTGTAATAGGAAATTTATCCAACCGTGAAACACTGGCAAATAGAATTTTCACAGATTCACTCATCTCTCTCTCCTATTTACAATCCATTTTATAAACTTATGGAGCCCTTGTATACAAACTTTACTGGTTTACATCTGGATTTGTAACTTGTATATTTATGAGAGCCATCATTTAGAGAGCTAAAGGCTGTCTCAAAATTTTAGTTTTCACTGTACCCTTTGTTCAAGCAATGTTCACTGTAATACCCACCTGAAATATAGTTAAAGGGATCCTGTCACCTCCAAAACGCTCATAAGCTATCAAAACATGTCCCTGCAGCATGTATCAACACTCCTTTTGGCTCAGAAAAGCATCCTGTGAAAGTGGAGAAAAACATCTTATAACTTACTCATTAGGATGTTAATTAGCAGGGGCTATATTCTTTAGCCCCTAGGCCAGGGCCTCTTCATCATAAGATCACGCCCTAATAGGCGTGATCTTCTATTCATATTGTATTCAGCGCCTCCCTGCTCTCCTGGGCGCTGCCTGGGCTGTAATGGGGCTGTAATGACGCAAATCGCGTCATTTCCAGCATCGGGTGACGTGAGTACACCCAAGTCGCATGTGCAATGCGGTGCTTGAAGCCTACAGAGCGGCGCAGGTGTACTGACGTCACCCGATGCCGAAAATGACGCGATTCGTGTCATTAGAGCCCCATTACAACCCAGGCAGTGCCGTGGAGAGCAGAGAGGCGCTGAATACAATATGAATAGAAGATCACGCCTATTAGGGCGTGATCTTATGATGAAGAGGGCCCGCCCTAGGGACTAAAGAATATAGCCCCTGCTATTAACATCGCTAATGAGTAAGTTATAAAACGTTTTTCTCCACTTTCACAGGATGCTTTTCTGAGCCAAAAGGAGTGTGAGATTAGTGAATGGATGCTACAGGGACATGTTTTGATAGCTTAGGAGGCATTTTGGAAGTGACAGGATCCCTTTAACAAAACATTCAAAAGAAAGATCATTATCATGTCTATGTATAAACAGACATGCTGTAGTGTTCATATGTTCAGGTTTTTGACATTCTTTAAACAAAGTTTTCAAAGATGCTAAGTGCCTAAATCAATTAACCTTGAGGATACATATAGCTTTTCCAGCTTAATTTATTCGGTTAGGTGTGATTTGCTAGGTTTCAAAACCTTGATGATGAATGTAATGTCACAAGACACTCTCAGAAATGTTTGGTGCAAAAGATTTATTTAGAGCCAGCAGTTCAAGTCTGAAATATTGTGAAAATGTTTCGGTCTAAGATGGACCTTCATCAGTTTCAAATGCTGGAGTGAGGAGACTGCCTAGAGAGTTGCCATGGTATGAATCAGTGGTGTCTGCCGCTATAGAAGGTCATCATGACTGCTGGAGGGTTGGCATGGTGTGAATTAGTGGTGTCTGCCGCTATAGAAGGTCATCATGACTGCCTGGAGGGTTGGCATAGTATTAATCTGTGGTGTCTGCGGCTGGAGAGGATCATCATGACTGCCTGGAGGGTTGGCATGGTATGAGTCAGTGGTGTCTTTCGCTACAGAAGGTCATCATGACTGCCTGGAGGGTTGGCATAGTATTAATCTGTGGTGTCTGCGGCTGGAGAGGATCATCATGACTGCCTGGAGGGTTGGCATGGTATGAGTCAGTGGTGCCTGCAAATATAGAAGGCCATCATGACTGCCTGGAAGGTTGGCATGGTATAAATCGGTGGTGTCTGCCGCTATAGAAGGTCATCATGACTGCCTGGAGGGTTGGCATGGTATGAGTCAGTGGTGTCTGCCACTACAGAAGGTCATCATGACTGCCTGGAGGGTTGGCATAGTATTAATCTGTGGTGTCTGCGGCTGGAGAGGATCATCATGACTGCCTGGAGGTTGGCATGGTATGAGTCAGTGGTGCCTGCAAATATAGAAGGCCATCATGACTGCCTGGAAGGTTGGCATGGTATAATCGGTGGTGTCTGCCGCTATAGAAGGTCATCATGACTGCCTGGAGGGTTGGCATGGTATGAGTCAGTGGTGTCTGCCACTACAGAAGGTCATCATGACTGCCTGGAGGGTTGGCATAGTATTAATCTGTGGTGTCTGCAGCTGGAGAGGGTCATCATGACTGCCTGGAGAGTCGATATAGTATGAATCAGTGGTGTCTGCTGTAGGACCCTGCTGCTTCAGACCACATCGACCCTTCTGGCAGTCTCCTCACTCCAGCATGTTAAGCTGATGAAGGTTTATCTTAGACCAAAATGTTTTCACAATATTTCATACTGGAACTGGTGGCTCTAAATAATAAATCTTTTGCACTAAAAATTTCTCAAGGTCTCATATGCATCATAAAAGAAGAAACCTAAGAATTCATCAAGCATCTTCTTCTTTGAAGATTTGCTATAGTATATTAAAGGGCTCAAAAAATGCCCAAAATAAACAAGTGCATCTCTTTAGAGCATGTGGTCAGCATTCTTATTTCGAAAACTTCTTTATTATTGAATAGCGTTAAAAGAAAGTCAGGAAAAAAGTAAATACAAAAGATCCCCCAAAATTTCTGGAGAAAAAAAAAACTCAAAAGAAACATCATCATTAAAAGAAGCACTGAGAAAAGTATTACAAAATGGTAAAAAATATAATTATGGTTTACAAAACTCCAGAGAAAAGGAGCAGTCGCTGAAACATTTTCTTGCTTGAAAATTGTCATTTTTGGCCGTGTGGTGTATCTTGACCCAGTGGTGTATCTTGAACCTCATGGACCCTGATGCCAAAGCACCAACGGGGCCCCCAATTATTGCAACTCTTTAATAGCATTAGTCTTTTTGTAAAGGCCAAGGGAGCTTTTGGGGCCCCCCCTAGGCTCCAGGGCCCGAGTGAGATTGCAACCTCTGCACTTATTGTAGTTACGCCCCTACACAGACCCTACAAGTGAACCAAGCACACAGTAAGTGATATGTTCAATCATATCAAACAACCTTCTTCTAGTCATGTTGGGTAAACATTTTCAAAAGGTTGCAGATGAGTCATTTTTATACTCATTTTTAGAAAAAATGTTTGGTCCAAGGACATCTAAACCGAAAATGTAATGCTAACAACTTAAAATTGCATCTCTGTAAAAACCTTGTGAGTCAGGCACACAGACGTTGTGCTTAGCCACTGTAACGTCAATCCAGGGTTGAGTCAAGACAGTCATTTTTTTTTTTATTTCGGATGAAGGACGAAGTGCAGCTCGACCTGCTCTGCTGTAAAAGACCACCAGAACTCGGGATATCTGGGATAAGATATTGGTTTAATTCTGACACATTTCGGAGCTGCTACCAGGCTCCTTCCTCAGGGACAAATCGATTGTCCCTGAGGAAGGAGCCCGGTAGCAGCTCCGAAATGCGTCGGAATTAAACCAACATCTTATCCCAGATATCCCGAGTTCTGGTGGTCTTTTACAGCAGAGCAGGTCAAGCTGCACTTCGTCCTTCATCCAGATATTCTCCACCGCGCTTACCCGTGGAGGTGCGGACCATGCAGCAGCTGTGTTTAAACGATCATACTTGGCTGTCGGTTGCACAACCATATCAGGTGAGCAGCTTTCAATAAGTTTTATTGCCATTACCTGTCTGAAGGATAAGACCCTATTGCGCATTATCTCATATTTCAGATTTTCTTTATTTTGACCTTTTTCATATTTTTCAGTTCACATGTATTGACTGATTTTTTTTTTTGAACATACCGTATATACTTGCGTATAAGACGAGTTTTTCAGCCCAAAAATTGTGCTGAAAAGTCCCCCCCTCGGCTTATACGCGAGTCACTGTATACTGTATCACTATACAGGCCCCCTGCCTTGTGCACAAACCTGTAAAGGAAGAGATTAGTATACTTATCACTGTCCCGCTGCCGCTGTCCCGCCGCCGTCATCGCGCTCCTCCGTCTTCTTCCGTCTGCTTCCGGCTTCCTCCGGTCGTCGCAGGCAATGACGTCATTGTCTGCGCGACCGAGGAGGAAACCGGAAGAAGACGGAGGAGCGCGATGACGGCGGCGGGACAGCGGCAGCGGGACAGTGATAAGTATACTAATCTCTTCCTTTACAGGGTTGTGCACAAGGCGGGGGGGCCTGTATACTACCACTGGGGCTGTATATACCACTGGGGCTGCGTGTATACTACCACTGGGGCTGTATATACCTCTGGGGCTGCTGTATACTGATGGGGGGGCTGTATACTACCACTGGGGCTGCGTGTATACTACCACTGGGGCTGTATATACCTTTGGGGATGCTGTATACTGATGGGGGGGCTGTATACTACCACTGGGGCTGTATATACCACTGGGGCTGCTGTATACTGATGGGGGGCTGTATACTACCACTGGGGCTGTATATACCACTGGGGCTGCGTGTATACTACCACTGGGGCTGTATATACCACTGGGGCTGCTGTATACTGATGGGGGGGCTGTATACTACCACTGGGGCTGTATATACCACTGGGGCTGCTGTATACTACCACTGGGGCTGTATATACCACTGGGGCTGCTGTATACTACCACTGGGGCTGTATATACCACTGGGGCTGCTGTATACTACCACTGGGTCTGCTGTATATACCTCTGGGGCTGCTGTAGACTAACTACTGGGGCTGCTGCTGTATATACCACTGGGACTGCTGCTGTATATACCACTGGGGCTGCTGCTGTATACTACCACTGGGGCCGCTGTATATACCTCTGGGGCTGCTGTATACTAACTACTGGGGCTGCTGCTGTATATACCACTGGGGCTGCTGCTGTATATACCACTGGGGTGCTGCTGTATACTACCACTGGGGCTGCTGTATATACCTCTGGGGCTGCAGTATACCACACTGCTGGGGGCTGTATACCTGTGCTGGGGTCCACCCTCGGCTTATACGCGAGTCAATAGGTTTTCCCAGGTTTTGGGGGCAAAAGTAGGGGGGTCGGCTTATACACGGGTCGGCTTATACACGAGTATATACGGTACTTATTTTTTGACTTCTTATTTTTACTTAGCATAGATTGTGGCTTCATTATATCACGGATCAGCTTTTTGTTAAATCCCAACATAAGCAGATAACTGCCCTGATGAGAATGTTTTCCTAAGAACGTCTTTATCAATTGTTTTACATCACACACAACTCCAGAAATACGTATGTGGGTTTATTTTACCTTGAAGCGCAGCCATTCATTCTACATCCTTTCTAAAAAATGAATCACGGAAGACAAAACCACAGTCTACAGAATGCATAGAGAAGTGAGGACACATAAATAAAGAACAAGGTCAAAAGGAAGCGAAAGACAGAAGGTAAAATATGTGCAAGACAATCTCAGTGAGTTCCCCTCATATATACCACACCGAGCCTGTGAACACCAGTAAGCTTCGGTGTTTGTCTTGGACACACTATACATTTATTTCCAGCATTTCATTACATAGGAAACCTATATATCTGTAATATTTACCTACGTTTGATCTACATTGGAGACGATTTTGTAACATTCCCTATTGAGTTTTGAGTTATAATAATGTTCTTGTGAGGATGAAGTCACATGTAAAAACAAGTAGAAATAGACTAAGACCATGAAAGCCTTATCGTGTTATATTGTGGAATAGTTTCTCCTAGATTTCTTGGGTGCAAGCAGCCCACCGGACAGTAGGTATATTGGGCACAAACAAATTAATTGGATCAGCACGTCCATAAAGTATTTTCAATGTTAAGTCTTCAAGGTTAAAAATCCAGGATATTCATCAAAATCATTCCACAATTCTCTGACTGGTGCACCATGTTGAGGAGCGGGGGGGAGTGGGATTTGGGGGCGCTGACGGCCGGCGGCACAGTGCCTGTGCTTGCGGCAGCTCTCCAACCTGCTGAGCTGCGCCGTTCCCGGGAGCCGGAGGAGCAGAGGAGAGGAGGGGCGGGATCAGGCAAGGGAGGCAGGAAGCTTTCTGCTTCCCTTGCCTGACCCTCCTCTCCTCTGACGTCGGGTTACGGGGGTCGGCTGGGGCCCCCCTTCAGGCTTGAAGGGACCCCCTAGCTGGTCGGGGCCCTGGTGCAGCTGAACCAGCTGCACCACGGTAGTTCCACCCCTGGAGTTGTATGGAGTTGTACTTGGTCTCTTCTTTTTTTATTGAAGTGTTGAGTACTTATTTTTTTTTAAACTTAGAGATGAATAAGTCTAGGGGTTTTCTCTGTTCCTGAATGAGACTAAAGACCCAGAGGTCAATGATGGATTTGGAGAATGAGTGATTATTTCACAGGATTTATTGTAAGGTTATGTTACAGGCCAATCAGCTGTCACTTTTTAGAGGAAGATGTTAAATGAATTACGGTACATCTAAACCACCCATTGACTTTAATCATCAGGGTGGTCCAACTCCTACTTTGCAGTGACATTCTGAAATGTCACTGCATATGAGCGTGTCTCCTGCCTTCTCTATCACAGTATACACAGCACTAAAGAGTAGAGAGACGAGGGACCCAAAGTTGAAAGTTTGGTGGTCATGCCAATACAGATTCAAAAAGCTTTCGATCGGAGTTCGGGTCTTATGCATGCAAACTACTGGAGTAAGCAACACTGTGCTCAAGTATGCTTGGTGGTCAGCCCAGTGCGAGCTGTTTGCAGTATTTGGATGGGTTGCACTGGAGGTAAAATCAGCATTATTGATACAGTGTGTACAAAAAGAAATGTTACAAAACCCTACCTTCACTCTCCTGGAAGTGTTTTAGATACAGCATGCTGAGTGTGGGTGGAGAGTCTAAATGTCTAATTAGTGATTTCCAATGAGTTCAGGTCCAGAACAGAACTTTAAAGTCTGTCTGAACTTCCAGAACCCGAACGTCCGTGGGTCCGCTCATATTTACTAAAGAGGTGATGCGTACACAGTAATAAGATGTGCTATCTAAGATTCCTCCTCCCTACCCACTGGTTATGTGATTGCTGTATAAAGTGAAGGAGTAGAAGCTGCTTGTTCAACGGAGACCCAAGGAGCTCTGCGAGGTACGCCAGGAGACTGCATTTCATTTGTAACTGGTGCGAATATGGCAGTTGAGGTCTATGGGGAAGGCACAATGTGTAAAATAAATGAATAATAAAATATAAAAAATCCGTAGAAAATAAATAAATGAAAAATGCCGCAGTCATTCCAAATTGATGTTAATAGCCCCAAACCACCCAAAAATGTGTTCAATGTATAAAAATATTTTTTTACAAAATAGAGAACAAATGTTTAAATAGATGTGTTTTAGTGGTCCTTTGTGGACCTCCTGGTCCAAAGAACCAATTGCCACCTGAAGGAACAAACCTGATTGGCTAATGAGTCTTCTCTAGAGATTCAGATGGAAAAGTTGGGTTTATGCTGACAGATAGCCACCAAGTGCAACTCCAGGGGGTTTCAGTACTATGACAGCTGACTCCAAGTGTCAAGTTCCTATGGGTATATATCATTTATGACCAGCACTCAGTGGTGGGAGGTTGATGGTGCTATGCAGGAAAGGATCTGGTGATCTCTATCGTAGTTATAATAGAATCCAAGCACTCATCTGGTTTAGTTTCAAGTGATTTATTGTGAAGCACACATGGAAGGTGAGGTGACAGCAGCAATAACGTTTCGGCCCCCTATTAGGCCTTTCTCAACACGTCACTGCTAATGATGTTACGGGAGTGCACATCAGGTATGGAGCACTGTATGATAAGACGAGAGCCTCTTACACCATGTAACAATACATCTGTTGCAGGCCTATTAGGCAGTGTATCTGTGCAGGCTTTGTGCTGTACCCATGGGTATGTGGAATGTTCCAGGATGCTGGAGTATCATCTTAGTATGTTTCTGATAGCCCTGATGTGGTAGCTCCCAGTGTGTGACCCCTGGTCTGGGGAAGTACCGTTAGTATCATAGTCTTGGGAGAGCCAGCACCGTCCATGCCTCCATGCCTAGGCTGAGAGTCAGCAACCTGGGGGGCATATATGCCAGGATGAGAGATATATATATACCAAGATGGGGGGCATACACTACCATTCAAAAGTTTGGGGTCATTTAGAAATGTCCTTGTTTTTGAAAGAAAAGCACATTTTTTTCCAATGAAGCCAACATTAAATGAATCATATTTCTAACCTTGTCAATGTCTAGACTATATTTTCTATTCATTTTGAAACTCATTTTATACATAAAAGTATGAGTTTTCATGGAAAACACAAAGTTGTCTGGGTGACCCCAAACTATTGAACATTAGAGTATATACCAGAATTCCAGAATGGAGGACATACATGTATAGCATGATGGAGGGACATATGTACTAATTGTAAGATGGAAACTGGCATTATAAGATGGACCCCATTTAACAATAAACATTTTTTCTCTTTTGCTTCACCAAATTTGGGGGGAGCGTTTTAAAAATCCAGTGCATCTTATAAAGCGAAAAATGCTGTAATTACTTACAACACCTTATACGCACGCTTATGGAAAAAATGCATCTTTGTATTTAATTATTATTATTGCATTGTTAGTAGCCAGTCTATTACATCATCTATTTAGTCTATTGAGCCTTCAGTATTTTATCATCTTAGGGTGACCAATCAGAAAATGCTAACTCAGCTCCGGTGACTTAATCCTAATATTAGTTGCATCACCTACTTTTATAATGCTCTTTGTGCAATGTGTACAGTTTTAAGATTTCTTAACTTACATTCTTAGCATATTGACATGTTTCTACATTTTTCCTAAGGTATGCCTTGCTCTTAATTTAACAAAGTGGAAAAATGTGCTACACGTTTGAATCACAAGACAAAACTTGACTATCATAATAAGAAGAGGCTACAACATGTCGTACTTGGGCTGCAGAATAGGAGATCAGAACAAGAGTTGGGCTTCATACAAAATATGTGATAGGTGTGCATCATTTCTTACCTTCTGGTTGCATGGGAAGAGGCAATCTATGTCTTTACCATCCTAATGATGTGAGAAAGCTAACTGATCAAACTACCAATTGCTATTTCTGAATAGTACCCCTCTTTACGAAAGGAGTTTCAAAGAAGTAAAAGAAGTGGACTTTACTTTATCCAAACATTTAATCTGCAATATGTCCAGAACCACATACACATGAATTACTGCTGTAATAAGCACCAGAAAGATTTTCAGTCAAGTCACCTGAGGAAGAAGAAGGCGCTTGGCATCATGAAGCATCTTCCTCTCATGACCCAGACTTTCCATCAGCAACCCCTACTGAACAACATCTTATAACACAAAGTGAACTGAATGATCTTATTAGAGATTTTGATCTGCCCTTGAGTAAGGCTGAGCTCTGATGGCGGGTTTATACGTTGCGATATCGTAGTCCGATTTCAATGAAAAGTCACGTGGTTCAATCGTTGGAGCCGATATCGTTCCTGCGTTGTATGGTTTGAACGTCCAATACGATGCAGGAACGATGTCAATGCGATATCGGGGATTGAATGCGCGTGCTATTCAATGCTCCGATATTGAATAGAGATTGAAGCCGGATCGTGCTGTGTGACACACAACTACGATGCGATGTTCAACGTCACCCATTCACTCCCATGTTAAATGGTCGTTCCTGGGTTGGGGGGCGTAGACATCGCACGGACGTTGTATTCCGATATCGCAGCATGTAAACCTCCGATGCGATGCGGGAGAAACGTGCACTAAATGCGCGCTCCCGCGCCATTGAGTTGCGATATCGCAACGATATTGAAACGTGTAAACCCACCATTAGGTTCCCGGCTACAGCAGTGGATTCTCCCAGCAAGCAATGTTAGGATTTCTTTGTTACACCACATAATAAAGATCTTGTCCCATACTTCTGAAGATATGTTATAATTCAGAGGAATAGAGGCTCATCATCATTTTGTCCAAAACAAGGAGAAAAAAAACTGTCTTGCTACATAATGGCAATGCACTACCTTCAACTCCAGTTGGTTATGCCATCCACATGAAAGAAAGCTGTTTAGGTGCCTTAATTATGACCAGCATCTGTGGTGACTTAAAGGTGGTTGTCCTCTTACTTGGTCTCCAGGGTGGATACACACAATACTACTGCTTTCCGTGTGAGTGGGATATTCATGGAAGAGAACATAACTGCAATATAAGAGACTGGCCTCTACAACATTCACTTCGGCCAGGGACTATTCTGCATCCAGCATTGGTTCATCCACATAAGATTTGTTTACCACCATTGTGTATCAGCTTGGGCCTAATGGAGAATTTTGTAAAGGCAATGGATAAAATTGCATAATCATTCAAGTATCTCATTGCTACACTAAACTTTGGCTATTTATCAAACTTAATGGAAGGAGTCTTTTTTGGACCTCAGATTCATAAACTTCTTCAAGATGAGGAGCTTTAGCGTTTGTTGCAAGGCAAAAATAGCAGCATGGGTAGCATTTGCTTAAGTATTAACTAATTTTTTGGGAAAATGAAGTGCAGACAATTATAAAGGACTGGCAGAAAATCTCCTCAAAACATTTAAGGATCTAGGCTGTAATATGTCCTTAAAGAATCATTTCTTACATCTTGCATCTAGAGTTCTTTCCTTCAAACGTCTAAGCAGTGAGTGATGAACACGGTGAGAGATAGTTGGGCTATGAAGAAAAATAGTAAGGAAAATGGAATCCATCAATGATTGTTGAGTACCCTTGGACAATTGGAAGAGATGATCCAATGCAGGAATACAAGAGACAAGCAAAAAAGAGTTGTCACTGAATGAGGACTAAATATTTGCAATTTCTGGAATATAATTTATAATTCGCAATAATGTGTAGACATGATTTAGTTATTTGAATTGTTGCTATGTTTTCTCTAAATAAATGTCAGAAAATTATCATAACAAAGTACCGTATATACTCGTGTATAAGCCGAGTTTTTCAGCACAAAAATTGTGCTGAAAAGTGCCCCCCTCGGCTTATACACGAGTCAGTGACGGCTCAGAGTGTGTGGGGCCGGTGTCCGGGGGCTGGAGGAGGTGGGGGAGGCTGTACAGTGAGCGGGCAGTCACATGCCCCCGCTCATTAGTACAATGCAATATGCACTGCATCCCCCTGTCCATCAGCGGCAGGGGGAGCGGTGCATATTACATTGCACTTTCAGCACTCCTCCGCCCCCCTGTGGTAGTATACAGCAGTGCCCCCCATGTGGGTATATATAGCCCCCCCCGTTGCTTTCATACTTATCCTCCTGCTGTCACCGCGCACGCATCCCCGCTCTCCTTCTTGCTTGCACCCGGCGTCCATCCACGTGACCGCGCACAAATAATGACGTCATTATTTGTGCGCGGTCATATGGATGGACGCCGAGTGCAAGCAAGAAGGAGAGCGGAGGATGCGCGCGCGGTGACAGCAGGAGGATAAGTATGAAAGCTCTTCTTTTTACAGGTTGTGCGGCAGCAACGGGGGGAGGGGCAGTGTATACCCACAGGGGGGGCTGCTGTATACTACCATGGGGGGGCTGTGTATACTACCACAGGGGAGGGGCTGCTGTATAAACCTCTGTGGCTGCTGTATACTACCACAGGGGGAGGCTGCTGTATACTTCCACAGGGGGAGACTGCTGTATTCTACCACAGGGGGAGGCTGCTGTATACTACCACAGGGGGAGACTGCTGTATACTACCACAGGGGAGACTGCTGTATACTACCACTGGGGAGGTTGCTGTATACTACCACTGGGGCTGCTGTATATACCTCTGTGGCTGCTGTATACTACCACAGGGGGAGGCTGCTGTATACTACCACAGGGGGAGACTGCTGTATACCACCACTGGGGAGGCTGCTGTATACTACCACTGGGGCTGCTGTATATACCTCTGTGGCTGCTGTATACTACCACAGGGGGAGGCTGCTGTATACTACCACAGGGGGAGACTGCTGTATACTACCACAGGGGGAGACTGCTGTATACTTCCACAGGGGGAGACTGCTGTATACTACCACAGGGGGAGGCTGCTGTATACTACCACAGGGGGAGACTGCTGTATACTACCACAGGGGGAGACTGCTGTATACTACCACAGGGGGAGACTGCTGTATACTACCACTGGGGCTGCTGTATATACCTCTGTGGCTGCTGTATACTACCACAGGGGGAGGCTGCTGTATACTATCACAGGGGGAGACTGCTGTATACTACCACTGGGGAGGCTGCTGTATACTACCACGGGGGCTGCTGTATATACCTCTGTGGCTGCTGTATACTACCACATGGGGTGGCTGCTGTATACTACCACAGGGGGAGACTGCTGTATACTACCACAGGGGGAGACTGCTGTATACTACCACAGGGGGAGACTGATGTATACTACCACAGGGGGAGACTGATGTATACTACCACAGGGGGAGACTGCTGTATACTACCACAGGGGGAGACTGCTGTATACTACCGCAGGGGGAGACTGCTGTATACTTCCACAGGGGGAGACTGCTGTATACTACCACAGGGGGAGGCTGCTGTATACTACCACAGGGGGAGACTGCTGTATACTACCACAGGGGGAGACTGCTGTATACTACCACAGGGGGAGACTGCTGTATACTACCACAGGGGGAGACTGCTGTATACTACCACTGGGGAGGCTGCTGTATACTACCACTGGGGCTGCTGTATATACCTCTGTGGCTGCTGTATACTACCACAGGGGGAGGCTGCTATATACTATCACAGGGGGAGACTGCTGTATACTACCACTGGGGAGGCTGCTGTATACTACCACAGGGGGAGACTGCTGTATACTACCACAGGGGGAGACTGCTGTATACTACCACAGGGGGTGGCTGCTGTATACTACCACAGGGGGAGACTGCTGTATACTACCACAGGGGGAGACTGCTGTATACTACCACAGGGGGAGACTGATGTATACTACCACAGGGGGAGACTGCTGTATACTACCACAGGGGGAGACTGCTGTATACTACCACAGGGGGAGGCTGCTGTATACTACCACAGGGGGAGACTGCTGTATACTACCACAGGGGGAGACTGCTGTATACTACCACAGGGGGAGACTGCTGTATACTACCACTGGGGCTGCTGTATATACCTCTGTGGCTGCTGTATACTACCACAGGGGGAGGCTGCTGTATACTATCACAGGGGGAGACTGCTGTATACTACCACTGGGGAGGCTGCTGTATACTACCACTGGGGCTGCTGTATATACCTCTGTGGCTGCTGTATACTACCACAGGGGGAGGCTGCTGTATACTACCACAGGGGGAGACTGCTGTATACTACCACAGGGGGAGACTGCTGTATACTACCACAGGGGGAGACTGCTGTATACTACCACTGGGGGAGACTGCTGTATACTACCACAGGGGGAGACTGCTGTATACTACCACTGGGGCTACTGTATATACCTCTGTGGCTGCTGTATACTACCACTGGGGAGGCTGCTGTATACCACTGGGGGGACTGTATACCTGTGCTGGGGTCCACCCTCGGCTTATACATGAGTCAATAGGTTTTCCCAGGTTTTGGGGGCAAAAGTAGGGGGGTCGGCTTATACACGGGTCGGCTTATACACGAGTATATATGGTATTCTGCATCTTTATAATTGCAAAGATAGTAATGTTTCAAAGTGCTGAAACTTTTCTGTGTTAGGCTGCCTTCACGCTGCATAATTTCTGATCCGTGTCTATCTGTTTTAAAACTAAAAGCCACGGATCAGTTTTTGCCTCCCGTGTATCTCTATGGGCACGGATTGGTCCTGTATGGCCATCAGTGTGTGTCAGGTTTGTCACTGATCCGTTTGTGTCAGTTTTATTCATGCACCCAGAATCGGAGACAGTTGTGATTGTGGGCTACCTTGAAAATCACTTACACCAATGGACAGACACAAATCTGTAGCTGTCAGCGTCAAATAACATGAATGTCCATGGAGCGCAGATCCGTATGGATCCATAAAAAAAAAAATTGATCCGTGAAATAGATCCATTTTGCTGTACTGAGCTCAGAAGCAAGGTACATCTCCTCCCAACCCTATCTCTAGTAACTGATGATGGATCTGTTAATAAAAAGGTCCATGGACATCCGTTGCCATCTGTTTGAACAGATCACAGTCTGTCCATGTGGTCCTTGAAATTCAATGAACCATACAGATGTGAAAATCATGCAATGTGAAGGCAGCCTCATATGTAAAAGTATTAGGAAAACTCTTTGATATCATAGAAATGAGAGACAACTCACATTTTTATTGTCAAATTTGAATTCAGGATGTCAAAATGATTAAGAAATGGCTCATTTCATATTTGAACCTGAAAAGTTTTAAAAATATATAGAGCAGTCTAATTAGATGCGTGTTGGGGATATAAGGAAGATGACCCTTAACCAAACAACATCTTATTGAGTCCAGAGGCTATCAGAATAAAACAGCCAAAGGCGCCTGGCTATCTAAAAGCAAAAACACACCATATCTACAAGTAGCAATACTAGCACTGCTGGCTAAGGCCAGCTTCACATTTGCGCTCCCCGCCGCTGTGTATTACGGCGGAGAAGCGCAAGCAGAGCGCAGGCACCGCACTTCCTTATGTTTATCATAAACATAGGGACACACGGTGTCTGCGCTCTGCTTGTGCTTCCTCGCCGCAATACGCAGCAGCGGGGAGCGCAAGTCTGAAGCTGGCCCACGAGCAGCCACACAGCATTCACCCAAAATAAATTGTTTTAATTGGACACCAGAAAATAGTAGTAATCATGTTTGCAAGGACCATACATTGCTGCTTAATCGTGTTTGCAATCAAAGATTTCATTAATTCAGTGACAAAGGATTTAACAGCTATAACAAAGGGCCATATATTGCTACCTATAAAGGTACCGTGTTGTACAGGTTGAATGAGCAAGACACAGATTATGCTTCAGAAACCCAGCCACTATTTGGTGTGTTAGGCTAGGGTCACACTTGCTTTTTTTACAAGCGTTTTTGGAGACCTGCGTTTTCAAAAAAGCATGTAAAAACGCACCCATTGGCCCCCATGTTAAAAAACGCATGCCCTAATAGCAAAAACGCATGTTTTTTAACATGGGTCTCTATGGAAAACGCATGCAAAAACGCATGGTAAATTAGTACCATCCAAAAACGCATGCGTTTTCCATAGGAGCCCATGTTAAAAAAACGCATGCGTTTTTTTAGCATCGGCCCCTATGGAAAACGCATGCGTTTTTGGATGGCACTAAAAGGTACTAATGTGCCATGCGTTTTTGCATGCGTTTTCCATAGGAGCCCATGTTAAAAAACGCACCAAAAAATAGTGCATGCACTATTTTGTGGTGCGGATTTAAAAACGCAGCCAAAAATGCAGGGTGCCATCACACACCTTAAAAAAACGGAAGCCAGGGGGCGTGTCCAGCTGCTGAAGGCAATGGACGCGTGGTGAGAGAGCTCCGTGACCCAGACCAGATATAACGGCAATACGCGGCGATTCCCAGGCTTGATTAACCCCGCAGAGGACCGCTCTCTCAGCAGCTGCCTCCGGTCATGCCGAGGGCAAATTCCCGTCGGAGAGACACCGACAGTAAGCTCACTAGTTACTTCCCGCCGGACAGCCAGAGACTCACCAAGATGGCGCCTGCGAGGGAAGCTGAGCGCGCATCCAGCCCCCGGGATACAGCCACATCGCGGGACTTGTCTCGCTCCCCTCACTCTCCCCGGAGGTCTGCAGAGAGGGACATGGTGAGTGACGCTGACTCGCCGGTCACTAAACGGTACATACGGGACATACTTGGTGACATGAGGGACACTATGATAAGTGAGATGCGGAGCATGAGAGAGGAAATGAGAGCGGAAATGGCGGCCATGGGAGAGAGAACTACTAAACTGGAATCTAAAATGTCGGATTTTGCCTCTGCACATAACAACCTGGCAGACAGCTACGACATGCTGGATAGAGACATGGGGACAGTGCAAGCGAAACTGTGTCACCTGGAGGACGCCCTACGGATTAACAATATTAAACTAAGAGGGGTCCCAGAAACACAGGATACAGAAGATCTACCAGCAGTGGTGACATCATTTCTGTCGGCCGCCCTGCCTGCAGCCCCCCCAGACATCTTGGAAGTAGTCAAACTGTACAGACTTCCGAAGCCAGCCTCACTGCCAAAAGAGGTCCCCAGGGATATCCTGATATCCTTCCTGAGACCAGGAACAAGAGATCTTCTCCTGCGCGCTATGAGGGATAACCCGTCATTGCCATCCCCATTTGATAAGGCTGCTACCTACCCAGACTTGTCCCCAGGAACACTGGCCAAACGACGTGAATTCTCATCCAGCTGTCACACTCTCAGACAAAGAGGGATCCCGTATGCATGGGGACACCTACAGCTGTTAATTTCCGTTATAAGGGTTCCAGGCATTCATTTAGCTCACCCACCCTGCTCAGGAAAGCTCTGAAATCTTGGAACTTGTCTCCATCTACCTCAAACTCTCCTCGACCCCCCCGGGACGATTCTCACAACTCTCCTCAACGGAACTGTGACTGATGTCCACTCATACTGGGAAAATAAGAAGCTGGTCTGGAAGGCGAAGTTTCTAGCTTGGCTAAGCCATGCCCAATGCCCTGTTTTTTCCTCTGGATAGTAAAAGGGGACTCCTCTAACTGACACACTTCCTCCGAGACTCGGAGTTCCAGGAGTCTTTTCAGATAGGAGGAAAAGGGCTTGGTGGATTTATTAATCCCCCCCCAAGGCTTCAGACATTGGTCTGGCCTGAGTTCTGTTTACATTTGTGTTATGTCTGTTACATGTGTGTTTCCCAGATTTCTAATTGATTCATAATTGTTTGTATCAGTTGATTTGATCCCCACATTTGCTACCTTTCCCGTATCCAACCTAAACCCTCACTCTCCTTTTCTCTTCTACTTATCTACTACCCTTCTCTCTTAATCTCTTTTCCCCCTCTCTGTATTCCTTCCCTTTGTTTCTGGCCTCTTAGGCCTTCTCTTAAATCTCAGACCCGGTGACTACTACTCCTCTGTTGTCCGCGTCTAACATGTCAGGTCCCGCTTCCACCCTGCAGATGGTGACGCTGAATGTAAAAGGTCTAAACTCCCCGCACAAGAGATCCTTCTTATGGAGGGAGGCAAAGAGGTTGGGGGCGGACATACTCTGCATCCAAGAAACGCATTTACTGAAGGAGGACAATCATAGGGTAAGACACTCCTCTTATCCGCATATATTTTTTGCTAACAACATTGTCAAAAAGGCGGGGGTTTGCGTCATGGTCAGTGGCAGAATTCAATTTCAGATGGGGTCCCTGGAAGCTGACCCCCAGGGACGATACCTAATTCTTGATTGTCACATTGCGGGGGGAAAATACACCATCGTAACCCTCTACGCCCCAAACTTCGGCCAGAAAAAGTTTCTTACAGCCCTGTTTAAAAAACTGATGAGGCGTGACACCGGCTCTCTGATTATATGCGGTGACTTTAATCAAGTCATGGAGGTGAGGTTGGACTCTTCTGCGAAGTCGGGTAGACGGAGTGGAGACATAGCAGCACTATGTAGGGAGTTCAGACTTCATGATGTGTGGCGCTACATGAATGTGGAGGAGAGGGATTACACCTTCTTCTCTAACAGTCATAGATCTTATTCCAGGATCGATTTTTTCCTGGTGGGGGACACCGCACTTGCCAGGTGTGCTGCGGCTAAAATAGGTTTGATCTCATGGTCTGACCATGCCCCTGTTACCCTGAGCATCAAACTGGAATATTCACGTGGTGTCTCACGTTTGTGGAGAATGAATGTTGCTCTACTGTCTGACCAAAAGGCCCTAGACTCCCTTAACGACAACATAGACGAATTCTTTCGATTTAACGATAATGGGGAGGTGTCAGATGGAACCCTGTGGAACTCGCACAAAGCAGTCCTCAGGGGCCTTCTCATACAAAGAGCTTCCCAACAAAAGAGAATGAGAGAGAAATTTTGGAGGGAATGGTCTGAACAAATTACTAAATTGGAAAGTGCTAACAAAATTAAACCTTCACACGCGGTCTCCTCCCAAATACTAGAACTCCGCATGAAACTCAGAGCCCAATTACTCTTCTCCCATGAACTTAATATGAGGAAACTTAATACACAATTTTACTCCTCAGGTGACAGGGCTGGGAAACTTCTGGCCAAAAGACTTAAAAAACGCACGCTACAATCTATGGTGTCCTCCATGACCTCGACGGAAGGCAAGCAGATTAGGGACCCAACTAAGATTTTAAAAACCATGGCAGACTTCTATGCTAAACTGTATAACTTGGCCGACGACCCCCAGACCCAACAACCCACCATACAATCTATAAAACAATACTTATCTAGAATTGACCTACCAGTAATTTCCCCTGATGTCCTTGTGGAGCTTAACGAGCCTATTACACTCCTAGAAGTATCCACCACCATCCAGGGCCTCAAGCTGAATTCAGCTCCGGGCCCGGATGGATTCTCCAATGAATACTATAAATCGTTCTCTACAAGCCTGGCGCCCTACCTACTCCGCCTCTTTCACCATTGGCAATCTGAGGGAACGCTCCCGGTCGAAGCTTTGGAGGCCACAATTGTCACCATCCAAAAGCCGGGGAAACCCCCAGACCAACCGGGAAGTTATCGTCCCATCTCACTGTTGAACGCGGATACAAAGATATTCGCCAAAATTCTGGCCTCTCGCCTAACGAAAGTGATGCCGCGGTTGATAGGGGCGGACCAGGTGGGGTTTGTTATGGGTCGCCAGGCTAGAGACGGCACCAGACGTATGTTGGACCTGATTGAGGTGGTGGAGGCAAGGGGGTCCCCCGGTGTATTCCTGTCATTGGACGCTGAAAAGGCCTTTGACAGGGTGCACTGGGGATACCTACGGGGGACCCTTGAGAAATTTGGCTTCTCTGGACCGATCTTGAAGGCGATCCTAAGTCTCTATACCAACCCGACGGCTCGGATCTCCATGTCGGGTTATTTATCCCAACCTATTACCATCACCAATGGGACGAGACAGGGCTGTCCCCTGTCCCCCTAATTTTTGCCCTCGTGATGGAACCTCTTGCCGCCTCGATCAGGTCCAACACGCAAGTCTCAGGTATACAAATACGAAATACACGACACGTCGTCGGGTTGTATGCCGACGACGTTATTATTTCATGCACGGACCCTATCAAATCTATCCCAGTAGTAGTGAAGGAGCTAAAACTTTTCTCAGATGTGTCTTATTACAAGCTGAATCTGGGGAAATCTATGGCGCTCCCGATCAACCTAACAGAGGTCGAGTTGGAAGTTCTGAAGTCAAAAGTCTCATGCTCATGGGCCCCAAAAGGCATTCCCTATCTAGGCGTTACGTTGTGTGCCTCCCAAAACATTGCTCGCGTTAACATTAAAGCCTTAATAGACTCTCTGAAGGGAGCTCTAGACTCTGGCCCATTTCCCCTGCTATCATGGATGGCTCGCATCCAGGCCTTTAAAATGATGTGGTTACCCAAAATCTTGTACCTATTTCGTTGCCTACCAGTCTCCTTCCCAACTGTCTTACTTTCTCAGCTTCAGAGGCTGGTAAACAAATTCATTTGGGCAAAAGGGAGACCGAGAATCTCGAGGCATACGATGTATCAGCGACTTAGGGGCAGGGGCATGGGAGTCCCAGACATCACAGCATACTTACGAGCCACAATCCTTGAGGCTTCTAGAGAACTAGTGAGACGACAGTCGGACGTGGGATGGGTCCAAATTGAGTCGGAGATTCTCCCTGGGGTGGTGCCTGGGGACCTCCTGGCGGGATCAGCCCTTGGTAAAGTGAGAGTGGGACATCCACTGCTTACCATCCGCTCCTTGAACTCAGTGTGGAGCCGCCTGCCAGCTAGCTGGACCAGGTTTCCCCCGGAGAGGATCCCGCTGGGCGCGCTCCAGATACACATTCCTACCTTGAATGTATCAACATGGAAGCTCCTGAAGATTGAGACTCTTGGAGACTTCCTAAAAGATGGTAAAATTCTCACCTTTCAGCAGTTTTGTGACAAAAGTCCGGATCTGGCCAGGACGTTCCTACAGTACTCCCAGGTTCGTCATTTTCTCGGCTCACTAAAATATTTACATGAAGGTTCCCCCCCTACGCTCCCTCCACTTCAACGTTATTTCTTCTCTGGGGGTCAGCTCCGCAGAGGGATCTCCATCATTTACGAAAACCTAATTTCTTACACTGTACCAGAGAAATTGCCCTCAATGACTAGGTGGGAGGGAGACCTGGGTTTCACTGTGGACGTGGAGGAGTGGGAGAGTGCGACCAACTGTGTAATTCAAACAACGAAATGTATTAACCACTTAGAGTCCCTTAAAAAGATCCACTTGCGCTGGTATACCACCCCATCCAGGCTAGCCAAATTTGGATCAGGAAGCTCCCCGTTGTGCTGGAGACAGTGTGGACTAAAGGGTGACTTGGCCCACATGTGGTGGAGGTGTCCCAAGATATCTCAATTCTGGACGCTTGTGGCCGGCCTGGTGAGCTCGGTCACTGAAACCAATATTCCTTTGACACCTCAACTAGCAATCCTCCACATAGGGGCAGAAATCTTCCCTCCTGTCCTCCGTCATGTAATAACGTACATTTTAATAGCAGCAAGACTGTGTATTGCAGCAGCTTGGAGGAGTGTGTCCCCCCCGTCTCTGGGAGAGGTCATCAAAAAACTGAATTTAATTTACAGCAATGAATACCACCTAGCACTAAACGCACCACGGCGTAGGTACATCACGGAGGCATGGGAGATGTGGGCAACTTACCCGGCGGCTTTACAACCGCCGTGACTCAATTAGCCTCAACAAGGGATGACGCATGTAGCTACCTTTGATCCAAACTAGATACCGGTAGTCAGTTTACTTACTCTCTTTATCTTTCTCTATCCCTCTTTCCTCTTCTACCCCCGCTTTTTCTTCTCCCCCCCCCCCTCCCTTTTTCCCTCCTTTGTGTTATTTGTAAAATTGTTTGATTTATGTTAACCTTGAACACGGGACAATCTACTCAGATTGCTTCTTTACGTTCTTGTTACTTGCATATTGTTTTCACTCAAATAAAAATTTATTGAAATTAAAAAACGGAAGCCACTCTATTTAACAGGGAGAGGAAAAAAAAAAACCTCTTTTCCTTTCCCTATCACCATGTCCTTTACTTCACCATCTATTGCTCTATGCGCTCTTGCTGGAAGACAATGACATAGAGGGACACTCAAACACTGTGCATAACTCCATTCACTACTAATCTTTACCATGTCTTGTATTTCACTGTTTGTTTTCTTATGTGCTCTTGCCACCAATTTTTATCACCCCATCCCCCCTCCATCACCACTCATTCACATCAGCCCCTCTCTCCTGCCCTACTCTATGTACAGCTCCCATGCTATCTTCAGTTTACTGAAGACTCTCAGCCCATCATATTCCAAAGCTTGTCATAATAAATCATGTCCTAATCCCAAAAACTATCTGCTCTTTCTCTTTTTACTGCTGCTCCTCTCAGGTGATATCTCTCCCAACCCTGGTCCGCCATCTGCTAACTTCAACCCCTCTCCCACCTCACACAGAAACCCCACTAACCTTATTAATATCACCTGCACACCTTCACCTCCCTCTTTTAACTGCGCTCTCTGGAATCCACAGTCTGTATGCAACAAACTTCCTTTCATTCACAATTACTTCCTTACCAACTCTCTTAACCTGCTGGCCCTCACAGAAACCTGGATCCAGGATTCAGACACTGCTTCCCCGGCCGCTATTTCTTACGGCGGCTTACACTTCTCTCACTCCCCTAGACCTGGGAACAGACGTGGCGGTGGAGTTGGCCTCCTTCTGTCCCCACAATGTACTTTCCAGGTCATTCCTCCTGCCCCATCACTCTCATTCCCTTCTTTTGAGGTCCATACCATTAGGCTATTCCATCCCCTCCCCCTCAAAGTAGCAGTGGTATACCGCCCCCCAGGGTCACCCACCCAGTTCCTCGACCATTTCTCCGCTTGGCTCCCGCATTTCATGTCCTCAGATTTACCAACCCTTATTCTGGGAGACTTTAACATTCCCATAAACAGCCCCATCTCCCCATCTGCATCCCAGCTCCTATCTCTAACTACCTCTCTTGGCCTATCACAGCTCTCAACCTCTAAGACACACGAAAACGGTAACACCCTTGACCTTGTCTTTACCCGGCTCTGCTCATCCTCCCCCTTGGATAACTCAACTCTACTCTCTGACCACAACATTCTTTCCTTCTCACTCACTAACCCCCGGCCAACACAACCCAAGCCTACCTATCACACATCCAGAAATCTACAGGCCATTAACCCTCAAGCACTCACAGACTCCCTCATCTCATCTCTGTCCCCAATCTCTTCAATCTCCTGTCCAGATCAGGCAGTAAATCACTACAATGACTCTCTCAGAAGCTCCCTGGACCAAGTAGCGCCCCTCACCCGCAGAACCTCCAAACAGAGAACAAAACAGCCCTGGCTCACATCACAAACCCGATTCCTCCAGCGATGCTCCAGGAGTGCTGAACGCCTATGGAGGAAAACTCGCTCACCAGGAGACTTTATCCACTATAAATTCATGCTCAAAACCTACAACTCTGCCCTTCACCTTGCCAAACAGACCTACTTCACCACCCTGGTCTCCTCACTATCCAACAATCCAAAAAAACTCTTTGACACCTTTCACTCTCTCCTCAGTCCTAAAGTGCAGGCCCCCATCACCGACCTCTGTGCTGATGACCTGGCTTCCTACTTCATGGATAAAATAGACAACATTCGCCAGGAAATCAGCTCTCAGCCTCCAAGCACTGCCACCCCCATTCTTCCTCACATCCCCTCCGGTTCACTCTCCACATTTGACCCAGTCACAGAAGAAGAAGTCTCCAGGCTCCTATCTTCCTCTCGTCCCACCACATGCACTACCGACCCCATTCCCTCACACCTGCTCCAGTCCCTCTCTCCAGTCGTCACCACTCATCTAACCAAAATCTTCAATCTCTCCCTCTCTTCTGGCATTTTCCCCTCCTCCTTCAAACACTCGATCATTACTCCATTATTAAAGAAAACCACTCTCGACCCAACCTGCACAAATAACTACAGACCAGTCTCCAATCTCCCCTTCATCTCTAAACTCTTGGAGCGCCTGGTCTATTCCCGCCCCACCCGTTACCTCTCCGCTCACTCTCTTCTAGATCCATTACAGTCTGGTTTCCGCCCCCTTCACTCCACAGAAACTGCCCTCATCAAAGTGACCAATGACCTTCTGACAGCAAAACGTAATGGTGACCACTCTCTGCTTATTTTCCTTGATCTCTCTGCAGCTTTTGACACTGTCGACCATCAGCTCCTACTCTCTATGCTGCACTCCATTGGCATAAAGGACACTGCTCTCTCCTGGCTCTCCTCCTATCTTTCTGACCGCTCTTTCAGTGTATCTTTTGCTGGCTCCACTTCCCCCCCTCTTCCCCTCACTATTGGGGTCCCTCAGGGTTCAGTCCTTGGCCCTCTCCTCTTCTCTCTCTACACGGCCCCGATTGGACAGACCATCAGCAGATTTGGCTTCCAGTACCATCTTTATGCTGATGACACTCAACTATACACTTCAGCCCCTGACCTTACCCCTGCGGTAGTAAAGAACACCAATGACTGTCTAGCTGCAGTTTCCAATATCATGTCCACTCTCTATTTGAAACTAAACCTTTCCAAAACTGAACTTCTTCTGCTCCCCCCATCCACTAACCTCCCTAAATCGGACATCTCTCTCTCAGTGTGCGGCACCACGATAACGCCTAGACAGCAGGCTCGCTGTCTGGGTGTTATATTTGACACCGATCTCTCCTTCTCCTCCCACACGCAATCTCTCGTCCGCTCCTGTCGCTTACACCTGAAGAATATCTCTAGAGTCCGCCCCTTTCTCACCCTGGAAACAACAAAAACCCTCACCGTGGCCCTAATCCATTCCCGCCTTGACTATTGCAACTCTCTATTAAGCAGCCTCCCCCTCACCAGACTTTCTCCTCTCCAGTCCACCCTTAATGCAGCAGCCAGGATCACCCATCTGGCCAATCGTTACTCAGATGCCTCTGCTCTGTGCCAGTCATTGCACTGGCTGCCCGTATATTACAGGATCAAATTCAAATTGCTTGTTCTCACCCACAAAGCTCTTCACAGTGCAGCTCCCCCCTACCTCTCCTCCCTCATCTCTGTCTATCACCCCACCCGCTCTCTACGTTCCTCAAATGACCTTCAACTAACATCTGCACTAATCCGATCCTCCCACTCCCGGCTCCAAGACTTTTCCAGAGCTGCACCAAACCTCTGGAATGCTTTACCCAAAGAAATCAGGACTATCCACAACTTGCATGGCTTCAGACGATCCCTAAAGACGCATCTTTTTAAGGCGGCCTATCATACTCCCTAACATGTCCATTGTACTGTAGACAGTGAATGGGCTATCCTCTGGACATTATTCTTCTACAAACTCCACCAAACCATAAAGGTCTACACAGACTGATGACCATTCATGTAAGCTTAGCCCTATACCCCATTTCCTCAAGATGCCTGGACCACCAGTGCAATAAGCCCCGGCACCTTGTACAACCCCTATCCCGTTGTAGATTGTAAGCTCTTTTGAGCAGGGTCACCTTCATTTCTTGCTTTATTTATTGTATTTTTTTCACATTGATTCTATGCCTATTGTTTTTGTATCCAATGATTGTATTTTATTTGTTCTCTATTGTAATTACTTACTGTATATTTTCTGTACGCTAACCCTACATTGTAAAGCGCTGCGGAATATGTTGGCGCTATATAAATAAAGCTTTATTATTATTATTATTATTATTATATTTTTTTTAAATCACTAAAAAAACTCATGCCAAGTATGACCCCAACCTTATGGTGGGTTTTACACGCTAGGATGTCGTTGGCAATATCCTTGGAATGATCACGTGATCGTTCCGACATCGTTAGTGCGCCGTCACACACAAGGATATCGTTAACGATATCCTATGCAGCAGCGCAACTGTTAAATAGGAGAGGAGGGAGTGAACGATGTAATAAAGCGGCAGGAATAGGAGCTTTTTCACTGATATCCTTCAAAAAGCTTTCACACTGAACGATGCTGCTTACTGAAGCAGCGTTAATTGGACGAGGAACGATAGATTTGAGGTCAGGATCTCAAATCTAGGATGAACCATCCAATGATCTTTTCATCTTATATCGTTCGTTTACACGCAACGACGCCCGAATGATATCTTTTCAACGATCACAAATCTGTGATGTTTCAAGGATATCGTTCAGGATATCCTAGCGTGTAAACCCACCATAAAACATAGCAAGCCACTCTGATGACATCCGAGTGCCGTCCAATATATTCCCTTTCAGGCAATGGATAAGATGGAGAAATCAATATGTCCATCTTCTTTGCACCTGAGATCAGATTCTCGCATGTGAGAGTATGGGAGCACAGTGAATTACACTCGGCTCATGTTCACACCAGAGTATGAGCTGAGTGTCATTAGCATACAATATCAGATTCTCACATGAGTGAACCATCGGATGCTATACTCCATTGTGACCTCTGACCTTACCCAAAACATCAAGGTTTATCCTAGCGAACTAGTATGACATGTCTGAAAGCGCTAGAAATACATCCAGGAATTGGATTGGAGTTTTTCTCCCAAAAAATTTGTTTAATAAATCTGACCCATTTTATCAATATAATATACAATTCAGGCACAAATCTGAGAACATACATAAGATTTAAGTCGAATAATATTCTGAACTGTCCAGTCTTGACGTAGGGATATCAACATGTTGTATTTCCAAAAATTATCATACGTGTTTTGAATAAGCAATGAAAGCTGCACCCTGCCTTCATCAGAGCCATCACTCTCCAGCCCTTCAACTCAATTTGGCTGTTTGTCAGATGGATTTTATCATTCCTTAAGGCAATCATGGAGTGAATGCAATTTTACATTATCGTGTTATTGGAGATGTCTCTGAAGAAAGTTTATCTTTATCTGCATATCATAAATTCTGTGCCAGAGAGATTATTTCATTTTTGGAAGAAATATATATATTAATTTGTATTTTTGCTATCTGAAAACTGAAGGCCATATAATCATCGATTGAGAGAGCAACTTACATCGAATCATGAGACGTCCACTATAGCCTAAAATATCATGAAATTCAACCTGGTGAGAAAATTGTATATAGTAATTTTGAGTTTTAATTAAAGTATAATTGGCTTCATATTAGTGACAACATTTTTCGAAATTCAATTTCCCTTGAATTGTCCAAGAAATTCAATTTACATCAAAATTTATTCAATGCAAATCATACGTACATTATTATATTCTGAGGTCTCTACTAATGATGAGCGAGTAGTGAAATATTCGGATTCGGATAGGTCTAACCGAATGCTTTGAACTGTTTCATTACTCGTTACTCGTCCAATGCTAGTCAATGGGGAACTCACTCGGATCTGAATACTTAAACAGCTCAAAGCATTTGGTTAGAGCTATCCGAACCCCGATATCTTACTACTCGCTCATCACTAGTCTCCACAGATGATATGTTAAAAAAAAGGAAAAATTATACTCCCCAGACACACTCTGATTGACTTCTTTGATCCTGTCATTGGTGTGGTTTTCACTGGGTCATTTTGGGCACCTTCTAGTGCCTGTTATCTTTTAGCACTTAGGGTTCTCCTGCTCTGACTGGCCATGCTATCATAACATTAAGTGACATATGTTGTAGCCAGGTCAACGCAGGAGATTCCACAGATTCTGGGAGCCGGAAGATGACAAAGATAGCCCAGTGCAAGCCACATCAATAATCAGATCAGAGAAAACTTATGAGGGGCTATATTTTTAGGCCTTTTAATGCCTTTTTAAAGTCTAGCCAGTCAATATTTGGCAGAATTCATGCAAACTGAATAAAAAAAAAATCGAATTCGATATATACATCTCTAAATATACTGCCCCTGCCTGATTCCTGTTATTCTCACTTCTTCAACTCTGCTTCACTGAAATGTTACCGACGAATGCTGAAAAAATGGATAACTATAAAAGGTTATTCCGCTGCACAATAGAACACTAAGAATAAAAGAGATGCTTAGCTAATATATTGGCCAATACAGATGAGCCCGATAACCGTGAAAAGGTGCATCTCATGTACCAGGACCCTAACCTAAAATGCCTCTATGTGCAATTAAAATCTGCTTGTAAGGGAAGGTAGGACCCTGGCTATAAAGGCTAACAGGCAGGGGTGCACAGACAGAAATTTTACTACAAATTACAAAAAAAATCGAAACAAAATTTTTGAAACGTCTAAAATTATTTAGTATCAAGTATGAGCACCATACAGAGTGCATGGTTTCCTGTCAAGAAGGGTAATATTAGTTAGGTTGCTTTTACACTGGCAAATCTGTGTCCATCTGTTTTAAAACAGATGGCCACGAATTCGTTATGGCCTCCCATGTTATCCTATGGGTACGGATTGGACCTAAAGTGGCCATCCGTGTGTCTCCGTTATGTAACGGATCCGTTGGTGTCCGCATTTGTCATGTACCCAGATACAGAAACTGGTCCGTTTCTGGCTTCCTCGAAAATAGCGGACACCAACGGACAGACACGGATCTGTTGGTGGAAATTATAATGGAGGATGGATCCGTACGGATCAATGAAACAGATCCGTTTTGTTGTACGAGCATGCTCAGAAGCAAAGTACAGCTCCTCCTACCCCCATCTCTGGTGACTGATGACAGATCCGTTCAGTGCGTAACTTCAGGCCCAGGGCCCCGTGCGGAAGTCCAATGGGGCCCCAATTATTGCAAATCTTTAATAGTATTGTCTTTTTCTATAGGCCAAAGGACTTATTGGGGCCCCTAGCTGCAGGGCCCGGGTGCGATCGCAACCCTGCACTATTGTATTACGCCCTGGATCCGTTAAAAAATGCTCCGTGACATCCGTTGGTTCCTTTTGCACCGTCCGTCCGTGCTTGACTATACATTAATTTCATGTAACCACACGGATCTGAAGATATGCCAGTGTGAAAGCAGCTTAATCTGAGAAATATTCAGCTAATAGGAAAGCAAATCACCAAAATCCTCTGCTGGCTGCATCATTTCTGACCAATGATGTGCTCACTGGGAGACAAGTCTGGAGATGCTGCAGGCCATGGTAGAATGTTTGGGCTATGCAAACTGCTCAGGGTAGCTGGTCCAAAATATGGACTGGTGTTGTTATATTGAAAAAAGACTTGTGGAACAGTTTGGAGAAGTATAATTATAGAGCAGGAGTCATTAATTCTGCTCTCCATAGCTGGCCATAGTCCACACTTATCCTAATTTTCATTTCCAGAGCTGTAGAAGGTAATGTGATTGTACTGCAGTAGAGATGGAAACCTAAGAGAGCACAGATCATAACTGATTCATTCAGCTATCCGGAGCAAAATCACTAATGATGTGATCTACTGTATAACTGTAATTACACTTTAAAGGGGCTGTACAGGGTTAAAATTAGCGGTGTAATACAGGGCTGCATAGTGCATTTTCTATAGCCTTGAGCTAGTTTATAGCATTCTGATTTTCAGCAGCTAACACTAGGGAAGGGGGGGCTGCTTTTTCAAAATATAATCAAATGCAATGAGCCCTTAGATTATAAATCTAAACAATCATGGTCAAGGGTAGACATTTACATTTGGGTAAAGTACACCGAGCAGCACCCTACTGTATTTGACAATGTAATTTGAATGGCATACTAAGGCACCATGCTGTTACCTTCACAATTTATTGATATGTATTGAGCCTGACAGTTTATCTAGAAGCAGACAAGTTGATTTGAGTTGGGATGATGGATGTAGTGATTAGAAAGCTGGAAAAAAGCAAACGAAAAGCAAATACAGAATGTCATAGACTGACAGTTATAAATCAGTGCATTCTCTTTTTGATACTTCAGGTGAAGTTATTTTTGTATCCCAGATGATCTCCCTATATTTGAGGTGTTATTGAGGACTTTCCTCATATTTTAGTATTGGGATTAAGAGTTAAAGGCAGGGAGTCGCTAACCACCTGCCTCTTCTGCCCAACGGCGTTCTTTGCCTGCTCAAAGTGATGACAGACTGCTCTTGCCGGCAATCTTGCTGCTTCACATCAACAGAGCAGGTTTTCCTCTTCCACATTACTGTGTTGACAGGGCATCGCTGCCGACATTACACTTGTTGACATCCGAATCCCTGCAGAATCGTTGGCAGTAATGATCTGTGACATCTCTAAATCAGCAAAGATTAGCACCGAGCATAAGGCAGGTAGTTGGCAACTACCTACCGTTAAGTACTTAGATACATGGGGAAAAATAATCAAAATTCACTTAAAGGGCATTTCAAAATGATGTTGTAAAGGAAACCACCCCTTTAAGTCCCTAATTTACATATCAAGTTGCATACCTATTTCTGATTGTAGATGTGAACTGACACTAAACCTTTCTGTTTTCAACCTGGATATCTCTAGATAGGACTGTTTATGCATTGTCATGACTTTTTAATGCAGAGCTGTATGTCAACATGAAATCAGATTTGCTAGCCCTGTACATTTACAGGGTATACACCATGCATTAGGTATTGGAATTACAGTGTTTATATGTTATATAGAACAATGTGCTCCATCAGAGATGTATCTGGACAATGCGATATTACACTTTCCATGCAACTGCATGTGCAAATTAAGTGTTAGGTTATGTGTAGTTGTGTAGTGTCCTGGAGAAAAGCTAGAACAGCCATTATGGAAATTGGAACAACTCTTTTATTGTATCTTACATTTTTCTTTGAATTATTCTCTTTAGCAAGAATAATAATTTCTGAGCTGCAATGGAGTTGCAGTCCTTTAACTGTTTCTATAACTCTACTATTTAACCCCATTACAACCAATGACGGATATAGCCGTCATTGAAAGATGTCAGTTCCCGCATCATGACGGGTATACCAGTGGCACTGAATTGTTACTGTGTGTAAACATGCAGTGACAGCTCCATGCCAATAGCTGTCTGTGACAGCTAAGGGGTAGGGGACGAGGTGTGAGGACCATTTTTAGAGGTTCCCACACTCAGAGCGATGTGATTGATCAGTTAATCTGTCTGACTGAACACACCATGATCGCACAGAGGAGTACTGAATATCTGCATTTCTCTGTGTGATTGCTGAAGGAGCCGGGCTGTCAGCTGTGCCCAACTCCTGCACTCACCGCCCGCTCCTCCCAGCCTCAACAGCTGCCTGTACACCACCCCTCCACATCCTTTGCCCGCTCCCTCCACTACTGTGCCTGCCCGTTTTCTGCCTGTGGCGGCTCCCCTCTTCCTCCATCTGCTTCTCTCCACTCCTGTTCCCACACCCCTCCACTCCTGTGCCTGCCCGCCACTTGCGCCCACTTCCGTCTGCCTCATCCCCTGCATGGAGGAGATGAGGCTGAGGACAAGTGATGTGACAGACAGGGACATAGATTTGTTTTTTCAACAAAAATGTTCTTTTAGTCTGCATATTTTCATTTTCACAGTTCAACGTGATAAAAATCTGTGAGACACCTGGGGATTCAAGGTGCTCACCATACATCCAAGTAAATTCCTTGTGGGTCTAGTTTCCAAAATGTGGTCACTTGTGGGGGTTTTCACTATTTTGCCACATAAGGGGCTCTCCAAATGTGACATGACACCCACAGACCATTCCATCAAAATCTGCGTTCCAAAATGTCACTCCCTCCCTTCAAAGCCCTGCCGTGAGCCCAGTGGTTTCTGCCACATGTATGGTATTGGTGTACTCAGGACAAATTGCCTAACAAATTTTAGGATCTAATTTATCATCTTGCCCTTGTTAAAATTAAAAAATTGAGGCTAAAAGGACATTTTTGTGGAAAAAAAGGACTTTTTCATTTTTACAACTTACGTAACTTTTTAAAATTCTATGGAGCACCTGGGGGTACACAGTGCTCGCCACCCATTTAGATAGGTTCCTTGGGGGGTCAAGTTACCGAATGGGGTCACTTGTGGGGTTTCTTCACTGTTTAGGCACACAGGGACTCTTCATGTGGGATATCGGCGTACTTAGGAGAAAATGCATAACAAATGTTAGAGTCCATATTCTGATGTTACCATTGTGAAAATGAAATATATGAGGCTAAAGTAATATTTTTGTTGAAAAAAGTAAAATGTTAATTATTTCCTTCCACATTGCTTTAGTTCCTGTGAAGCACCTGAAGGGTTAATAATCTTCTTGAAAGTAGTTTTGAGCACTTTGAGGGGTGCAGTTTTTAGAATGGTGTCACTTGTGGGTGTTTTCCGTCACATCGGCCTCTCAAAGTCACTTCACATGTGATGTGGTCGCGAAAAAAAGTGACTTTGTAAATTTTGTTGGAAAAATGAGAAATTACTGATGAACTTTGAACCCTTTTAACTTCCTAACAAAGAAAAATATTTTCCAAAATTGTGCTGATGTAAAGTAGACATGTGGGAAATGTTATTTATTAACTATTTTGTGCCACATAACTCTCTGGTTTAACAGAATAAAAGTTCAAAACTTAAAAATTGCAAAAATGTTTTAATTTTTGCCAAATTTGTGATTTTTTCCACAAAGAAATGCAAAAAATATCAGCCTAAATTTACCACTAACATGAATCCAATATGTCTTGATAACACAGTCACAGAATCTTTGGGATCCATTCAAGCGTTCCACAGTGATACCCTCATAAAGGACACTGGTCAGAATTGCAAAATGAGGCTTGGTCATTAGTATACAAAGTGACTCGGTCCTTATAGGGTTAAAGATGACCTTCAAGCAGTTTTAACTCATTAAACTGGTCACATCATGGAAATAGTGCTGAAAACTGTATAAAGCATAGTCTTCTTTAATTTCTCCTCTCTTTTGCGGAGATGTTGGCTAGTAAAGTCTAAAGGAGTTGTCCACTACTTGGACAAGTCCTCATTCCACATTTTTTCCCCCGTTAAAATAAAACATCTTATACTCAGTCACCTCCCATGCCAGAACCATTCCATTGGATCGACACTTACATTCCCAGGGCTCAAATGACATTGTTACGTTACATGAGCCTGAAGTCTAATTAGCACCGGCTTCGGCTTCACTGTACCTTCAACATGTATAGTGATCAAAGTAACTGCACGGCTTGGCACAAAGTCTCATTTCGTCTTGATTACTTATACATCCAAATGCAAGGACAATGAAGCATCCACTGATTGGGCGCAGGGCTCACATGATATAATAACCTCACATGGGCCCTAGTGAGCAATTGATGACACTGCTGGAACAGCACCGGCACGCGAGGTGAGTAAAGCTTTTATATTTTAATGGTGACAAACATAGCAATGAGAAGGAGTTGTACACTATATACTTTAAGATATAATTAAGTCCAAAAGACAGGATACCGGATGTGTACTTCTTCCCTTATACTGTATGATGTTGACCAATTATAAGCAGGCAGCCACATAAAGGTGAAAAATAACTTGCTTTCACAATAGCTTAGAACACATTTTCTCCTGTGTGAGAATGTAATGACGCACAGCCATGTTCTCTCTGATCTCACTGCAGAGCTGTGTGTGATAAGATCAAGGAGTCAAGCAGAGATGACTGTGATTATAAACACCTATTATGTTTCAGTTTACAGTGGTCGTGTGCAGTTAGCAATCTCTATCGCCCTACACGTGCCCTCTGTTCCGCAAGTGACCTAAAACTGACCTCATCTACAATCTGAACCCCCACTCTTGTCTCCAGGACTTCTCACGAGCTGCACCAATTCTCTGGAACAGATTACCAAAACAATTCAATTAATTCAAAACATCTATACCTTTAAGCGAGTGTTAAAAACACATCTCTTTAGATAACCTCCACCTCACCTCATCTATGTAAGTATTCCCATTCTGTCCTTCTCCAAATCTGGCCCCTTGTATCATTTTCTACACCCCCATACATTTTATAGCACTTTATCTGTTTGAACAGATCCTGGCTGGTGACCGGTTCATGCAGCATTATGGGAATCCTATATTTATTATATTGATAGCTGGATCTATATGACAGCATTTGTTACTATTACCTTTTGTGTCTCCACTATTTCTCATAAATTGTAGCTTGCGAGCAGGGACCTCACTCCTCATGGTTCAGTGATGTATTTATTTACTTTTCGTCTCATATGGTTTGTATTGTATTATATTTGTATTGTCTCATATTATACTGTATTCTATTATATATTTTTGTATCGTATACTCTCTGAATTGTAAAGTGCTGCGGAATATGTTGGCACTATATAAATAAAAATTATTATAAATATTATTATTATATTCTGCAGAGTTGACAATGCTGTAAAACTAAAGCTTAAACTGCAGAAGTGTTTGCAATTAAAAAAAAATTCTTATGAACTGAACCTTCTACCCTGTACACTCACTGCATTAAGATAAAGATGAAAGGTGATTGTAATCTCATTTATCTCTGCTTAATCAGGGCAATTTGCAATCACACAGATCTCTGCAGTGAGATCGGTAAAGACAGCAGGGCTTGTCTGTCACTACATATCTCACACAGGAGAAAGCCTGCTCTAAACTATTGTGAGGGGTGTGTTCTTTTTCCCCTGTAAGGTTTGCCTGCTTTTAATTGGTCAACAATCTGCAAGGGAAGAAGTATACATCTCTGGTAACGTCCCCTTGAGCTGAACATAAATTATAACCTATACTCTGCAAGCTAATATCAGAGATGACAAATTAAACTATTAAATTGAAAACTATATTTTATTCAGATCTGGAGGCATTATTCTATGATGTGGGCTTTTTAGCATTCAGGAACTGGTGAAAAAAACTCTTAAAATTACTAAAAACTAACATTATTTAGCAAGATTTTCAGTTCTTTTACAAACAAAAGCTATAAGAGCGGGCCACTTTTTGTTTATTTTTTACTTTTTTATATTTCTCTTCTCTTATTTTTTTCCTTAAATTTAAATAATGCAATAAAAAAATACAATAAAACAAATATATCCAATAACCTACATAAAGGATTCTGCGGCACACATTCCAAGTAAAAACTTCAAGTTTTATTTTCAAAACTTTAAAAGCATTGTTCCTATATGCAGAGCATAAAGGCCACTTTACACACACCAACTTATCTGTCCTACTTCTGACCAACTTGCTGGTTGCAGTGAAATCATGGACACATTGTTCCATTGTACACAGTCACAAAATGGAGCAATGAGTCCATGATTTCACTGCAACCAGCAAGTTGGTCAGAAGTTAGACAAAATAAGTTGGTGTGTGTAAAGTGGCCCTCACACAGCGGGAAAGGGAGTTCATGTGCGCTGAGCACAAGTAGCTAATAGATGACGGCTGCTTCACGCATGTGTGCACAGATCCATGGAAGCGCATGCTTGTGTGAAACAGCCGTCGTCTGTTAGTTACTGATGTCCAGGGCACATGAGCTCCCTCTCCTGCTCTGTTATGCTCTGCATATTGGAACTATGATTTTAATGTTTTGAAAGTAAAACTTTAAGTTTTTTCTTGGAACATGGGCCGCAGGATCCTTATACTCTAATATCTTTGTCTACCTGGAGCCCGAGCTTCTCCAGCAGAGCACCGTTTTTGTCTTCACGGATACACATATGTCCTTATTTCATGGTTTTAACTCTCTCATGTTGGGGTGGCAAGTGGATCTAAGCTGGAGTCGGTGTGTCATTGTAAGTGATTTTGTTCTATATTTATTGATAATCTATCACTTTTTTGCAGATCCCACACACATTCTCCAGATTCTCTTCTCTCTGAGAGCCCGGCTAGAAGACATGCAGGTTGTTTTGCTCTTACATGATTTGGCCACAATGCCGTAAACTATTCAGCCTAATTTTTCATTTTACTTTAGTAAATATGCAGCTCAATCTTCCCTTTGAAGGGGTCCGGTAGTCATGGTAATCCCGACGTGCTGCAGTTATGGTCATTTCTTCCAGGAGACGGAATGTAAGAATTGATAATTGTTTGCTAACAGGGGCTTCATTCTTGCTACAACCGTTTGTGTTTTAAATAGATTATCTCCTGGAAATTGCTGCACAGACCATTAATAAACACATCTATCGCGCCTATATCATTTTTTCTTTCTCCTATTTCGAAATGATCTACCTGTTGTTTCCACTTGTTTGTGATGTTTTTCTTGCGGAGAGTCATGTTGTGCAGACCATAATTTGTCTTAATAATATGTGATGACTTCTATTTTATGTCATTTTGCAGAAGTCGCCTCCAGAAAATCTCACTGTACTAATTTACCATCTAAGAATTTGTCTATAAAAGGACATTATCACCTTCAGTTCTGTGTTGCCAATAATACAGAATGCATTTAATGTACAAATATAAAGCACCTTCCCGATTCCTCACCCACTGACACATTGTTTCCTTATCATTAAGTCAACTATTGACTGCAATGTCTTCACACTTCCAGACTTATGCTTCAGTGGCTTCTTTATCTGATATGTGGATACTGGGATCAATCATGGAATAAATTGACCTTAAACGGTTTCATTATTTTCCTATTGTAAAATTAGCATTCTGGTAACAGTGAGGATTTGCTTATAGGTTTGGTATTGTATTTGATAGAATATTTTCCAGTCCACTATGTTTTAATCAATGGCCCCCTGTATTACTTATTGATATTATTATTATTTAACTGCCTTCTTGAGCCATGGTGACTTAATGGATAAACGTTCTGTAGAAAGATCGATTTTGCGTGAGCCTAATAGGTCCACCAGGGTCTTCTTTGCTGTTATTGTGACAGTATCAAGCCATTGGGTTTCGAGTCTTCCTCTTCACCTTGTACCTTCTATTCTTCTTACCATGGTGTCCTTTTCCAGTGATTGCTCTCTTCACACGATGTGTCCAAAGTAGGCAAAGTCATAGATGGATGATCCTTGCCTTGAGTGATATATCTGGCTTAATTTGTTCCATTGATTTTTTTTATTCTTCTTGCCATCCATGGTATTGATAATTTTCTGAAAAAGCCATTTTGCCACAATTTGTGAGGATCATGTTATTAGACATTAAAGGGAAACTGTCACCTGGATCTAGCCTTCTCTCCTATCACTAGCTGTCCCTGCACCTTCCTAGCTGGTCCCTAACCATCCCTCTCTGAGATAAAGGGGTCCTATAACGATTTAGAAAAATGATTTAGAACTTACATATGGTCTCCATGTAGGAGACTCGAAAGGCGGAATCTGGGCTCCATTAATCCCTCCTTGTGGTGTCCAAACATGCCCCGCTGGGCGTCATCCTTCTTGCTGCTTTTCCGCCTCCATCCAGTGTAATGCCTGGGCCTAGACGATATATTCGTCGCGGTGCATTATGGGCTTGATCATGTGATCGGCCCGGCTTCAAGATGCGCATTGCGCATGCACGGAGTGGGGCCGATCACGTGATCAGGCCCATAATGCATCGCGCTGATCACGTGAGCAGGTCCATAATGCATCGGGCTGATCACGTGATGCAGGTCCATAATGCATCGGGCTGATCACGTGAGCAGGTCCATAATGCATCGGGCCGATCACGTGATCAGGCCATACTGCATAAGTACACGTTTTTTTTCTATTACAGATAGATAAAGAACTTAGCCAAACTCCAAAATAACTATGGAAATAAAATTCAGTGGTTACTTTTCAAGGATTATGTAGCACGTGTGACGTGAGATGGTACAGATCTCTAATATGTCACCTAATACGCCCAAATTGCACAGTGAAAAGACACGGGTCTGGCACATGATCATGTACATGAGGGCATATAACTATACTGACACTGGAGATACATTGGAGACCACAAATGTTAAGACTTTTTCATGTTTTATTGAGTAGCAATGGTAAATCACTGTGGACCTAATTAGGCTTTTTGTAAACTAACAATATAAGATGTTTTCAAAATGACATATAGCACGGTAAGACACTGTCTATAGAACATGGACCTCACTCTTGGACCTTTGCTGTGTTTTATTATTTATTGCTCACAGTGGATTTATCTTGTTGATTATTTCATACTGCTCAAATTAAAACACGTCAAACCGAAAGACAATCTCTGCAAATCAATTTCCCTTTTACTTTTCGCTCTGCTCGATGACCTGTCAGAAGATGCCAGCAGTGGAGTTTGGTGAACACACGCTGATCCATATCATACCGTTATTTATTAGGTATTAAAACAAAATTCAGATAAGAAGTTTTATTTTCCACCAGTACGTCCATACGCAACAGTGGAGTGAATACATTTATTTGGGTATGTGCCTATGACGCATATGCAATATGTACTGTACCATTGCTACATATACCCTAAATATTCTCAAAGAATTGAACATAGGCATTTCTATTTCTAAATTTCTTTTCAATGGAAGCAAGTTGGGTTTTAACAGATGAAACCTATGAGCAAATGAACTTGAATGGAATTGAATTCTTCTCGAATTTTGATCAGATCCCATACACTGCGCTGATGAAGGGCAATCACCTCGAAATCCAGCGTCTGGAGATTGGGGCTCTGATCTGGCATAAATCCTAAATCAGATTTAAAGGCTTGTTAAAGAGTCAATTATGACTTTTAGGATTGCTACCTTCAATAGGTAGCGCTAGAGTTCATCTACTTCCTCACAGAAGTGACAATTTGTTTAATTTTGTTAAAATGTTTATTTTTCTTGTCATTCGCTGTAAACATTGAGGGCAGCGTGAGACCCGGAATGTCACACTAACAGTGATGCCACTAATTCAGTAGCGTCACCACTCATGAGACGTTCCAGCTCTTGTGCTACCCTCCGTGTGACCCAACATGAAGTTGATGAACGGTAATGCCTGTATGCCCTTTTGCTTATTCCCTCTGACCAGGAGATGTGGTTTAATCAGACAATGTCCCTGTATGGTCAGACACATCCATTACACAGTACATGGCAGGGACACATATATAAGATGATATCAGCACATGAAATGTGGTATGATCAGACCATGTTCCTGTACGGTCAGACACATCCATTACACAGTACATAGCAGGGACACATATATAGGATTATCTCAGCACAGGAGATGTGGTATAATCAGACTATGTCCCTGTAAGGTCACACACACCTATTACACACTACATAGCAGGGACACATATATAGGATTATCTCAGCACAGGAGATGTGGTATAATCAGACTATGCCCCTGTATGGTCAGACACATCCATTACACAGTACACAGCACGGACACATGTATAGGATTATCTCAGCACAGGAGATGTGGTATGATCAGAACATGTCCCTGTATAGTCAGACACAGTCATTATACAGTACATAGCAGGGACACATATATAAGATTATCTCAGCACAGGAAATGTGATATGATCAGACCATGTCCCTGTATGGTCAGACACATCCATTACACAGTACATAGCAGGGACATATATATATATAAGATTATCTCAGCACAGGAAATGTGATATGATCAGACCATGACCCTGTACAGTCAGACACATCCATTACACAGTACATAGCAGGGACATATATATATATAAGATTATCTCAGCACAGGAAATGTGATATGATCAGACCATGACCCTGTACAGTCAGACACATCCATTACATAGTACATAGCAGGGACACATTTATGAGATTATCTCTGCATAGGAACTTTTTTAAAACACATCTAATTGTGGAAATTATTATTATTCCACGATCTACTGATTAAAACGGACTTTGAAATTAACTTTGTTCATAGGAAAATTCCTTTTGTCTCTCCATCACCTCCGCAGATGTGATCTGATCACAGGATCGGATCATAGTTGCATGACACTCAGCTCTCATATGCAGACAAGCCTGAGCCTAGCGTCATTAGCATCGGATGCCATAGGCTAGTGGAACCGTGACTTAATTGTAATAATTTACTTGTAGAAATACTTTATCTCCTGTAAGAATTATAAGGGCGACTTTAGAATAACATTCTGCCTGCAGATTGAACTGCATTTTTATGGTGACAACATAAGTGCAACAAAGCTGTCCAAAGAGCCACTTCTTGCTATATCCATAAATAATTTAATTACAGGGTAACATGATAACTCTTAGGCTGGCTTCACACCACGTTTTTTTGATCCGGGGCTGTCCGGTGTAAACCAGACAGCCCCGGACCGGTTTTTGGCCCCATAGCAGCCTATGGGGCCGGATGGAGCCGGATGGCAGCTCTCTGCCATCTGGTTTCATCACTCCGGGACAATCCGGGAGAATACAGATTATTCTCTCTGGACACAAAAATGATGATTGCATCATTTTTTTGTCCAGGGAGAAAAATCTCCCCAATTTGCTGGATCCCGGATTCGTCCGGATTCTCCCAGAGCCGGGGAAATCCAGCGCTCCCTAACATGGGAGCCTATGGGGCCGGATTGCCCCGGACAGGAGGATCCGGGAACTGGACACTGGCGGCTGCACGCCGCTGTTGTTTCAGGACCACGGCTAGCTCCATGCTAGCCACGGTCTTGAAAAATCAGCACCTGCAATTAGCAGCATCCGGCTGCACACAGGACCGGAGGGTCATCCCGGACAGCCCCGGACTGGATCACACCGTGGTGTGAAGACAGCCTCTCCACATAAAGTCAATAAATTTCCCCAACGATACATTGTTGCAGTATGTCTTCTGTGCAAGTTTTACGCTAGCCACCATATTTATAAATTTAAAGGGATAGTATGGCCTAAAACAGGGGTGGGGAATCTTTTTCTGCCAGGGAACATTTGGAAATTTCAACCATTCTTGGGGGGCCGCACAAAATTATCACCCTTGCTATTTTTGGTTAAATAATCACCTCACCCCTACTATGGTGGCTGGAGCTGCTTCTCTTTGGCAAGGCTGTTATGTTAGGTGATATTGATCATATTCCTTCTCAACTGCTTTCCAGGTTTGCTAGAGCCATAGACATTACAGGAGATCACTGGGGTGCTGAATTTAAAAGCAGGTAATCAGGAAAACGCTTCTGCCAGTCTGAGCACTGTGGTCCCCAGAAATCTGTCCGGGGGCAGCAGAAAAGGTCACTGAGGGCCACATCTGGGGCCTAAGATTCCCTACCCTTGGCCTAAAGCAGCAAATCTATAGACTTATAAGTCTTCATATTGCGTGCACTGCACACTGTGATGATTTTCCGGTATCAGCAACAGAAATTGTGTTCATGTGGCTGCAATTATGCGATATGTATACTTCCAGCCAGAATCCAACTGCATGGGTGCGACCACAGTGAAATACACTTGCATTGAGTGTGGTGGAAACAGTCTGCTGAAATTCTAGCCGGGAGCATACATATTGCATAGCTGAGGTCATGTGACCGTCATTTCCGTCTCGGAGACTGGAGGATGATTAAAGGGTTTCCAAGGGCACCGCAAAATGTAAAGAGATGGATCTATCCCATGTAGAGTCAGGCAAGAAACAGGAAGAGAAAGCAACATGCAAGAAAGGGATGATCACCAGAACAAGACCAACATAAACACCTGATAAAAACAATTAACCTAAGTCGCCTAAATGACGGAACACATAGGGTGTTTTCTTGCTGGCGCAGCTGGGCTAACTCTTCTTTGCATCTTCCTGCATACTCTACCTTGGTTTATGACCAATTCTGCTTGACGGTTTATTCCTTGGGGTAAGTGCATGCAGCCCTCTATCTATTGACTTTTGCTCTCTTTCTTTCATAGGTGTTTTTTCCGTCTATATTTTATGTGAGCAGGATAAGGATATCTGCACTATAACTTTTTGCATTAATCCTTGCAGTACTTTTTATAGAAGGCAAAAATTCCAGTCTTTCAACAATTGCTCCAAGCTTGCACCTTTTCTATGATCTGTAGGATTGTCCTACTTTTCTCAGTCACTTAGGTGTCGTATTCCCACACTTCTGTCCTTTGAGTCAGGATTCTCTGGCAGCTGTGTGTCTCTACTATTTTGACTTTAGGCATACAAACTTGATTGTATTATTCTCCTTTTGGGAATCCATATGTAATGTTTGCCTCATGAAATTGTTTTTCTTGCTGTTCACATTAATTTGTGGGGGGGGTCACGCTCTACAAGCTTGATTGCTTTTAAATTGTTTTTGTCAGGTGTTTATGTTGGTCTTGTTCTAATAAAGAAATTTGCTTTTTACATTGGTGATCAACCGTTTCTTGCATGTTGCTTTCTCTTCCTGTTTCTTTGGAGACTGGAGGATCCTCACAGTGTGCAGTGTGCGCGATGTAAGAACTCACAAGTCAGTAGTGACATAGAGTGATGCAAACTTGTTTATTTTAGACCAGACAACACCTTTAAAGCTGGATGCTTTTCTCACAACAAATAGCGTTATGGGTTATAAATATTCTAGTGATAGCAAATGGGGAAAAGTTGAACTTGATAGACCTAAGCCTTTTTTTTAACCTATATAACTGTGTAAGGCTAGCTTCACACCACGGTGTGATCCGGTCCGGGGTTGTCAGGTGTAAACCAGACAGCCCCGGACCGGTTTTTGGCCCCATAGTAGCCTATGGGGCCAGATGGAGCCGGAGCTCTCTGCCATCCGGTTTCATCCCTGCGGTGGAATCCAGGAGAATTCGGTTTATTCTCACCAGACAAAAAATGTTGCTTGCTACATTTTTGTGTCCGGGGTGAAAAAACACCCCAAAAAGCCGGATCCCGGATTCTCCCGGATTCTCCCGGATCCGGGGCAATCCAGTTCTCCCTAACATGGGAGCCTATGGGGCCGGGGTCGAATCCCAGAATCGGATTCCGGCGGCTGCACGCCACTGTTGTTTCAGGACCGCGGCTAGCTCCATGCTAGCCGCAGTCTTGAAAAATCAGCAGCTGCGGCTGCAATTACAGCCATCCGGCTGCACACAGGACCAGAGGGCACATTTGGCCCTCGTTTCTGTGCGCTGATCCGGTCCGGGGCTGTCAGGGTCCTCCCGGACAGGCCCGGACCGGATCACACCGTGGTGTGAAGCCAGCCTAACTCTATAGTATCTCAATTATGAAAGGAAAAGGGAAATAGACCTTGTTCTCAATGTTTTTGATGTCTCTATTTCAAAGGCTGTATACAACAGAAGATATCATTGGCACAGCCTATATTGTGCTGCTATGGGATAATTTATTACTATGAATCACATTCAAAGCCAATTCATAAATTATCTGACTAACTGATAATTATTTCCATTTTATTAGTATTCATAAATTGTGCTGAGACTAATTTACTGCAGTCAGTAGTCAAAACATCTTGGAATATTTCATGCCATATATAATTAAATATTTTCATGGGATTAAAGCACTAAAATTCCCCTGCACAGATAACTATTCGCAAATGATGCTGACAAAAGCGTAATATACTGCTGGCAAACTATAAAATGTCATGATATTTCAAAAAAAATATTTCTACAATGTTTACAAATGAAGCTTGATGCAGCAGGAAATGTGTCTTCTTTATAAAAGATGAGATAATTCAGTCAAATTCCAGTGATAGAAGTCTTTGAAAAAAAATAATAAAAACATCAAGATGGAAGGGATTTCTAAATTGATTTTTTTCTTTCATGATAAATTATGGTTGTGTAGCGTTTTGCTCTACATATAATAAATGTGTTGATTAGATTAGATGGGGACATATTTACGGTTTTGCTACATGACATTACATGTGAGCGGATTTTTACCCCTACAATCAGTTTTTTCTTAAAGGGAACAGTCAGGTCCCCAATGCCCTCCAACCCAGCAAGCAGCGTTCACATTTGTATAACTAAACTCTCCCCCTAACCAGCCCTGTGTCATTTTAAAATATAAGTTATTAAGAATAATTAATAAGATCTACTTTCACTATGCTAGTTAGGGCTTTGACTAATCGATGGGATGTTAGTTTCCCTGGACTATGGAATAAGTGTGAGACAGTGTAATGATTGGTGATGAATCTTATTAGCTTTATTCCCCCATGTAACGTTTCGACCTCACCATGAGGTCTTCATCAAGGATCTTGATAAAGACCTCGTGGTTAGGTTGAAACCAGTGGCGTAACTTCAGGCTCAGGGGCCCCAATGCAAAAGCTTCAACGGGGCCCCCTATTATTGCAAACCTTTAATAGTATTAGTATTTTTCTATAGACTAAAGGAACTTTTTGGGGCCCCCCTAGGCTGGAGGGCCCGGGTGCGATCGCAACCCCTGTACCTGTGGTTGTTACGCCCCTGGTTGAAACGTCACATGGTGGAATAAAGATAATAAGATTTATCACCTACCAAGGCACTGTCTGACCTTTATTCCATGGATTGACTGGTGAAGTGGACTCCTTGGCAAGGATGTGTGTCATTCCTAGAGAACTGTGAGATCGGGACATACTGGATGGGTGCTGCAGAGCAATCTATATATTAGTTTCTCCAGACTAGTCAACCTCTGTCCAAGTTATCACACTCCAGTGAGCGTGATAACATGATTTCCACAAGACAGCATCTCTGACAGCTCTTGGAAATCTTGTGCATGCACACGGCTTTGTTCACACACATTGAGCCTCTAATGTCAAGTGTATGCATTCCGGCTTCAGAGAGGCAACCTGTGCATTCACGGCTGATTTTGGCTGCGTCTTTGTGTCTTTGAAGTCATGTGTACGCATCCTGTCTTCAGAGAGGCACACTGCGCAAGATCATAAGGGCAGGAGCTGATCTTCTGATCATGTACAGTGATAGTCTCTAAAGCGTACACATGGCTATTAAGGCACAATGATGTGGCCAAAATCAGCCGCGCGAGTGCAAGATGACGCCTGTTTGTCGAAAACATGTTATCACATCCGCTATTTGGAGAAACCAATACCCTATTAATTAGTCAAAGCCCCAAGTAGCATAAGGGAAAGCGGACCTTATGCGGACGGAAGACGGACCTTTAAAATTGATTTAAGGGCCCTTTCACATCAACATTTTTTGAAATTTGCAGCAGATGCGGTGAAAAAACCGCATCTGCCGCAATTACCGCATACCGGCTGCACTTGCGGCGCGGTAGCGGTGAACGCCATGCAAAGTATAGGCGTACTTGCGGCAGGTGCGGCAAGTGCGGTTTTGCACTTGCGGCAGGTGCGGCCGCGAAAAAAAACGCGGCTGACCGCGATTTTTTTCACGGCCGCACCTGCCGCAAGTGCAAAACCGCACTTGCCGCACCTGCCGCAAGTACGCCTATACTTTGCATGGCGTTTACCGCAACTGCGCCGCAAGTGCAGCCGGTATGCGGTAATTGCGGCAGATGCGTTTTTTTCACCGCATCTGCCGCATATTTCAAAAAACGTCGATGTGAAAGGGCCCTAAGTGAATAACATTATACAGGGTTGATTAGAAAGAGTACTGTGTTTAAAATACAGATGTCAATGCTGCTGGGTTAGAGGGCATAAGGGACCTGAAAGGTTCATTTTAAAGATATATCAAACCTTTGGCTCAATGAGAAGTATATAATGATGTCCACAGATCTCAAGCTCCAGATAGTGATGGGCGAGTCCTAAATTACTCGGAATCGCTTGACTCTAGCGAGTCCGAGCCCAGGACTCGCTACTCGTTGCGAGTCTAGCGAGTCCAATGTTAATGAATGGGGAAGCGAGTGACAGCGAGTAATGTGCGATTTACAAATCGCAGATGTGTCTCGGAAAGCGCTCGCATTGCCGTATTGCTGGCGGGTTAAGTGTGTGCTAACACTTGGCAGTGAAGCAGCACACAAGTCCCTGCAAAAATTATTAAGTGCGCACAAGTAGTCGCACAAGTAGGTGGCGTACGTGCTATTTGCAGGTAGGAGAGCAGCAACGCACTGGTCTGCCACAGAGAAAATAAAGCTGAAGGGGTTATTATGACCCAAAATCTATCAGGTGCAAAAAAATAAGAAATAGTACCTCAGCTAAGCCTCTGACTTCAGCTATTAGGACAGCTGAGTGAGTAAGCTAAGCTATGAGATCGATCCTGTGTGCACTGTAAGGCTGCTCCTCCCTGCCTGCCTGCCTGCCTACAGTCCTCTACACAGTACTCCTCTGTCCTCCTGGTAGCTCTCAGAAGAGCTGTTTGGGTTAAATATAAGGAATCTTGAAGTTTCCCTACACTGACTGACACTCCCTATGATCTGCTCCAGCATCTACCTCACCCTGCACTAGCTCAGATCGTCACAGGAATGTGCCCAAAATGGCGGTGGCAAGGCTTATATACAGCCTCGCCTCTCATACATGACATAGGCATCACGATGGACAGAAGCAATCATAGTCCTGCCACAACCAACATGGCTGTGGCATTACTGAATATGATTGGCTAACATGCTTGTCCATCTTCACAAGTTTTCTGACCTAACACCTAGGCTGTCTCGAAGCTTTGTCGGAACATAACAGATTCTGTATTCACGACTCCCGAATACAGAATACAGGACTCGGATTCGTAGATCCTCGCTCAGACTCGCTCAGACTCGCTGCTGACAGTGGGTATCTGTGAAGCGGTGCGATTGTTTAAACGATTTGGGGAGATTCAAGCTACATAGCGATGTGATATAGCGAGTCTAGCGAGTGAGAAAAAGTAAACTCTGACAAAACTAGGATTGCCATTGACTTGCATTGGACTCGTTACTGTGCGAGTAATCGCTGGGAAACTCGCAGAGTACCGAGTCCTGCGAGTCCCTTACTACTCACCGAGTAATGAGTCCTAGCGAGTAGACTCGCCCATCCCTAGCTCCAGACCTTTAAAGTCACCAGTAGGTCATGTTTTCAGGATTTCCTTAGTATTGCACAGCGGTTGGAATCATCACCTGTGCAGTTGATTATATTATAACCTGTGCAATGCTAAGGAAATCCTGAAAACATGACCTATTGGTGGCCCTCGAGGCCTGGAGTTTATGATCCCTGGTGTAATCTCATCAAAATATCATATTTCCAAATGACCTATTTTGACATATGGAAATCATACACATTAAGGGAACCCACAGCACAGGCTTGGAGCCTAGACCCCACAATGTATTATATGGTGGACAAATATTAATTTAAAGGGTTGGCTTACAATATACATTCCTTTGTTACCATTACTTAAAGAACCCCTCGAGTAGGATTTTTAAATTTCACCACTGAAGTGGTATCACACATCTAAGTTCCCAGTAAGTTGCTCCTAGCAATATACTTATCAGCTACCATCTTCTTCTCTTATCAGCATCGCTTTGGTGTTTTCTGATAGTTCTGACTAGCCAGGTCACCCCAGTGTTTCCTGGGTGAGTGAAAGGTCACTTCTCAATGTAAGTCTATGAGAGCCAGAACAAGGAACTCATAGAGTTACACTGAGAGCTTGTGCCTGTTACCTCTGATTCCTTGTCAGTCAAAAGCTGAAGTCATAGGCCCGGATGGGATACACCCCAGAGTACTGCAGAAATTAAGTACCATCATAGATAAACCATTATTTTTAATCTTTAAAGATTCAATAATAACAGGTTCTGTACCACAGGACTGGCGTATAGAAAATGTGTTGCCAGTATTCAAAAAGGGGACAAAAACTGAACTTGGAAATTATAGGTCAGTAAGCTTAACCTCTACTGTGGGTAAAATCCTAGAGGGTTTTCTAAGGCCCCTTTCACATCAGCGTTATTTTCAAATCGCGGCAGATGCGGTGAAAAAAACGCATCTGCCGCGATTAACGCATAACCGCGACACCTGCGACACAATTGCGGCAAGCCCCATGCAATGTCTATGGGGCTTGCGGTAAGGGTGCGGCAGGTGCGGTATCGGCACTTGGACGGGTCTTTTTTTCGCAGCCGCACCTGCCGCAAGTGCCGAAAACCGCACTTGCAGCACCTGCCGCACACTTACCGCAAGCCCCATAGACATTGCATGGGGCTTGCCGCAACTGTGCCGCAGGTGTCGCGGCTTATGCGTTAATCGCGGCATGATGCGTTTTTTTCACCACATCTGCCGCGATTTAAAAATAACGCTGATGTGAATGGGGCCTATGAGATGCTATACTGGAGTATCTAAAGAAAAATAACCTCATGACCCAATATCAACATGGGTTTACGAGGGACCAGTTCCTGTCAAACTAACCTGATAAGCTTCTGTGAAAGGTAAGTTCTTGACTGGACCAAAGAAATGCAGTGGACGTGGTGTATATGAACTTTTCAAAAGCTTCTGATATGGTGCCACACAAAAGGTTGATGCATAAAATGAGGCAATGGGGATAGGGGAAAATATGTGTAAGTGAGTTAAGAACTGGCTCAGTGATAGGAAACAAAGGGTGGACATTAATGGAACACACTCAAAATGGGTCACAGTTAACAGTGGGGTACCACAGGGGTCAGTTTGGGCCCGCTTCTATTTAATATATTTATTAATGACCTTGTAGGGGGCATACAGAGTAGAATTCAATATTGCAGATGACACTAAACTCTGCAGGGTAATCAATACAGAGGAGGACAATTTTATATTACAGGAGGATTTATGTAAACTAGAAGCTTGGGCTGATAAATGGCAAATGAGCTTTAATTGGGATAAATGTAAGGTCATGCACTTGAGCAGAGGAAATAAAAGGTATAATTATGTGCTTAATTGTAAAACACTGGGCAAAACTGTCACTGAAAAAGACCTGGGTGTATGGGTAGATGACAAACTCACATTTAGTGGCCAGTGTCAGGCAAACTGCTGCAAAGGCAAATAAAATAATGGGATGCTATTAAAAGAGGCATAGATGCTCTGAGGAGAACATAATTTACTCTATATAAGTCACTTAGAATACTGTGTACAATTCTGGTCTCCGGTGTATAAGAAAGACATAGCTGAACTAGAACGGGTGCAGAGAAGAGCGACCCAAGGTTATTGGTGATCTTATAATAATGTATAAATATATGAAGGGACAGTACAGAGACCTTTTAATGATCTCTTTACTTTTAGGCTGAGACGGGGACAAGGGGGCATCCTCTATGTCTGGAGGAAAGAAGGTTTAATCATAATCACAGAGGCGGATTCTTTACTGTAAGAGCAGTAAAGAATCTGCCACATGATGTTTGTAATGAGTGAGTCACTAATAAAATTTGGCCTGGATGCCTTTCTTGAAAAATATAATATTACCAGTTATATATGCTAAATTCTTTGATAGGGCATTGATCCAGGGAATTAGTCTGATTGCCGTATGTGGAGTTAGGAAGTAATTTTTTCCCCAATGTGGAGCTTAGTGTTGCCACATGTTTTTTTTGCCTTCCTATGGATCATCATGTTAGGCTATGGGTTGAACTAGATGAGACTTAACGGGCTTTCTTCAACCTTAAATACTATGTATGTTTACTATGTTACAAGATAGCCTAGTGGGACTGAAGTGATGCTGGGACCTGCAGAAGATGGTGGCTGGTATGTGTTTTACTAGGGGCAGGAAACTTGGACTAGTAAAAGCACTCCTGTGGTGAAATAAAAAAAATAAGCCTGAAGTGGTGTTTTAAATATAATATTTAAGGCTGCATACTCATGGTAAGGATACACAGCGTTTTGGATGCAGCAACTTGCCACTGCGTCCAAAACATTGTGTAGTACAGTAAAAGCAGAGTGGATGGGATTTTAAGAAATTCCATGCCACTATGCTCAACCCAACTGCAGCAATCTTTTAGCTGCGGTGCGGGTTGCCGGCATTCCTCTCCTCCTCCGCATGTTCATTTCATGCTGCAGAGTTGGAAGCGGCTGCCATCTGGTGACTGTAGAGAGGAGCTGCCCTGCACCCGCCGCACATGGAGAACTCAATGCCATTGGATATCTGAAATTGCTACATGATTCAGATATCCAGTGGCATTGAGGTTTCCATTGATGAAGAATGGCCCCACTATCTTTGTACCACATATACCACACCATACCATCAAGTTTTGTGTTCCAACAGTCTTGGAGGGATCTATCCACTGTGGGTTAGTGTCAGACCAATAGCGCTGGTTTTGTTTGTTAACTTCACCATTTACAAAGAAGTTTGCTCATCAATCATTTGAAGGTAATTGTCTATGCTGTGAAGATACGAGATGTGCAGCTTCTGAAACAACGGATACTGGAAGCCTGTGCTAGCATTTCTTCTGCTGTGTTGCTATCAGGGTGTCAAGAGTGGGAGAAGAGGGTTGTATTGACAATCCAACACAATAGGCAGCACTTTGAACACTTTTTATAAGTGGTCATAAACTTGTAAATAACTCATTAAAGAATAAAGTTACGTTAAAACCAAGCACACCATTGTTTTTCTTATTAAATTCTCAATATGTTTGATGTGTCACATGACCCTCTTCCCATTGAAAAAATAAGGTTTAATCCAAAATGGCCGACTTCAAAATGGCCGCCATGGTCACCATCCATCTGGAAAAGTTTTTCCCCTCCCATCTACTAATGTGCCACAAAAAAGCAAGTTGATATCACCAACCATTCCTATTTTATTTAGGTGCATCCATATAAATGGCCCCCCCTGTAGTTAATAGTTTGCAGTAATAGTAAATTTGCCGACTGGCTATTCGCAATCTAGTAACTTTCCTATTACAGCATGATATTTCCTCCATTAAGCCATCAACCTTCAATTTGGTTCCAAAGTTATATAAAAAAAACTCAAGAAAAATGATAGTATGCAAATACCTGAACTCACATGAACTCGTTATACTTGTTAATTGCTAATTACCACACTATATAAATGAGCAAATACTTAAAAAATTATTCACTCAATTATCTACAAGCATAATAAAATTAGTCTAATTTTATTTTTACTCTTATTAAGCTTCACACACATCAGTATTTTTGATCGGTGTTTCATCAGTATTTGTGAGCCAAAACCAGGTGTCTCCAAAACAGAGAAAAGAGGTCAATCTTTTAATTACAGTTTTTCCCAGCTTCACACCTGGTTTCACCAAACAGACACTAATGCAAAAATACTGACCAAATACTAATGTGTGAATAAAGGCTTAATGAGTACTAACGTTACACAGTGATGGCCACTTTACACGTCCCGATATCGTCGTCCAACTTCGATAAAAAGTCACGTGGTTGGGGCGTTGTAGCCGATATCGTTCGTGCGTTGTATGGTGTAAATGACCAATTCGATGCAAGAACGATGCCAAAACGATATCAGGGAAGAAATGAGCCTGCTCTCCAACTGCCGATATTGGATGGACGATGTGGCAGGATCGTTCTGTGTGACAGCCCAACACCAACTTGAAGCACAACTTCCCCTATTCACTCCAATGTTAAATGGTCGTTCCCAGGTTCGCTCGTCCAAGTGGGCGTAGACATCGCAGTTGTGTTGCATGCCGATATCGCCCTGTGTGACATCTCCGATGCGATCTTGAATTTCAGCCAAAAAAGTGCGCGCTCCCGTGCCATTGTATTCAATATCGAAACGATGTTGGGACGTGTAAAGTGGCCATGACTATTATGCCATGTTCATGCAATCAGTATTTGGTCAGAACAAAATAACTATTCTAAGGGCGGCTTCACACTGTAGTCAGGTCCGGTCGGGGCTGACAGGGATGAACCTGACAGCCCTGGACTGGATCAGCACACAGAAGTGGAGGGCTAATTTGCCTCCATTCGGTGTGCAGCCACACGCAGCTGCAGGTCAGGACTGCGATTCGCGAGCTAGCTGCGATCCTGACCTATCAGTGGCGGCAGCTGCGTGCGGCTGCACACCGGACCGGAGGACAAATTAGCCCTCCACTTCTGTGTGCTGATCCAGTCCAGGGCTGTCAGGTTCATCCCTGACAGCCCCGGACCGGACCTGACCGCAGTGTCTGGGAAGATTTCATCTAAAACACTGGTGTTTCCATTACCATGTCCTGTAGGCATAGCACCAAAATATTTAGCAATTTTTCAGTCACCATATAGTAATCAATCTGTCCTAAATTATTATAAGGGAAGTGAAAACATTAACGAGCACAACCATACAACTAAACATAGCCAGGATGGCTCAGCTTCCATGGAAAACGACTTTTAATATGATGCAAAAAAGGAAAGAACCCAGCTTGAAATCCCATTTATCTTGTAGAAAAGGCTGATTTGAAGGATTGAATAAAATCAAGCAATCAAAGAAACAATGTATAACAAGCATCAAATTAGGAACAATAGAGGCTCGGCTTCCGCAGCTTCAGACTATTTATTTCCATAACTGATTAAAGGAAAAACTTCAATGACATCATCCGACAAAAAAAATAAAGCAATAAACTTTGTAGGCTGATACCTTTCTTAACCCCTTAAGGACCGAGTCACTTTGCAGCTTAATGACCAGACCATTTTTTGTAATTCTGACCACTCCCCCTTTATGAGGTAATATCTCTGGAACGCTTCAACGGATCCTAGCGATTATGAGATTGTTTTTTTCGTGACATATTGGGCTTCATGTTAGTATTAAATTTAGGTCGATAATTTTTGCGTTTATTTGTGAAAAAATAAAAAATTTGGCAAAAATTTTGAAAATTTAGCAATTTTCAAATTTTTAATTTTTATTCTGCTAAACCAGAGAGGTATGTGCCACAAAATAGTTAATAAATAACATGTCCCACATGTCTACTTCACATCAGCACAATTTTGGAAGAAAAAAAAAATTTGGTAGGACGTTATAAGGGTTCAAAGTTCATCAGCAATTATTCATTTTTCCAGCAAAATTTACAAAACCAATTTTTTAGTGACCACATCACATTTGAAGTCCCTTTGAGGGGTGTACATGACAGAAAACACCCAAAAGTGACACCATTCCAAAAACTGCACCCCTCAAGCTACTCAAAACTATATTGAAGAAGATTATTAACCCTTCAGGTGCTTCACAGGAACTAAAATAATGTTGAAGGAAAAAATGGACATTTTAATTTTTGTAACAAAAATGTTCTTTTAGCCTCAATTTGTTCATTTTCACATGGGCAACAGGATAAAATGCATCCTAAAATTTGTTGGGCAATTTCTCCTGAGTACACCGATGCCTCATATGTGGTCATAAACCACTGTTTGGGCGCACGGCAGGGCTCAGAAGGGAGGGAGCGCAATTTGAATTTTAGAGCCAATTTTCCGTTCAAAAAGTGAAAAAGGCGCTCCTTCACTTCTGAGCCCTGCCGTGCGCCCAAACAGTGGTTTATGACCACATATGAGGTATCGGTGTACTCAGGAGAAATTGCCCAACAAATTTTGGGATGTATTTTATCCCTTTGCCCATGTGAAACTGAAAAAATGTAGGCAAAAATAATTTTTTTGTGAAAAAAAAGTGTTTTTTTTAATTTTTATGAATGAATTTGTGAAGCATCTGGGGGTTCAAAGTGCTCACTATGCATCTAGATACCTTCCTTAGGGGGTCTAGTTTCCAAAATGGGGTCATTTGTGGGGGAGCTCCAATGTGGAGACACACAGGGACCCTCCATACGCGACATGGTGTCCGCTAACAATTTGAATGGAAAATGAGCTCAAATTGTTAGCGGACACCATGTCGCGTTTGGAGGGTCCCTGTGTATCTCCACATTGGAGCTCCCCCACAAGTGACCCCATTTTGGAAACTAGACCCCGAAGGAACGTATCTAGATGCATAGTGAGCACTTTGAACCCCCATATGCTTCAGAAATTCATCCGTAAAAATGAAAAAGCACTTTTTTTTCCACTAAAAAAATTATTTTTTCATTATTACGGATCAATTTGTGAAGCATCTGGGGGTTAAAAGTGCTCACTATGTACCTAGATATGTTCCTTTGGGGGTCTAGTTTCCAAAATAGGGTCACTTGTGGGGGAGCTCCAATGTGGAGACACACAGGGACCCTCCAAACGCGACATGGTGTCCGCTAACAATTTGAGCTCATTTTCCATTCAAATTGTTAGCGGACACCATGTCGCGTTTGGAGGGTCCCCGTGTGTCTCCACATTGGAGCTCCCCCACAAGTGACCCCATTTTGGAAACTACACCCCAAAGGAACATATCTAGATGCATAGTGAGCACTTTCTACCCCAGGTGCTTCACAAATTGATCTGTAAAAATGAAAAAAGAAAATTTGTGTGGAAAAAAAAAGTGCTTTTTCATTTTTATTGATGAATTTGTGAAGCATCTGGGGGTTCAAAGTGCTCACTATGCATCTAGATATGTTCCTTAGGGGGTCTAGTTTCCGAAATGGGGTCACCTGTGGGGGAGCTCCAATGTGGAGACACACCGGGGCCCTCCAAACGCGACATGGTGTCCGCTAACAATTTGAATGGAAAATGAGCTCAAATTGTTAGCGGACACCATGTCGCGTTTGGAGGGTCCCTGTGTGTCTCCGCATTGGAGCTCCCCCAAGTGACCCCATTTTGGAAACTAGACCCCCAAAGGAACATATCTAGATGCATAGTGAGCACTTTGAACCCCAGATGCTTCACAAATTGATTCATAATAATGAAAAAATAAATTTTTTGTGGGAAAAAAAAGTGCTTTTTCATTTTTACGGATGAATTTCTGAAGCATATGGGGGTTCAAAGTGCTCACTATGCATCTAGATACGTTCCTTAGGGGGTCTAGTTTCCAAAATGGGGTCACTTGTGGGGGAGCTCCAATGTGGAGACACACGGGGACCCTCCAAACGCGACATGGTGTCCGCTAACAATTTGAATGGAAAATGAGCTCAATTTGTTAGCGGACACCATGTCGCGTTTGGAGGGTCCCCATGTGTCTCCACATTGGAGCTCCCCCACAAGTGACCCCATTTTGGAAACTAGACCCCAAAGGAACGTATCTAGATGCATAGTGAGCACTTTGAACCCCAGGTGCTTCAGAAATTCATCCGTAAAAATGAAAAAGCACTTTTTTTCCACAAATAATTTCTTCTTTCATTATTACGGATCAATTTGTGAAGCATCTGGGGGTTCAAAGTGCTCACTATGCATCTAGATATAATCCATTGGGGGTCTAGTTTCCAAAATGGGGTCACTTGTGGGGGAGCTCCAATGTGGAGACACACAGGGGCTCTCCATACGCGACATGGTGTCCGCTAACAATTGGAATTGTTAGCGGACACCTTGTAGGATATGAAGAGCCCCTATGTGCCTAAACATTGGAGCTCCCCCACAAGTGACCCCATTTTGGAAACTAGACCACCCAAGGAACGTATCTAGATGCATAGTGAGCACTTTGAACCCCCAGGTGCTTCACAAATTGATCCGTAAAAATGAAAAAAGAAACTTTTTGTGGAAAAAAAAACGTGCTTTTTTCATTTTTATGGATGAATTTGTGAAGCATCTGGGAGTTCAAAGTGCTCACTATGCATCTAGATACGTTCCTTCGGGGGTCTAGTTTCCAAAATGGGGTCACTTGTGGGGGAGCTCCAATGTTCAGGCACACAGGGAGGGGCTCTCCATACCCGACATGGTTTCGCTAACAATTGGAGCTAATTTTCTATTGAAATTGTTAGCGGACACTATGTCGCATATGGAGAACCCGTGTGCCACCAGCACAAGGGCAACTGGTAGAGTTGGGGTACAGCACCAGAAAATGCCGCCTCTAATGAATGCGCTATTTTCTTGGGTGGCTGTGGGTTGAAATTTGCAGCGTGGGGGACCACAACATTTGAGTCTCTCCACGCTGAGGATTCCAGTCAGCCCGCTACCAAGTTGTACATGGCTGGCTACAAATACAGCGAAGGCTTTATTTTATTTCTAGATCTAATTCTAGAAAAAAAAATGACGTAGGGCTCCGCCATATTTTTGGTCCAGCCAGGTACAACTTGGCAGCTACAGACTGCCAGCAACCCCCAGCTGCCTCGTTGTACCTGGCTGCAACCAAAAATACAGCAAAGCCCATTTTTTTTTATTTCTAGAACTAATTCTAGAAAATAAAAATGACGTAGGGCTCCGCCATATTTTTGGTCCAGCCAGGTACAACTTGGCAGCTACAGACTGCCAGCAACCCCCAGCTGCCTCGTTGTACCTGGCTGCAACCAAAAATACAGTGAAGCCCATTTTTTTTAATTTCTAGAACTAATTCTAGAAAAAAAAATGACGTAGGGCTCCGCCATATTTTTGGCCCAGCCAGGTACAACTAGGCAGCTGGGGGCTGGAATCCTCAGCATGGAAAGGCCCAAGCGTTCTGGGCCCCCCATGCTGCGAATTGCAGCCCGCAGCCGCTCCAGAAAATGGCGCATTCATTGAAGCGCCATTTTCTGGCGCTGTACCATGCTCTTCCAGTTGCCTGGTGCGGTGGCAAACTGGGTAATAAAGGGGTTAATGCCAGCTTTTTATTGGCAGCTGGCACTAAGCCCGAGATTCATAATATAGGGCCAATGTTAGACCCGCCATTAGGAATCTCTGGTAAATAGTCAGAAAATACACACATAGAAAAATCTTTTTATTTGAAAAAAAAACACAAACAAAATTCGGACTCCATCTTTATTATGAAGATCCGACGTAGTCCACAACGAAGGTCCCACGACGCTCGATTGCCTCGACGTAGTCCACAACGAAGGTCCCACGACGCTCGATCGCCTCTGCTCAATCCAGAGACTGCAGCAAGGGATCAAGTGTCCTCTTCCTACAGTCTCAGGGGTCAGAGTTATGGTGCACTGTATGACAATGATCAGTTATACAGTGCACCATGACTATGATCCCAGAGACTATAACAAGAGGACACTTGATCCCTTGTTGCACCCATCCATCCACCTATGCACCCATCATCCACGCACGCACATCCACGTACGCACATCCACGCATGCACACAACCACGCACGCACATCCACGCATGCACACATCCACGCACGCATGCTGACATCCACGTACATCCACACACACATCCACGTACATCCACATCCACGTACGCACACATCCACGCACGCACATTCACACACGCACATCCACGTACGCACATCCACGCACGCACATCCCCGTACGCACATCCACGTACGCACATCCACGTACGCACATCCACGCATGCACACAACCACGCACACACATCCACACATGCATATCCACGTACGCACATCCACGTATGCACATCCACGTACGCACATCCACGTGCTGACATCCACGCATGCACACAACCACGCACACACATCCACACACGCACATCACGCACGCACACATCCATCCATCCACCCATCCATCCATCCACCCACCCATCCATCCATCCATCCATCCATCCATCCATCCACCCATCCATCCACCCATCCATCCATCCATCCATTCATTCATTCATTCTTTCATTCTTTCATTCATTCTTTCATTCATTCATACTTACCCAGCGATGAGGAGGAGGAGCCCCTGAGAAGAGGAGGAGCCACACTGCAGAGGAGGCCCGACGGTGCGGGCGGGTGCACCGAGCGTGCCAGCCCGCCGGGATAGGTGAGCGGGGCTGGGGACCAGGGATCGGGGGCTGGGGACCGAGTCCCGGGGGCTGGGGACCAGCAGGGAGGAGGAGGGGGCCCTGCAGCTTTGCCGGTGGGCGCAGAAGCCCGCCGGCAAACAAACTGTGCAAGGTGGAGGGCGGGGATGGACGGGAGACAGGGGGGGCTGCACAGGGGACGGGGACAGGACACAGAGGGCTCAGGACACAGGGGGGGGCTACAGGACACAGGGGGAGCTGGACACAGGGGGCGGGGACAGGACACAGGAGGGGCTGCACAGGGGACAGGGACCGCACACAGGAGGGGCTGCACAGGGGACGGGGACCGCACACAGGAGGGGCTGCACAGGGGACGGGGACAGGACACAGGAGGGGCTGCACAGGGGACGGGGACAGGACACAGGAGGGGCTGCACAGGGGACAGGGACCGCACACAGGAGGGGCTGCACAGGGGACGGGGACAGGACACAGGAGGGGCTGCACAGGGGACGGGGACAGGACACAGGAGGGGCTGCACAGGGGACGGGGACAGGACACAGGAGGGGCTGCACAGGGGACGGGGACAGGACACAGGAGGGGCTGCACAGGGGACGGGGACAGGACACAGGAGGGGCTGCACAGGGGACGGGGACAGGACACAGGGGGCTCAGGACACAGGGGGGGGCTACAGGACACAGGGGGAGCTGGACACAGGGGGCGGGGACAGGACACAGGGGGAGCTGGAGCATCAGCTCATGGCCGGCGGCTGCGGTGCAACCCGCCCGCAGATAAGAGTGATTGCGGTGGGGGAGGGGGGTGAAGGGGTTAACAGGGGTGCCCACACCTCTGCCCCTAACCCTTGGCTGTCACTGACAGCTTTTAGATTTGAGCTGTCACTGTTCGTTTAGAAGCAGTGACAGTTCAAAGCCATGACGAGTATACTCGTCATGATGCGGGAACTGACATCTTTTCATGACGAGTATACTCGTCATTGGTCGTAAAGAAGTTAAGGAAGAAAATATTTTTCCAAGATTCTTTCAAAGACTGCCTGAAAAGTTCTAAACAGAATATCTCTGGGCCATTTAGTCACCATTTTTTACATATTTTCTACAAAAATGTCACTCTCTGACACTTATATTTACAGAACATTCATTAGGATATCTTTATTGCACTTTTAAAGAGGAGCTTTCACCATTTTTCTCATGATGAACTACACCCACAATATAAGAGTGGCTACAGAGTGGTTTAAAACATACATTTTTTTGATTTTGCCTCTTTGTTGCGTGCAATTTGCAATCAAAGTATTTTGCACCTAATGGGTTAGCTTTTACTAAGTCTATGTAGCTTTTATCAGATAGTTTTCACAGGAGGCGTGTACTTCTTATCCTTGTAACATGTTAACCATGGAGCAGGGCGGGGAAAGATGGTGATGTCATGACAGGAGGCCGGCCGCCCCGCCTCTTGCTGTGACATCACTGCTTATACCCGCTCTGATCCATGGTTAACATGGAGCAGGGCAGGGATAAGCGGTGACATCACCACATCCATTACACAGTACATAGCAGGGACACATATGTAAGATTATCTCAGCACAGGGAATGTGGTATGATCAGACCATGTCCCTGTATGGTAAGACACATCCATTACATAGTACATAGCAGGGACACATATATAAGATTATCTCAGCACAGGAGATGTGGTATGATCAGACCATGTCCTGTATGGTAAGACACATCCATTACATAGTACATAGCAGGGACACATATATAGGATTATCTCAGCACAGGAGATGTGGTATAATCAGACCATGTCCCTGTACAGTCAGACACATCCATTACACAGTACATAGCAGGGACACATATATAAGATTATCTCAGCACAGGAGATATGGTATGATCAGACCATGTCCCTGTACAGTCAGACACAGTCATTACACAGTACATAGCAGGGACACATATATAAGATTATCTCAGCACAGGAGATGTGGTATGATCAGACCATGTTCCTGTATGGTTAGACACATCCCTTACACAGTACATAGCAGGGACACATATATAAGATTATCTCAGCACATGAGATATGGTATGATCAGACCATGTTCCTGTACGGTTAGACACATCCCTTACACAGTACACAGCAGGGACACATATATAAGATTATCTCAGCACAGGAACATTTTTATAGAAACTCCAAATTGTTATTATTCCAAGATCTATTTAATAAAATCAATTTTAAAATTATTTTTGTTTGTAGTAAAACCACTTTAAGCAGAAGCAGTAAGTGCAACTCTATTTTTTCATTTGGACGATTCATTAGCAACCGTTAAGCAACTCCAAGCTCTTGTAATATTTGCTTAACTTAAAGAGAATCTGTCTCTAGAATTCACAAAACAAACTGCATTCATTATTAAATAGATCTTTTAGACCTGTTGAGAATAGTGTCCTTCATTTGAAAATGCATGTCACAATTGCTATATAATCATCACTTTTTAAAAAAAATCTATTTAATATTTAATGCAGTAGGTATTATTACAAAATAATGACATACATTCCCTGACAGAAGTTATGTCGCTTATCCATGTTATGTAAATAAAAGCTTATAACCTGACGTTAAATTCATCCATTGGTTGTATACATTACTCTTTTGAAAGCTGAAACCCCTCAAAATGTGGTTTAGGTTAAGAAAATAAATTGGCATCAATGCTGAAATATTGATCATTTAATGAACACAGGTCAGATTTTGGTAAGTCAAAAGTTTTGTCGCCCAGAGAAAGTAATGTGATATTCAAACAAATAATGAACTTAAGATATAAATATATGTTGCATAACATTGGTGAATGAAGTTGTGGTGCTATTAGAGTCATATTTAATATTTTGTGTGACTTCTATGAGCTTGAAGGACTGCATTCATGCGGTTCAACAATGATTCATGCAATTTATTAATAAAGTCATCAGGAACAGCAAAGAATGCAGTCTTACATGCCTCCCAGAGTTCATCTAGATTATTTGGTTTTGTCTTCCAAGCTTCCTCTTTCATCCTACCCCAAACATGCTCAATGATGTTCATGACTGGTGACTGGGCTGGCCAGTCTTTGAGCACCTTGATCTTTTTTGACTGGAGGAAGTTTGTTGTAGAGATTTATGTATGAGATGAATCACCATCCTGCTGCAGAATTTGACCCCTTTTATGATTTGGAATGTAAGCGGTAGCTAATGTTTTGATATTTTAGGCTACTGATATTGCCTTCCACCTTGGAAATGTTTTCCACACTTAAATACTGAATGTAACCCCGGACCATGATCTTTCCACCACCAAATTTAACTGTTTTCTGGGTGTATTGTGAATCCATATGGGCTCCAGTAGGTCTCCTGCAGTGTTTGTGGCAGCTATGGTATAATTCTACTGAAGATTCACAGAGAAATCCACCTTCTGCCACTTTTCCACCATCCATCTGTTTAGCAAGCTGTGGGACTTTGCAAATGATGCCACACGTTTTTTTTTATTTGCCTTTTGCTTAGTGCTGGCTTCTGGGCACTGATTCGACCATGGAGGCCATTTCGAGACAGAATCCTACAAACTGTTCAGGTGACCAGGCCTGTTGGAGCTCTGCTGAAGTGGAAGAGGGGCTTGCTTTGGATTTTCTAACCAACAAACTTTCTCCTTAGCAGTTGTCTTGCGGGGTCTGCCGAGACCTGGGCTTGTCAAACACATCTCCAGTCTCTTCTTGCATTTTGTACTTGACAATGAGACACATTAAAGGTGCCAGCCACCTCTGCAGTGGATCTGGTCTTCACCTCTTGATAATCAAGGTTTTGGTGGCAGGGTGGATTTTTGGCATGTTGTCAGAGCTCAAGTTGCAATTCAAATTCACTAATTAACCGATCATTTACTCAGCACAGGTGAGGATGTAAACTAGGATTGGGTGCATTATATGAGCAGGCAACAAAACTTTTGTCTTGCCAAAATCTGACTATTTTGTGTTCATTAAATCATCAAAATTTCAGCATTGATGCCAATTTATTTTCTTAACCTAAACCACATTTTGGAGGGTTTCAGCTTTCAAAAGAGTAATTTATACAACCAATAAATAAATTTAATGTCAAGTTATAAGCGTTTATTTACATGACATGGATATGCGACATAACTTCTGTCAGGGACTGTATAGGCTTTCAGTTATTAAAATGTTGCATACATTTCCAGTTGTGCAACAGCTGTAGATTACAAATTATTGATAAAATATTAGAGACAAGCTCTTTAATACAAGAAGTGGTCCGGAGGTCGTCTGTATTTTCTAGATATCTAATGTTACAACTTAACCACTTTTGTAATTTGCTTCATTACACAATACCCTACACTTCTTCCCAACTGGTTAATCTTTAATTATTATTTTTTTACTACTCTTCCTTTGAAATTTCGTTTGAGAGATGACTCATGCACGGCATTACAGGAGGCTAGGTCTGCACTCATTCTTTGCAGTGTCTGTCTACTATCTCTTCTTTAAACAGGACGACACCAGGGTGCAGAGCTACAATTACTTAGTACAGTCTCTTACATCACAACCTCCTCTGAAGATACCCCAGATGCATATTGATGGACGCTGTGGGATATGTAAGTACAATGACGGTACTCTGTTTCTATTTTAGCAGTCACTGTATTTTGTGAAAGAAGATATTGTCTGTCAGGGGGCAGAGATAGAAGCCGGAAGTGATACAAGAGCCACATCACAGCTTCTTTCACTGCTCTGAAACTAATCACCATCAGGGGGTGGTGCTGGTGGCACTCAGTGCTTCTATCACTACCCCTTAAAGATGGTTCAATTTCAGGGCAGCAGTAGAAGCTATTAGTATTGCTGGTGGCACTCCCTGCTACTATCTCTGCCCCTTGAATTCTTCTTCTTTGATGGAAGCAATGGCGGCAGCAAAAATAGAATCAGGTGCTGGTACTGCTCTCACATATTCCACATCATCTATCAACACTGAAACTGGACATCTTCAGAAGGCAGCAATGAATAAACTGTTGTAAGTGACTGCAGAGCCGCCCACTGGTGACTGTTCCAGAAGGGACAATAGATGCTGCTGGGAGACAATGTAGCTGTCATTAGGAGCTTAGAGAAATACAGAGGAAAGGAACCTGGGCACCTGAACTGCTCCTCAGGTTAGAGGAACTCTGACTTTCCTTAGCTCACGGGTATCTTTAATGGTAGAGAGGCCTGAGTCTCCGACCTTTCCCTATCTCCTGACCAGCCCTAAGGTAAACCCCTTCCCCAGGAGGTGAAGCGTAATAATTCCCACAGATATAGATAGACCGGGATAAAGCAAACAGCACCACAGAGTAAACAATCAGGAAGATACAATATGTGGGTAGGGAAAACACACATACAAATAGATAATGAAAAAACCACAAGGTATACTTCACCAGACACCAAGTAACGATTAGAATTTTCAACTGCAACTCCAACACAGGACCGGTATGCAAGAGCCACGCAAATGCTATAGTCGGCATTCAGGAAACTTCTGAGCCATGCTTAAAGGGAGTAGGTGTTACAGCAACCTCAACTTTCAATTGCACTTAGGCTACATTTACACAATGAGTAATAGCAGCATCTTTTTTCAATGCTATATGAAGGAGCAATAGCTTTTATGAGCCGTCCAAAAATTATCACCTCCTTTATGAAGCATACTAGAAGGGAGCTTTTTTTCAAAGAGAAGTAATGACTTCTCTTCTAGGAATGAAAAAATTGTCTCTTTTTGGGGATGCTATTGTCAGAATGAGTGAAAAATTACAAACGTTTATCAACCATCCAAAACGTAACCCTACTTTTAGCAATCACGAACAGGCTAGCTGTTTTAATTAAATGAATTGTAAACAAGACCTTAAAAAAATAGCCCCATTTTGTTAGATGTTTCATGTTTGTGAACCCTCAAAAAAGTATGATGCCCATTAACATTACAGTATAAAATAAAGTAGGCAGTCAGGAGATGTGTGGCTGGTAAGGACTGTGCAGCAGCCAAACAGTGGACAAATACAAATAGCATGGATCAGGAAAGAAAATGTCTGCCATGCGTAAAGATGCTCCAACATACGCAGCATCAAATTCCAGAAAGTTGTGATGCACAAATCAGGCAATGCTTTAACATACCTTTTTGTTTTTAAAACACAGGAGGAAGAGCTGTGTCGCAGATGGCTGGCTTCATACTACCAGTTTGTAGGTTCTGGGGGAATGCGGATAAAACTTACATCCCCTGATCTCCCCGCAATTGTAAAACCTGATGCAACTGGATGTACCCGCACCGGTATTTTCACTGATCTGTCTCATAGATCATTGATAATACCGATGTGTGAGCATCCAGTTGCATCAGGTTGTGTTCATTTTTAGATGGATCCAGTGGAAAATAGCACGCCCCCTAGTGGGTGTGTCATTTAAATCTGGTCTCTGGCCATGCTGAGTAAAAAAAAACAGATCTGTTATCCAGATCCAGCCGTTTGTATAGAGCACCATTATAATTTAACCCACATTGCCCCATATCCGGATGTTCTCAGGTTTTAAACGGTCACCAAAAATGCTACAAATTGCGTTTTTGGTTTCAGTTAAAAATCATGAGCCACTCGGATCTAGGGGAAACCGTAAACAATCGGATGCACCCGTAAGTTCCTGCGGCCTCAATGAAAGTCAATGGGTCAGAAAAAGGACACGGGTGCATCCGGTTTCAGCTTGATTCACACATTCTAAAAAACGGTAATGTGAACCCAGCCTAAGAGTTGAAATGAGCTGACATTTGGCTGGACTTAGCCACCACCTATGGTAACCAAAATGTCCCAGGAATTGTCCCCCACATTTCCAAGCTGCAGTTCATGGCAAGCTAGACAGCATTAGAGTTGTTGCTTGTTGCCCTGCAGAAAGGCGTCTGCAGTATCGCTTCTGCACCCATTTTTTCATGCTGTAATACTCATTGGCAGTGCTTATCGTAGAAGGAAAAATAATGAAGATATTGTGTGCCACCATGTTTCAGATAACAGTTGCTTAAGTGGGAAATGACGTGAGTTCATTGCCCCTGCCCGATTTCACCTGAGTATTTCCCTGGACACTAATTGCAGCTCTCTTGGCCAGCAAAATAACTTGGCATTAAAATCAGATCCTGTATTACCTCTGGCCCCATGTAAACCATGTAGAATGGCTGAGTGTTCCTTTCTTCAATTGAATCAACCAAAAGAAGTCCTGGTTTAGTATCTTCTTCAGCCATCGCTCACTATGCACTAAGGGGTGACTGATGGCATGTGTCCCTCTACTAAAACTGAAAGCCCGAGGCGGAAAGTAAATATAAGAAATGGTGGAAGGTGCTTGCCACTATAGTGGGAATTACAAAGAAAGACTTACGTGTCAGAGCCATCACACATAAAGCCTGCAAAGCCGCAGTGAAGACGTTTGAGGTAAAAGACTGCTGGCGATTTCCCATAGTGGCTTTGTCTACAAAAACATGTGAGATACGCTGTTGGAAAGGAGACATTGTTTGCAGGGGAATTTTGAGGAGATTAAAAAAATTGTACCTTCCTTGCACTCCTATACTATAATGCTGAGCTTCCTGTTACATTTCTGTAATGTTTAGAATTAATATAAATAAGTGATTCACTAACTGCTGCTTACCAGTCACCACTCCCATATGGGACAATACATCATGTCTGATTGAGCAGCTCTCCCCCTTCCCTCTGCACTCAGCAACTATGCTCAGAGAGCAGACACATCCTCATTCAATCACAAGGTGTAACGTTAAAGCAGGGCCTATAGAAACAGTTCTCCCCTCATGCTCACTGTACAGAAAGAGATCTCCAAACTCCTGTTTAGTGCAGCACCGGTTGTGATGTCATGCCCACATGATTGAACTAGGAAGTCTCGGTTCTTGGAGCACAGTTGCTGACTACAGATGGAGGGGGGAGAGCTACTCAATCAAACATGACATATTGTCCTCTTTGGGAGCAGTGACTGATAAGGAGCAGCTAGTAAATAACTGATTTATATCAATTCTAAACATTATACAAATATAACAGGCAGCTCAACATCATAGTATAGGAGTGCAGGGACCATACAAAAAAAAAATTCTCCCCGGAGTTTCCCTTTAATGGAGGATTCTACAATGGCAGCTTCTAACATAGGCGTCAACATAGATGTGAATGATACCTAAGTTGGGTAATGCAAATTATTGCTATCAATAACTCAGTTGTGCAAGACTGAAAGCATGGTCCAGTCTCACATGGACTACTTATAAATGTATACTGTTATGCTGTATATATGTCTCTACAACTATATGTAGAATATCTCTATATATCTTGCTATAGCCTTTATTTGGATGCCAATAAACTTCTCTAACTTTCATTTCTTTCTGCCTTCTTGATGCCAGTCATAATTTTCATAGTGTTGGTTTGTGCAGTGAAGTCTAGAGAAAACTATTAATACTCTAATTTGATAATGTGTTACAAAATTCCATGGTGAATATTTCCTGCAGGATTTTTTTTTCCATTTCCAATCGCTCTTCAGTCATTTAAATGCAAATTAATTTCCATTTTTAACTCTATTGCAAAACGTTTTAAAAGTAAAATTAAGTCTTTCCATTTCGGGTAATATTTCCTTATTTGTATAATGTAAATATTAGAGGGTGACTAACTATGTTCTATAAATTTTCCATGATGGTGCCCTTGGGATTAACCATTTGTTAAGGAAGTGTTCTCATTATTTCTTTCCCTAAACCTGTGTAAATATATACGGTATGTAAGTAGTGTCAGTATGTTTATACGCTCACTGATCGCTGTCTTCTCAGGTATCCTGCACTCCACTGCTCCTCTTTAGGGTCATGTGACATCAATTCAGACTTTTTGACCTCCTCTATGATATATGTGTGAACTGGAAATGTCTTTTAAAGAGGACATGTCACCCCCCTGCTGCATGGCAATCTAAATGTAGTACTGAATGCAGCATGTCTGCTGCATTCAGGGAAGGGGTTCCCCATGTGTCTGTATGCTGTATGCTGTGTACCCCGAGATATAGCCTTAAGCATAAAGCTTGATTGTAAAAATCACTTCTAGATCACGCAGAGTGCAGTGTGAACCGGAGAGTCTGAATTGCGATCATGTGAGACAGAAGAGGAGCAGAACGGTGCTGGATACTAAAGAAGCCGAATGGTGAGTGTATTAATACACTGATACTACACTACATGCACATATACAGAGGTTTAAAGGAACCTGTCACCTCCAAAGTGCCACCTAAGCTACCAAAACATGTCCCTGCAGCATCCTATCACTAATCTCACACTCCTTTTGTCTCCTAAAAGCATCCTGTGAAAGTGCATAAAAACATTTTAATACTCACTCATTAGTGATTATAATTAGCAGGGGCTATATTCTTTAGCCCTTAGGGCGTGTTTGTTTTGCAGGCTCCAGGATCCACCCTCTCTCTGTCTGTGCTGCTTTGCTTGTGCAGGCTTTACCCTCCACGCTCTCTATCACTCACATAATGCAAATCATTAGTCCTGCCTTCAGCTCCACGTCACAGCAGCACAGACAGAGAGAGAGGGCTGGATCATTCAGGTTTTGCTTTTAGGAGACAAAAGGAGTGTGAGATTAGTGATAGGATGCTGCAGGGACATGTTTTGGCAGCTTAGGGGGTGTTTTGGAGGTGACAGGATCCCATTAAGGAAAAAAAGTTACGTGTTTTATTTGTTATTGTTTTGTTGCTTTTTCAGCACCAGATAACCCCTTAAAGGACTTATCTGAGAAATATGATAAAATAAATAAAATGCTTTTAAATATTAAACATTTTTCTAAAACCTTTATTTAGCAAATCTAGTGCACTCTGCCAAGATTTTAAAGCTTATAAGGATAAAATGTGATTCCTCTGCGCTGCTTGGATAGACGGAAAGGACTCCAAATGGCTTGGGTTGTAATATGGTTTATCAGGCTACAATTTTTAAGGCAATCCAACCTCTTCTCATGGACAAAATCATAGTATACAGCAGAGGCCCCCACCTCCAGAACTCAGGGGCCGCCAACAGTGCAGGTTTTCAGGATTGCATTGGCATTGCACAAGAGTTGGAATCATTACCAGTGCAAGTGATTCAATTATCAGCTGTGCAATACTAAGGAAATCCTGAAAACCTGCACTGTTGGCGGCCCCTGACGCCTGGAGTTGGGGAACTCTGGTATACAGTCTGTGGTCAACAGTGCTATATAGGCTAGGGTCACATATACCAGCCTTTTTTGCTTCAGGTCCGTTTTTGGGTAAAAGTTTTCCTTTTTTTTTTAAGTCCCAAAAACTGATTCGTTAACGCATACACATGTGCGTTTTATGTGTTTTTATGCAGCAGCCCAAAAACACTGCTTGCAGTGTTTTTGGGGTCCTTTAAAAAAACGCATGCTTTTTTTTAACATAGGGCCCTATGGGAGATGCATGCGTTAACACATTGTACATATAGGCACGAGTACATATAAGCATGAGTTTTTGGTGAAAAAATCACTAAGTTCAAAAAGTTCCCAAAAACGTCCAGGACCTCATTGGACACTATTGGCACCCTTAGAAAAATGGTTTATGTTTTCTAAGGGCTTAAAAACGGATTTGTATACGTGACCCCAGCCATATAGAGACACAGTTCATTAGAAGATGAGTGTCTTCATATAAACTGTGTCTACATAAAGTACTGTTGACCGCAGATTGTATACTATGGTTTTGTCCAGGGAAGGAGGCTGGATTGCCTTGAAAAGCATAGCCTGATAAGGCTGGTGTGACCATTGCATGACGTCCTGATCAGGACGAAAATGCATGCATTTGCATCCTCTGACACATGTTAAAACACGTCACCACAACCTTTTTTTGGCTGATCAGGCAAAAAAATGCTGCAGTGGTATCAGTATTGCATGTGTTTTTGTCCTGATCCGTCCTGCGTCATCTTTTGCAAATTACATTTTGACTAGGAATTTGTAGTATCATGGGTCGAGAGAGAGAATTTTGTTTGACCAGAAACTGTACAATGCATGACTCCATTACACTCAATCTGGGCACGCACACTCACAAAAATCGCATCAGGATGGATCAGGACAACATTGGGTCCCATTATAATTCAGGCAGCATGTGGCAAGATTTTTGTCTGGACGCAAAATGACAACTTTCTGCATTTGCAGAGGAGGTGAAAACGACGCAGTGGTGCAGATCCTCCGAAATTCTGATGCCACCTGATGTCCATGCAGCCTCATGTTAAGTATAGGGACGCATGCCTGATGGATAACGACACAAGTAAAAAAAATGCTAGTGTAAAACCACCTTAAACCATATTTCCTCCCAAGTCATATGGAGTTATTCTCATCCATCCAGGCAGCGCAGCGTAATCACATTTTATCCATATTGTCTCCTGTTTCGGCGTGTGTCACCCACACTTTCTGGTTTGTTTTTTTTTGCTGGCATTTTTTTTTTTGCAAATTATCTTTTGCTCACAAACACAGCATCAGATATCATTTTAAAGTGTATAGTAATGTCCTTAAAAATCTACATACTTTGCAGTTTGATTTTCGGACCTCTTCTAAGTTTTTTTTTGGGGAAAGTGGCAGTCTTATCAGGTCAGTATATGCAGCGTCTTGCCGCTGCGTCCAAAACACTGCGTAGTACAGTATAAGCATAGTGGATGGGATTTCAAGAAATCCCATCCTCACTATGCTTAACCCAACCGCAGCATGTTTGCAGCTGCAGTGCAGGTTACCTGCAGTCCGCTCCTCCGCAGCATGTTCATTTCATGCTGCAGAGTTGGAAGTGGCTGCCATTAGGTGACTGCAGGAAGAAGCCGTCCCGCACCCGCCGCACACGGTGAGCACAGGGTGGCTGCGGTCTCCCTGCGGCCACCCGCAGGTTCACTCAGGTCCGGAGGAGCTGCATCCAACACTCAGCTCCTCCGGACCGTGAGCACATACCCTATTACTTTACAATAGCCAGAAAAAAATAAAAGTATGAACAAACAGGAGCATAACTGCAACAGGTGCAGGGGTTGCAACAGCACCCGGGCCCTGGAGCCAAGGGGGCCCCAAAAGTTCCTCTGACCCATAGAAAAAGACTATTGCTATTAAAGATTTGCAATAATTGGGGGCCCCATTGTAGCTTTCCCATTGGGGCCCATGAGTTTCAAGTTACCCCACTGTGTACAAAATAAGAATAAAGTCTTAAAAAGCCACTTTAAACATATTGCATTTCAACAACATTTTGAGGTACATTTTATAAACACTGAAGAAAAGATTATCTGATAAAATGAGACGTCTTATACCACATCAACCTACTTCTCAGTCTTACAAAATAATTTCTACAGCGTCTGGTGAGTTCTGTAAGGTTTCTAGACCATTTGTGAACCATGATTCATCCTTTATTTTTAGATATGAAATAGGCTGTGCGTGTAGAGACAGCAAACAGTGGGGAACATCGCAGGACAATCCACAGAAGAGAGACAGAACAGACGTACCAAACCACAACTTTGCAAAAGGTGACCAGCGCTATGTACTAGAAATAAGTGAATTGATTTGATGTAAATTGAATTCACAAGTCCTGGTAAGTGCAATCAATTTGTCACTTGATTTGCGTCAATTGCTAAAAACATTGCCAACTTTTTATGTAATACAGAGGATTACAGCAATCACAGAAGGTTGACATGACCTGAGGGAGGTGCAATCACACAGGCTTCCTCATGAGTATAGTAATATGTAATTAATGCAGAGATTCAATTGATAGGGAAAAGAGAGGAGTCAGCAGCGGTGTCACACTCTGTATGGAGGATCAGTGATATGGTGGCGTACATGGAACTTGGCCTGCTGCATTCGAGTCACAATTACACATTTTTTTCTTCATTCAAAAGTACTGGGGAGCAGCAGTAAGCCAACATATTTGTTGCAGAAAAAAAAAATCTACATTTGTGACAATTCCTTTACTTTTCGTAAGCGACTTTTCTGGGTTTTCACATTTATTGCGCAATCCTTTTTGTGGGGGATTAATTGTTTCATAAAGAATTCTAAATAAATTCCCCCCGAATCTATATAAATAACTGCAAGTCTCTATCTCCCAAAAATATCAAAATGTGAGTCCTCAGTGGTTGATACATTTAAAAAGATAGTAATAATTAGCAAGCTTTCCAGACTACTTGGGTCTTCATCAGGCTCATAATAGCACAAGTTCTGAAGTCACAGATTTATACACAAAGGGTGGACTAGATATTTGCAGTACATAACACAATTAACGTGAAGCAGGACACAGAATGGTCAGTGTGGGGAGAGGGAAAGCAGCTGGGGCAATAAATATGGGAGGCGTTTAGAGATAAGAAGTGTAAGGGTTTTATTGTCCTTTGATTGGTGGTCTGGTCCTGGATTTGAAGATTGTTTAATTGATGTAAAAAGACATAAGTCCAAAATGCCGCTCTGCTCTGTGTTTGCCCCGCCATGCGGTCCCCAGCAGGGTGAACAGCGGGGACTGGTGCCGGCAACAACAGGTATGGTACCTTTACACGCCGCGACGGCAGGCTGGATACATCCCGCTACTTCACGTGCACGAGCACGCTCAAACGGTTACAAACGGTCAACGCACCCTCTTTACACGCCGCCACAAGGTGCGCTACGCCACGCTACATCTATAGCTAGCTACATCGCCGGGTGTCTCAAGTAGCCAGCTGTAGCTCATTTACACACCGCTATAACCAGCTACTATGGGCGGACCTGGTGCAGCAGGGCCAGCACATAGGCGTGCCACAATTGTGGATTACGAGCCGTCCGTACGCTGATAGGACGAAGCAATAACATCCTGATTGGGCAGGCAACGCAGGAGGCTGAGTAATACAGCACGCTCGAGCGATTGTGTAGTGTGACTCGTCAGCTCCTTAAATATGCCTCCCTATGCAGCGACTACCAATCGTCATGCAGCAGCTTCCACCAATGATCGCACATGGGGCGCGGTAACACGGAGCCAGGGTCACGCCTTAGCTACATTGCAGCTACATCGCAGGGTGTCCAGAGTTCCCTTCCGTTGCTTCTTTACACGCCGATACAGCTCGCTACCATCGGCGATGTAGCCATCAGTTTTCGAGCAGAGCCCATAAACAGATGTATCTGTCGCCGGCTGTAGCGTCGCGTCTTCAGACGCCGCTACGACGGGCTACATTGACGCTACAAGCTACATTTGTAGCCTGTAGCGGGCTGTATCCAGCCTGCCGTCGCGGCGTGTAAAGGTACCAGTAGGCAGGTGTAGCTACCTGTCTATTAGTGTTTCAGCACTGTTTTTTCTAATCATCTCGGATATCTCCTTTAAACCTGCAGATTAGGGTGGTGCAATAGTCATGATGAACAAATTGGAATACATGAAGGAAGCAAACAGACAACTGATGGGCACATTCTAATATACAAAATTGGGGTCTTACCCTACACAGGACTACTACAAAGAATTAAACAAGTTGGTCTCTGGTCTGCTTGACAAATACTTAAAAGCTACTTATCTGATACCAGAAAGTGCAAGAATAGGCACATTCTACATCCTTCACAAAATCCACAAATCTGGATATCCAGGAAGACCTATCATTTCATGTGCAGAGGATGTTCTTCAACTCCTGGTAAAAGAGACACCCAACTACATTCAGTTCATAACTGACCTATTGAATAAACTATCAACTGTTACGTATTGACTGCCTTGCAGTCTAGAAGTGATGCTGCTGTGGTTTCAACTTAGCCTTTTTTTTTCTCTGTCATTCAGCGTGCGGCTCTTCAGGTGCAGATTGTTGCAGGTGTGTGATGGATATGACTCATGCTTAGGTGAGCTGAGGGGTGTGCCTGGGCTAGCTGCTGCCCACCCTTCAGCCATAAATGGGTCTGCTTACATGCACCTGATATCGCTGATTCAGTTCACTTCTGCACTGTGACCTGTTGTAAGCAGATGCTGATCTGAGGCTGCTGTTTTTCTCCCATTGGAAGTTGCTGAGTTCCGTGGTCCGTGGGTGGAGGTAGGGGCTTATGCTTAGGGCTTCCCAGGAGCTTTAGGGACTTAGACTGGTGGCTCAGACCTCCTCACCTTTAGAGGTACCTCTGAGATCAGAGCGAGCCAGGAACCCCAGTATCAGGGCCAGAGTAGGCTATTGTGTACAGATACAGTCGTATGTGTTCCAACCCTACAAATAGAGACAATCACCTTCGAGGCCTCAGAAAGACCTATTTGAACCAGGGCTATCATCCAAGAACAATTGAGAACCAGATTACAAGAGCCACCAGAATATCAAGGAATCATCTCCTACATTACAAAACTAAAGAAGAAAACAACCGGGTTCCTCTTGTAGTCACCTACAATCCAAGTCTGGAGGTGCTAAGAGGAGCTGCATGGAAACTGCAACCGCTCCTACAAAAAGATGCCCGACTAAAATCAATATTTCCGGATCCCCCACACTCCTGTGTTTTAGACAACCCCGAATCTAAAGAGAATCATTTTCAGAAGCGCCCTGTCCTCTCCAACAGCAACATTTCCCTGCAACGAGAACAGGTCCAAAACCTCCATCTATAATGACAACAGACAAGATAAAGATTCCTGGGACAGATCAGGACTACAAGATCCCAGGTAACTTCAGTTGAACCACAGCCAATGTGGTGTATTTAATTGAATGTACCAAATGTCCAACTGGGGGTCTGTATGTATGGGAGATAGGACAGAAACTCAGAACTATAATGAACACTCATTGCCAAACCATTAAAGAAAAAAAAGAACAGATCTACCTGTGGCCAATCAGTTTTGTAGCCCTGATCACACCATATTAGATATGAAGTAACTAATATTGAAAGGTTAAAAATGTTTGTACTGTGTTAGCCAGGAGGGAGAAAAATATTCAAATCTGAGAATCCTCAGTGGTTGATACGTTTTAATGGCTAACTTAAAAGATGGTAAACATAGCAAGCATTCGAGACTCTAAGGTCTCTTTATTAGGCTTAATTGACACAAATTCTGAACACATCCATGTATACAAATGGTGGATTGGATAAGCAGAGCATAGTAGTCAATGTTGGGAGGGGGAAGAACAGCAGGGGCAGTGAATATCAGCATTCAAAGATAAGAGGCAGAAAGTTTTATTATCCTTTGATTAGTGGCTGGTCAAAGATTTGAAGGATCCTCCATGTAGAAAGACATCGTTGTCTGAGTCTGCGGGGCACTTCGGAGTAACCACGTGCTGGCAGGAGCATGGGTAGAAGAACTCAGTGCACTGCTGGGAAACCTGTGCGGCGCCCCAATGGTCAGTGCCCCAGAATAGGGGTACTGCACCCAAAACAGAGTGTGCAGTATTCCTGTCATTGGGGAGTGTAAAGTCAACCTGAGGCTCCCATCCTGGCATCCTTACACCTAGACTAGGGGACCAATTGGCAAACCGTTACCAGGGTAACCGATCCCGGGGGATGGAGTGTAAGGAGTAATTAGAAGCGGAAGTCACACAGTTGGATTTAGTCCGTACTGAGGGAAGAAGCAAGGTGGGAGCCCTAGAGGGGTCTCCCAGGGAGGGCGCCTGAGAGGTAAAGGTGACCCAGGAAAAAAAGGGGAAACCTTGTGTCAGACCACTGGACAGGTCTGGGGGAATCCTAGTCCACCAATGAAGTGGCAGCTCCGAGTCACGGTACAAGACTGTTCACCCCTGAGCCGTCAACACCAGCCAGTTGCGGGTTAATCTAGCAACCCCAACCCCCGTCCAGAACGTGCAGCCTCACCAGGATCACCAAACCAAGTTGAATCCCTTAGAGAGAAGAAGTGTACCTCATAGCACCCAACGGGCCTGGTAGACAAGCGGGCTGTGCAGGGCAGCGGAAGGATAGTGAGGAGGCACAAGTAAAGGCAGCGGGACGAGAGAAATACAAGAGAAGGTACACTATGGGAGCCTCAGAGAGACTTTATCCTCCTCAATGACTACCCGGATAGCTACCCACTAAGAGACTGTGTAAGCTGTAACCTGAAGTGCCATCTGAACCGCTTCCAGTAAAGTACTAGTATAGAGTCAGAAGGCCTCGGTGTCTCCTTTCTATATAAACTGCTGTGCAGCTACGCTGACCATACCGAGCACTACAACAACAAGTGCTTTTACTCTCCTGCCCCGGGGATCCGACTCCACCTGCAGGGAGCCATACCATCCAAGCTGCAATACCATCGTCCCCAGCAGTCTGATAGCAGCGGTAGGTGAACTCACCGGAAACTGTAGGTGGTGTCTGGAGACTTTTTTATTTTTTTTATCCCTTTCATTTTTCCCCAATTTTCAGTTGACCACCAGGTCCGGGCAGGCCACCAGTGACATTCCCCAACTCCACGACCGGGTTCGAGTTCCCATAGACCCCTGGGGAAATCACTTGCACAAATCCTGGGTGTGAGATACAGCAGAGGAGCACGTGGGTAGCTGTGTAGGAGGAGGTGCGCAGCATGTCGGTCTCCGTGCTGCTTTACCCTCCTCCTACAACAAGGACGCATAATTGGCATAACAATATGACTTTTGATACATGTAAATAAAATAGTCAGTCCACAGCTTGTATAGTGTAAATTCCATGTGTCCTCTAAATAACTCAACACATATATTAATGTCTGTCCTCAATTAGCCATTTTCTCTCCCCGTTGTCATGTGACTCATTAGTGTTACGAGGTCTCAGGTGTGAATGGGGAGCAGGTGTGTTACATTTGGTATTATCATTCACACACTGTCATACTGGTCACTGGACGTTTAATATGGCTCTTCATGGCATGAGGATCTGATGGACCACAAGCTGAATAGGGATGGGTCCCTGACTGTTGATGGTAAAAATAAGGTTAAAAAAGATCTAAAAAAACACAGTGAGAGCATTGCTAGTCTAATTCCGTCCAACTTCAGCCTTATTAATCTCTGATGTTTCAAAGACAGGCTTCCTCAATTACCAGCATTGTAATAGTCACAGACTGGTCAGGAGGGCAACTACCATGAACTGTCAATCAATGAGGAGAGCCCAACCCCTAGTAATTAAAAAGTTAGGGAGACTGAGGAGTAGAGAACTCCTGATTCAAGATGTTATAATATAACCCCTTTAGTGTAATGCTACAGTCTACAATACTTAAAGGGAATCTGTCAGCAGGTTTTTGTTATTTAATCTGAGAGTACTATGATATAGGGCACAGAGCCTGATTCCAGTGATGTGTCAGCTCAGCAGCTTGCTGCAGTTTCAATACGATCAATGTTTTACGGCAGGATATTATCCTAGGTTTCACCTGCCAGGCAGTGAGGAGACTCTGTGTAATCCATCCTTCACCACTGATTGAAAGCTTGCTGATAATGTACAGTAAAGTGTACATAGAAGGCTGCCAATCAGAGAAGGGGGCTGATTATACAGGGCTCAGCACTGCTCCATCTACATAATACAAAACAAGGATTCTTTCAACACTGCACCAGACTAGGAAGTGATACATTGCCGAAATCAGACGTAGGCCTTGTTCACACATACCAATCCGTTTTGTAAGCCCTTAGAAAAACAGATCCGTTTTTCTAAGGGTGCCAATAGTGTCCCCTGAGGCTCTGAACGTTTTTTGGAACTTTTGGGACTTAGTCATTTTTTCACCAAAAACGCATATGCGTTAACGCATGGTGCCTATATGTGCCATGCAAAAACGCATGCGTTTCCCATAGGGCCCCATATTAAAAATAACGTATGCGTTTTTTTACACCACCCAAAAACGCTGCATGCAGTGTTTTTTGGGATGCTGAACAAAAACGCATGTGTTGTTAAAAAACGCATTGACACTTAAGTGCATCATGCGTTAACACATGTGTGTTTTTGGACTTAAAAAAAAAAACAGTCCAAAATGTTCCCAAAAACTGATTTAAGGCAAAAACGGATGGTATGTGTGAACAAGGCCGTAGCACCTAAGTTATGCTGCTAAAAAACTTACCAGAAAAAGCCATTAACCAACACAAATTCAAATGCATCGGTATCAGTATATGCACACAGATGAGGTTTGCTAGGATGTCAGTCACACAGATACAAGTGGGTTTCGAGCTTGCATATTTTGGCCAAAATATCACCCAATATCTCACATTATTTTGATTTTACATCAGCTTTCATCATTTTTTATTGCACATTTTTATGCACCCTTTGGGTGTCTGTCCTGTGTGGTGCATTTATTTATACAGTGCTGGGCAGCCCACCTGATCTAATAGTATGGGCGTGATCAGAATGCTGTATACAGTCACTTTGCATCACATGTGCCTGTGTGACTGGTGCCCTATATAAATCTCATCTGTGTGCATATATAATACCAGCAATTAACCTCCCCCTTCCTCTGTTATGGTAGGCTGAGAGTGGTTGCAGCATCGGTATTTTTCCTCTGGTTTGCCCCCATCCTTATGATGAGGCCCTCTGCATCCTGCCGGTGCCTTTGAATTTGTGTTCCTTAATGCCTCTCACCATTGAGTTTTTTCTAGTTTACCGTATATACTCGTGTATAAGCCGACCCGTGTATAAGCCGACCCCCCTACTTTTGCAACCAAAACCTGGGAAAATCTATTGACTCGTGTATAAGCCGAGGGTGGACCCTAGCACAAGTATACAGCCCCCAGGAGTGTGGTATACACCAGTCCCAGAGGTAGATACAGCAGCCCCAGTGGTAGTATACACGCAGCCCCAGTAGTATATACAGCCCCAGTGGTATATACAGCCCCAGTGGTAGTATAGACGAAGCCCTAGTAGTATATACAGCCCCAGTGGTAGTATATACAGCTCCAGTGGTAGTATACAGGGCCCCAGCAGTATATACAGCCCCAGTGGTTTATACAGCCCCAGTGGTAGTATACAGGGCCCCAGCAGTATATACAGCCCCAGTGGTAGTATATACAGCCCCAGTGGTAGTATACAGGGCCCCAGCAGTATATACAGCCCCAGTGGTAGTATATACAGCCCCAGTGGTAGTATACAGGGCCCCAGCAGTATATACAGCCCCAGTGGTTTATACAGCCCCAGTGGTAGTATACAGGGCCCCAGAGGTATATACAGCCCCAGTGGTAGTATATAGCAGCCCCAGTGGTAGTGTATACAGCCCCAGTAGTAGTGTATAGCAGCCCCAGCGGTAGTATACAGTATCCCCAGTAATCCAGGGCCCCCCAGCCTGACTCCGGTCACCTGTAAAGCAAACTATACTTATCACAGTCCCGCTGTCCGCGCCCGCTCGCCGCTGCCGTCCGCGATCCTCCATCTTCATGCGACTTCTTCCTGTTTCCTGTGCTCGTCGCAGGGAATGACGTCATTGCCTGCGACGCGCACAGAAACAGGAAGAAGACGCATGAAGATGGAGGATCGCGGATGTCGGCAGCGGCGGGCGCGGACAGCGGGACTGTGATAAGTATAGTTTGCTTTACAGGTCACCGGAGCGACGCTGGGGGGGCCCTGCATTATTGGGGATGCGGGGGCTGCTGTATACCGATCGGTATGTACCGATGTATACATCGGTATACAGCACTGACTCGCGTATAAGCCGAGGGGGGTACTTTTCAGCCCAATTTTTGGGCTGAAAAACTCAGCTTATACGCGAGTATATACGGTATGTCCTTTTCTATTAACCTGTTTTTGAATGAAAAAAACTATAATTTTTCATTCCCATCAAAAACCTATGAGATTCTGGAAAAATCTTGTACACATTGGTTTATTTTCCTGATGTAAATGTAAACTTGCTTGGCTTTTGATGGAATGAGCATGGCAATTCTTTCAGTGTTTTTTGCCTTGTTTTTTTGGCGAGATGATGAAAATCAAGGCATGTACAAAGTGCATAAGAGACAGAGACCTAGTTCACTTCTGCGCTCCGATGCGTTTGGCAGCATTGCGCTAGCGCAGGTGGTAGTGCAGTGCAGGCACAGCCAAGCGCACCAGAGTGCAAATGATGTGCATTGCACTAACGCCATTACCTTGTATGGGTGAGCGCAGTCAAACGGAACCCGCAAGTGCAAGTGTGAAAGCAGCTGTGTCACAGCGCATGCGCTAGTCCGGACTAACCGGAAACGCGACTAGTGCGCACATGTGAAACGGCCCAGACAGACACAGAGAGAAAGACTATATTCTGGGAGCTGAGTTGAAAACCGAGCAAGAAACACAGCAAAACCCAGATAAAAGCAACAGAGACTGATGAAAATCCTAAGGTTCTGTTCACACAGTGCGTTTTTGATCCATTTTTTTGTGATCTAGTCTTTCATAATAAATGGATCACGTCCTTTGATGCCCAGCAGAGTCAACGAGTTTTCAAAAATGCTGTTCTGATGCTGCATTTCTTTGGGACAGAAAATACATCCAGAAAAACAATAAGCATGTCAATAAGTGATTTGTTTTCTCCACTGACTCCGCTGTAATGAAAAAAGCCGCAAAAAACGTGTAAAAAATGCAAAATGTTTTGGGTCCATTTTTTTCCCCAAAAAACTAATCCAGTTCTGCCGCTGAAAATTCTACAAAAACACAGAACAAAAAAAAAAACGGATAAAAAACGCAGCGTGTGCACATGGCCTTACATGAAACCACATGAAACTGTCTGCCAGGGGATATGGTTTAAATCCTCAAGGATCAAGATTTGCTGCATCACTAAAAATGTGCTGCTAAATAGTGTGACATCATATTTACATTGATGTTGGTGCAATGGTCATAGTAAGACTATGTCAGATTCTGCAACACAACCATATAAAGAGCCGGGAAGGTGTAATGGACTACTGTAGACCTGATGCATTTCACCATTTTTTTCCTCTATTGATTTTGACATTCTGGATTTCTTTGTGTTCCTGTAATAACATCTCCAATTCTTTTACCTTAAATCCTGTTTCCCCTTGTTCTTAACGTGACTGGCAGGTAGCAGTGAATCAGTAGTTTCCAGATCAGTGATGACTGATTAACAGGGTGGCAAAGCATAGAAACATCACTTATGTGTAACTGGAAGGGGGAATTTCACCTGATGTATTGTTATAAATATACCTAATATTTAAAGCGTAAATGTTATTTCATTTTAAAAAAACAAAAAACCCAATACTGCACTGGTTGTTAATGATGGGTCATATGGTAGCTAAGATAATATTTTTGTGCCATACGACTAATTTCCTCACATTTTGCTGCGCTCTTTTTAAAACTGCATTTTATGTCTGTGTGGGCGCGGCCAGCGTCTTCCCACCACTGTGTGTGTATTTCCACAGCTTATAAGGGCAGATAGATAGTGAGCTGTGTGGGGAGCCAGCAGAGAAGGGGTTAACAGAGATCCTGACTGAGCAGTGTGGAGCCAGATGACAGACCAAAGAAGCTTCTGCCAAGGTCTGAGGAGTTTACCCTGATCCTGACATTCTGGCTTTGCTTAGCAACTGTGTTGTAGGCTGAGTTAATCTGATACATTGTTTCCACACCAGCTGTAGTCAGCAGTATAGACCATGCCCCCTCTCTAAGGCCCCTTTCACACTAGTGTTTTTTTTCAAACTGCGGGAGATCCAGCAGATTTACTGCATCTGCCACCTAACGGCGGCACTTCAGGCACAATTGCAACAAGCCCAATGCACTGTCTATGGGGCTTGCGGCAGGTGCGGCAAGTGCAGTATTTTGACCGCGTCTTTTTCGCGGCCGTAACTGCCACAAGTGTCGGAACCACGACTATACCGCACTTGCCGCAAGCCCCATAGACAATGCATGGGGCTTGCCGCAAGTGTACCGTAAGTGCAGCTGTTAGGCTGCAGATGCAGTAAATCTGCTGGATCTGCCGCAATTTGAAAAAACGCTAGTGTGAAAGGGCCCTTATATCGTTACCTGCCCCGTATTTACTGAAGACGAATCTGACGAATAATGAACATATGTCTGCTTCACACACAGTGTAGTGGGGACACCTTGTGGAAGGTTTATGAACGGTTTTTCAACTGGAATTTTCTAATGAAGTATATTTGAAAGTTTATTAACATCACTTGCTCTACATTATTATTAAATAAAAATTTAAATGATGGTTACGCTTTAAGGTTGTGCAGGATATCATCCTTCCACTAGATGATAGAATCATAAAAAATGTGTTCAAAATGAATTGGATTGGCGTCAGATCAGTACTGAGTTGTAACATTACAGCAGAGTGATGACATTATAAACAGTATAAAGAAATTGAAGAACACAGCATCCCAGGTTGGGTGAAAAACAAAAAGCTTCTTTATTTTGTGAACTCCCTGGATCACCACAGCACCAGGGTAATCAGAAGAGCCAGGTAAAGCACCAGGAAGGGTGCAACTAATGAATGAGTGACTGCGAGTTGATATTCTTAGCCTGGGGAGCCCAATACCTTTGGGCCTCCTCAGGGCGAGAATGCCAACTCCCAGACATTTGCCTTATCTTGGCTGGATATCAAACCTGGGGGTGCATTATGCCATCGTTTGGAATTATTTAGTTAAATAATTATTAACAACCTGGATGGGGTCCCCTATATTTTGATATAGAGCCAACATAATGCACACAGCTGGGAGCTGCAGGTCTCTCCTGTGTGCTTAATCAGTGCTATGCATCAATCTTCGGTGGACCCCACATCATTTATTTCAACTATTCATTTATTTTTACAACAATATGACGGCAGCTTGATTATCGTAGAATATTATGTATGGCAACCAATCACAGACTCCAGCACAGAGGGTGGGGGCACAATCTAACTGCAACAACCAATCACAGACACTTTCACATCAGGTGGGCAGGGGGATGCAGTGAATATGCATGAGGCTTAATGAGTGGACCTGGAAGCAGTGTGACCATAGCACTGAGACTGGTAAGTACGAGTCTCCAGCTTTAGTCGCCATTTTGCTTCCTTTAGCAGCCCACTTGCCCTTACTGCCACCATTTTGTAGCACTGTTTGTTTCACCACAAACTTATATGGGGTTCGGGCTCAAGTCCGGTCGTGATCCTGGAGTTTTTTAATGTCCGTCCACATCCACCTTGCCCAAACATCTGAGGGTTCGCCCATCTCTTCTCACAAGGGCTGCTGTAATGCAGAATGGACCCTTATCACTTCTATAAAAGAAAATATAATCTGTGCACAAACCATTACATTACAATATGGTGGACTACAAACAGCCCTTGGTTGTTGCCTGATCTTTACTTCATTTAAACAAAAGACATGGGATCCAAGTTTTTGTGATCATTGAGATCAGTAGAACATTAAAAAGCATCTATCCAAAATAACTGAGCCATGCAATATGACCAGGAATATTATCTGAGCGCCTGATCATGCTGCATATCTTATCAAAAGGTGAGACATTGACTAGCTACCTCTTAAGATACCGTCACATGCAGCAATGTTGCCTGGAAATCTGAAAGGCGATATGTCGCCCCGGAGCAATCGCCGTGAAATTGTCTCACAGTTGCGGCATGTGACTGGGCAATTTTGCGGCGATAAATCGCCCATCGGCCGTCGCCTGACTCCTGAAGAGTGCTTGGTAATAAGCCGCAACTGTTAAGGCGATATTTCCGTGTTTTGGCATGTGATAGGGCGATAGTGATGGAAAGAGCATTGTCTATGATTTCCCGTAGGCGTGCCTCAGCGTGCTGTAGTCTGCGCCCCGTCTGAGATGATTGGTGTGGGCTACTGTGTTCCCATTGGTTGTCAGTTGACAGAGTGCCATATTTGAAGAGCTGTCCGTTCAGCACCACACACATCTTCAGCTACACAACCATCCGCAAACTCAGTGCAATTACACACGCCATTGAATAGCACAAGCTATGTTGTCAGCGTGTATTACGTTGCGCTGTGTGGAGTATAGTGCCACACATGACATCTCAGCTGTTGGCCTACACATTGTAGATGGGTGCCATGGGCCACGCACTACAATCACCGTACGAGTGTGATTTTGGTGATGCAGCTGGGTACATTGTACTGCTCCCACTCCGCGGACGTCTACCTTGTTAGCGCCCTCAACCTTGTTTGGCGACTTGAAAGTGTGTTGCAGGAGCCACAATTGATGACACGAGCGTCTGTTTGTGACAAACTCCGATAGACAATGGCGTCATGTATTAGCCAGCCTTCCAGAGCAGGCTGACCAATCATAACACTGTTGCGTTGTCCAATGAGCGTGTATGGGGCGCGGTGTAAACCACTGTGCACGCCTATCTCCTCGCCGCGCTAAACATGTACGCCCACATTGCCTTTGAGATTGTGGCGTGTGAAGAGGCGAAGGAATTAGGCAAGAGTTCCTCTGTAGGTGAGGCGATTTCCGGAGCGACACATCGCCTTAGGTTCAGGGCAAAATTGCGGCGTGTGAAGATGCCATCAGCGATCTGAAGTGACCACGAAAAACGTGAGCGCGCACATTAGATCGCCACACATCGCCAGCCGAGATTGCGGCATGTGACGGTACCTTAATAGGAGGAAATTTCTGAGAGATTTGATACACTATTGCTCTCCTTTATAATAGCCAGTCCCCTTACAATCTACATCAACTGTTTCTCATTCAGTCAATCAAATGCCTGCACTGTCCTGATGAGGGGCAAATGACCTGAAATAGTTATCTGTAAATTGGACTCAGATTAGGATAATATAACTGGTGATGAAGATGCAGCACGTTCATAGTCTGATTTTCTGTAGGAACATATGGAAGTGAAATATGGATGATAAAGGAACAAGACAGAAGAACAATTAATGCCTTCGAAATGTGGTGGTGTGGAAGAATGTTATATCTCAAGGGATGTCACACTGTAGCGGGATCAGCTTTATACTCATTTGCACAAGATAAGACTAGAAGCAATGGGGTGAAACTGAATGGGAAGAAACACAGATTAGATATTAGAAGAAACTTTTTGACAGAGGGTGATCAACGAGTGGAACAGGTGACCACAAGAGTTGGAGAGTTTTCCTTCAATGGAAGTCTTCAAACAGAAGCTGGACTGTCTGGGATGATTTAGTGAGTCTTGCTTTGAGCAGGGGGTTGGACCAGATGACCCATTTATGATTCTATTTTATCATTAGAATGGATTGCAAGAAGAAAAAACAAATACATTTTGGATTAAATCAAGCCAGACATGTCACTTGAAGCTAAGATCACCAAGCTACGATTTGCCAACTTTGGACACATCATACGAAGAGAGAAATCACTTGGGAAGAGCATAATGGAAGGACAAATAGAAGGTACAAGGTGAGGATGAAGACCAGCAACCCAATGATATCAAGAAAATGACGGATAAGATTCTGGTGGACCTATCTAGGCTGCACAAGATTGGTCTTCCTGCAGAGTGTTCTTCCATTAGGTCGCCAGAGCTTAAGCTGAAGGCCAAATAATAATAATAATTGATCACTTTGTAGGGCTTGTAAAAATGTCAGACATTGAATCAAAATGTAACTACCCCCAATAGGGGCACTAATGAGATATCTTCTTCCCTATAGCAAACAGCAAATTTGATTTTTTTTCCAATGGAGAATTGCTAGCAAAACTCTATTTAAAACTGATCTCCTTAATGATGACCATTACCCTCCCAGAGTTTATGAAAGAGATCTGCCATAATTCTCCATTTCACTACAAATTTTAGAGATCTGTGTTAGGGCTCACTTTTTGCATGTCAAGCTGTTCTTGTTATTTATGCCATTCCGGTACATATTATGTTTTCATATAGTTTTATTGCATTCTTTTAGCATTATTCTGGCCACGTAGAACAACACAATCTTTCTTACTGTTTTGATTTTTTCCTATTCAGAGTGTTTACTAATTTGGTTAATGTTATATTTTCATAGATTTGGCTTTTGTGGATGCATTGAACTCATATATATACTGCACTCGGATAACATTGGATTATTTCCGCTTTCTCACGGAATGGAGAATATGGAGAAACTTTGTTCTCTATCATCTCCTCACCTGTGTTCTGATTCTCCCAAAAATCAGATCACACTAAAGGCCCCGTCACACTATGATATCGTTAATGATATTGTTGAAGTGTCACAGGCTTTCAGTTGTTCAAACGGCGTTGTAACAACGTCGCTCAGTGTGACATGTACATGTACATCCGATCAATGATAATCGGGCAGATCGTTCATTGGAGGTTTGTGAACCGGACCGTAAACCAAATGATGAGCGTTCGTTCAACCTGCGGCATGGCTGCGTGTGACACCTCGATAACGATGTCGTTAACGACCTCGCCTATTGAGAAGTGAAGGACATAGGTGATCTAATGACCGCAAGTATCATTCGCTTGTCGCGGAATCGTTGCTGCGTCGTTAACGATATCTATACGTGTGACATTTCACTAGCAATCATTGAACGTCGTTCAAGCGATCTAGGTCAAGTCGTATCATTGATTGGATCGTTCGACCATTGAAGCATGAGACAGGGCCTTAAGTGGACATTCAGATCAAACTTGGATCATAGTTTGATCAGAGTATCATTGCATAACTGATCTGATTCTCCAACATAAGAGAATCTACGGTTGTTTGACCGTAGCCTTAATCTTGTAAATCTCTGCTCTTCCTAAGATTTTGGGAGCAGTGGGCGGTCCATTAGATCAAAAAGCCTGAAAAAGTAGATGTTTATAGGACTTAAACAAACTTTATACTGCATCTTTTCTTACAATACTATAACTTAATCTACTAAGCTCCCCATGATCTATAACACGATGCCAGCATTTTCATTGTGACTGATTCCTTTTAATGAATTTGACTTTGTTCCCCTCAACAATGACCCTCTCTGTATGTGTCCTGGCTTCAAAGAGGCTGACTGCGCATGATCGGAAGTCGTTTGCATTTCCAGTCATTTACACTATTCTGAAGCCTATTGTACGTGTCCCAACTTCAAAGGCATATTGGGCTGGCCGGAAGTGCTTACGACTTCCGATCATGCGCAGTCAGCCTCTTTGAAGTGGGGATGCATACATCCGGCATCAGCTAAGCTCAATGTTGAGGGGAACAAAGCCGCATGTATGCATGTATATTGCTGGAACAAACACCGGGTTTCCTAAAGCATATTACCATGCCAACAGGGTGTGATAACATAATAAGTGAGCTGACTGGTGGGGAGCTACCTCCCCCTTGACTAGAGAAAGCCCTGAATAGCATCTCATAGATGGACTCTAGAAGTACTTTTTCTAAAGATCTGTTTATGTATGTATGCAAATATATGAAGGGACTGTTCGGGAGGGAATATAGACGTGCACAGAACTGCTCGTGGGTGCACAGAGGACCTGCCAGGTTCCCTTTAAAGCACAACAGTGGAGTTTTCTTTATTTCACCACTAGAGTGGTATCACTCCGGGTAGTAGCATACCTACAAGCCGCCATTTTTACTGTTCTCGAAGCTGCTCTGGTTGTCTTCTGTTATTTGGAACTAGCTGGATCGATACAGCATTTTATGGTTGGGCCAGAAGTCATTTGTCAATATAAGTGTATGAGAGCCAGAACAAGGCTAGCTGTAACTTCAGTCAGGAGCCGCAGTTACAAGGTGGCTGATTGGCGCTGTTAAGAACAGAAGACAACGGCTGTTAAGTATTTTACTAGGGGCAGGGAAAAGACTTTAGTGGTGCTACTCCGGTGGGGAAATAAAAGAATTTGCCATAGTGCTTTTTTTAAGGGTTTTCCTGGTTTGAGCAAATGAAGCTCAATCGTTGTCTAATAAAAATATGTTGTATTTTAGAGAATATAGACAGATCCAGATACTTTTTTAATAGTTAATTGCATGTTGCATTTGTTTTTTTCACCAAACGTTTTGCACCCTTTGCCTTTCCGTAACCTGTGTTGCATAGTTCTTTGCCACCTGTACAATCAGTTTTGTACCATTCATTAGTCGTCTGATTATGGATTTTTAACTTTCTTACATGTCTTTTCCGGACAATTCCTTTTAGGTTATGATCATAGACCATATCAAAGAGGAGCAGAAATGTGAAGTATAAAATCAGCTGAGAGAAGCTTCCAAAGAGACAGAATAGTTACGCATTCTCCCTCCAGAATGAGCTGATTGACAAATTGTCCGCTAACTCGTCCAGTGGTCAGTAGTATACATTGAAAAAAAAAATGGTCATAACAGTGCAAAAGTGTTAGTGAAATCCAAATGCAAAATAATATCTTCAACCCAATAATCATGCAGTTAAGGAAAGAAAGAAAAAAAATGACCCCAAAGCTCTACACTACATATCATTTAATTATTCATGAGTTTAAAGATCACTGCTTATGGTAATGTTTTAGATGCAAAAGCCCTGAGATAAGGGATACAAGAGAACAGACAGTGCCACACCAACTCTAAAGGACCCGTCACACACAACGATATCGGTAACAACATCGTTGAAACGTCACGGGTTTTGAGACTTCAAACGACGTTGTAACGACGTAGTTGCGTGTGACACGTCGATTCGACCAGCAATAAGTCGGCTGATCATTGATCGTAGGTTTAAGAACAGGACCATAAATCAGTCGTTGATCGTACGTTCGACCTGCTGCATCGTCGTGTGTGACACCGTTATAACGATCTCGTTTACGACTTCGCCTATTCAGAACTGGAGAACGTAAGCAACCAAATGACCGCAAGTATCGTTCGCTTGTCGCGGAATCGTTGCTGCGTCGTTCTCGATATCAGTACATGTGACACCTCACCAGCGATCATTGAACGTCGTTCCAGCGATGTAGGTCAAGTCGGATCGTTGGTCAGTTCGCTGACACATTGAAGCGTGTAACCCGTGCTTAAGTGTAGAGATTGATTGTATTAGGGTGACTGAGTACAATATTGGACTCACCAGATGTTGGTTGCAGAAAGCCAAATTTTACTGGGACAACTACCACTGTTGTCCCGATAGTCTGCTGCTCAGCTTCTGGACACTCGGCAGGATTCGCCACCGTTCGCGATAGTGAATAGGGAAATTAGGGGTTTTCAGTTTTCATATGGACCTGATGAAGGCTCTTTTAGTAATTTGAGTCGAAATGCGCTGTTTTTAATATCTACTTTTTGCCCAATAAATGTGAAAGAACTTATGAACATTTGGATCGTTAGCATATGAGGAGCGCCTGCAATTAACTGGAAACCCATAATTTCCTTATGTTAATGTTTTGAGAATGAAATCTACCCTGGCCATATATACAGGTGCATGTCTGACAGAGCAGATCTGATCATTCTTGGAACTTAAAGTAAGGATAGTACAGACAAGAATAAGGATAAAAAGGAGAAAAGCCAACACCACCAGAAGACAGATTGCAATAAAAATTGTGCAAATGCACATATTACTTTCAGACTGTATAATGTCATAAAAATTTAGACATTTGGCAAAAAATTGATCAATCTCTTGAGCCACCCTGCCAGTGTCAAGGCAGTCTCAAATAAGGCGGTCCTACTATGTACTTTTTTTATTTTAGTTGTGTCATGCGACCTCAAACATAAACATACAGTGGATCATATAGAGCTAAAATTTAAGACTAGTCTGTGTGCACAATGGACTCCAGACATAGAACACATTGAACAATTTAAGGCAATAAGCTGATTTATTTGAGATACTTGGGTCCAATATAGGTCAATGGGGGGAAATATAACACAATGCACTTTCACACTCCATTGAGTGGACAATTGAGCAGAAGTTTTAATCATGGCAAATAGCACATGGAGTCACACAGTCATGTCACCTATCTTTGGATGTAACTGGCTAGAGAACTCACATGCTCATCTGATCTCTCCCTGATATATACCAACCACCGGTGCAGAAAGGGTTAATCAACTGCTGGACACGAGGAGATATTAATCTCCAAAAGACATCGATCATGCAGTATTTACTGTGGTTTACTAGTCAACGCGTTTCAGGGCTCCAGGGCCCCTTCCTCAGGACAAAGCAACGTTACACATCAGGTCACTAATCCGATTATGTGTAACGTTGGTGTGTCCTGAGGAAGGGGCCCTGGAGCCCTGAAATGCGTTGACTAGTAAACCACAGTAAATACTGCATGACCGATGTCTTTTGGAGTTTAATATCTCCTCGTGTCGAGCAGCGCTGTTGATTAACCCTTTCTGCACTGGTGGTTCGTATGTTTTCATCTCTGGGGACCGCTGCAGCTGTTGCAAGCATGGGTAGTGGTTGTGGCTTCTCACAACCCTCAGAGGTGAGCTTTATTTCTGTTATGTATTGATGTCACCACAGACCGTATTTGCACTGTATTTCCCTCTTTCTAGTCCTTACTTATATAGAACAGTCAGGCTTTCTGTTCAATATATTCCGGCACAAATCATAAACCTATGATGAAATAGATACAGAAAGTATATCAGAAACTTGCATAACTTTTTATTTTATGGAATAAATGGAAAACCTAATAAAAACCTGGAAATTCCAGTGTAGAACCAGCTCTCCTTATCCATTCCTGTGTCATACAAGGATGAAGAAAGCTGCACATAGTCCACCAGTCTGTGGAGCCATCTATAGTGTCCGGAGTAAACCCTACTGCCATACATAGTGAAGGAATGTATGGATATATTGGATTTATGGAGTTACTTAAAGTTATGTCTTGAGTGATGATAGGGTTTAAACTTATCATTGGCAAAAGTGGTTAGTTGTAAAAATAACTCGGGCAGATATAATAAATGATGCAGCAGGTCGAGCCGGTTTATTTTTTCGATCAGGTTGCAAATAATATGACATTTGGACACTTGACTTATTGAGATGAGAACCGATCACCACCCTTCAACCAATGATTTTGTTTTTTCTAATTGACTTTACCATAAAATTCCTAAAGGGAATGGATTTAGCCTTATTTGTTTTGATGTACATCATGGCTGTCATATGTCACCCCCTTAAATGACAGCGACGCTGTCTCTGACTAAAACCGCTTGGAGCAACAATATCTCCTTGCTGACTGATGGTCACACACACAACACTGAAGTATGGATGATCACCAAAGTCCCCAACTCCGGAAAATAATAGGGGACACAAGTGCACTAAGCTCATATATACAGTCACTGTGTAATGGAATCAATGAGCAGCTGTAAATCATCACAGAGATTGAAAGACAATTACAAGAGTAAAAAAGATATAAAAAGATATAAAAAGACTGTGAAGAAGAGGAATCCCCTGTGTCATGAAAACATACGCAGTCCTATAGAGACGCAGGAAGCACATGATGCTACTATGGGGTGACAAATATGAATGAGGGACAACCTGGGACCAGTCTATCAAGTATCCATCAATCTTTATATTTATTCTATCTACAGTATCTATCATCTCTCCTACTGTATATAATTATTCATCCATCTGTCATCTATATATCCATCTATCTTTTTATTTATTCAATGTATTTATTCTATGATCTATCTACAGTATCTATCATCTATCCTATATAACTATTTATCTATCTATACTATCTATCTATCTATCTATCTATCTATCTATCTATCTATCTATCTATCTATCTATCTATCATCTATCTACTATCTATACCATCAATCTATCTAGCTGATGAAGGTCTGTTTTTGCATATAATGGTACTTTTAAAGGTACATTCTACCTTATTTTTTCTATATATGACTTTGCAATTGAATTGTTGCAAGGTGGGCATTGCACTTGGAAGTATTTTTGTCTATGTGCATTCTATCTATCTATCTATCTATCTATCTATCTATCTATCTATCTATCCATCAATCTATCTACGCTATAGACTAGCTGTATACAAAACAGACCTTTATAGATGATGAAGGTCTGTTTTTGCATATAATGGTACTTTTAAAGGTACTTTCTACCTTATTTTTTCTATATGTGACTTTGCAATTGAATTGTTGCACTTGAAGTATTTTTGTCTATTGCATTCTATCTATCTATCTATCTATCTATCTATCTATCTATCTATCTATCTATCTATCTATCTATCTATCCTATTTAAGTATCCCATTGAACTCTATCTATCGATCCATCAACTATCCTATCCAACTATCCTATCTAATGCTATCTATCTAGCCATCTATCTTAAGTATTCTATCTGTCTATCTATCTATCTATCTATCTATTTAATCTATATATCTAATCTATCTATCCTATCTAAGTATCCCATTGAACGCTATCTATCTATCCATCTTACTATCCTATCCAACCATCCTATCTAACTATCCTATCTAACTATTCTATCATCTATCTGCACAACAGTCCACAATAGATAACCACTCAATATTGTTTGACCTTTGCAAGATCTGCAAACAATCCCATCACAATTGATAGAGAGCCATTTCCTTTCCACATGGACAGTCGGCGGACGGACAACGGACATAAACTTGTAAACAAATTGGCTGAAAATCAGATCCGCCATTAGATAAAAGAAAAAGTTCCAAGTTCCACAGAGGATTCACATGTTCATGTTGTTAACAAATAAACAATAAAACAAGGTATCAATTTAAAAGAACTTACATGGCCCAAGTCTATAGACTGCATTAAGCTTAGATATTCTCACATAGTAAAATGCTGCCATAAGCTAGTTCCTGATTGCAAACAGTGGAAACGCCTTCAAGAGATGAAGTACCTGCACTGTGAGCGCCTCAGATGTTCACTTCATCTTCTGTTGACAAGGAAACCAAACCGCACTTCATTTTTCCAGAAAGAAAAAAAAAATCCCTTCCACTGCCATCAATGGGAAATAGCTTCACAAAACAGATAGACACATATCTACACCTCAAAATGATCTCAGGAGAGGACAAACAAAATCATCACAAGTCAATGGCAATCGAATGAGTGAAGAAGGTAAGAAAAAAAATGGACATTATTTTTGTTTGTAAGAAAAAGTTGACAAGGGGTTAATTGGAAATAAGGGGAAGAAAAAAAATAATAAAAATAATAAAAAAATAATAATAAAAAAATGGTGCTTTTATTTGATTTAATTTCTGCCAGGGTTCAAGAAAAGAAAAATAAAATGACCATGTTGCACCAGAGGGGGATGCAAGAAGAAGAAGAAGTAGAAGACAAACTCTTGCAAACACTTGTATTGGAAAAGGAGACAAAGAAGGCAAAAAAGAGACACAAGAGTTCTAAATATAGGAAAAAAAAGCTAAAAAATAAAAAAATTAAAAATGAAAGAGTAATAAATCTACTTCCCATCCTCAATGAGAACCAGTTGCACACAGTGAGTGGCTGCTCCCTCCTCTCTCTCTAGCCCCCAGCCTGATGATACAAAAACTTGCACTCAGGGTTAAAAAGCAAAAGAAGCAGCATAATGCCCCAGCTCCCATCTTATACAAGTTCTAGAAAAAATAATAACAAGAGAAAAAAACAATAAAAAAAAAAAAAACAAGACAAAAAAAAAAGACAAGAAGTCACCGAGAAGGTTCAGTACTCACCCTGTGGGAGTAAAGGGATGCAATAAAAAGGGGGATAATAGGAGGAAAAGACAGAATGGCGGTGGCACAAGGAGGATGAGGAGCTTCTCCCTCTTGGTGTCTGCCTTGGGCACTGACACGTGACTTGGAGCCAGGCTGACTTGCAGGAGGAGGTGGGATGAGAGGATGGCAGGAGTATGGGGTGCTGGGGTAGGTAGGAGTCAGGCAGGAGATGCTGTAGGCTGCCACCTTGGAGATGAGGGAAGAACCCTTGGCTCCTGCAGTCCTAATACACGGGGCAGAGCATAATCCTCACACAAGTCCAGGACAAGTTGTGCCCAGATGGCAGTGTGTCTCCAGAGCTGGCACTGTGAGAGCTGCTGCTGCTGGTGCTGAGGCTGCTGTGTGATGGGGGAGGATCGCACTATACAGACAGGCAGCTCACTGCATCCTGTGTGCAGCCTCATCTCCTGCCTCAGCTCCTATACAGGGGGGGCACACAGCACGGGCAGCTGGGGCACCTGCCACTGACAGCCTCAGCTCCTATACAGGGAGACAACACAGCACGGGCAGCTGGGGCACCTGCCACTGACAGCCTTAGTCCTATAAAGGGAGACAACACAGCACGGGCAGCTGGGGCACCTGCCACTGACAGCCTCAGTCCTATAAAGGGAGACAACACAGCACGGGCAGCTGGGGCACCTGCCACTGACAGCCTCAGCTCCTATACAGGGAGACAACACAGCACGGGCAGCTGGGGCACCTGCCACTGACAGCCTCAGCTCCTATACAGGGAGACAACACAGCACGGGCAGCTGGGGCACCTGCCACTGACAGCCTCAGCTCCTATACAGGGGGGCAGACAGCACTGTCAGCTGGGGCACCTGCCACTGACAGCCTTAGCTCCCATACAGGGGGGGCACACAGCACTGCCAGCTGGGGCACCTGCCACTGACAGCCTCAGCTCCTATACAGGGGGAGCACACAACACTGCCAACTGGGGCACCTGCCACTGACAGCCTCATCCTCCTGTCTCAGCTCCTATACAGGGGGGCACACAGCACTGCCAACTGGGGCACCTGCCACTGACAGCCTCAGCTCCTATACATGGGGAGCACACAGCACTGCCAACTGGGGCACCTGCCACTGACAGCCTCAGCTCCTATACAGGGGGAGCACACAGTATTACTGGCAGCTGGGGCACCTGCCACTGACAGCCTCATCCTCCTGCCTCAGCTCCTACACAGATGGAGCACACAGCACTGGCAGCTGGGGCATCTGCTACTGACAGCCTCAGCTCCTATACAGGGGGAGCACACAGCACTGCCAGCTGGGGCACCTGCTACTGACAGCCTCAGCTCCTATACAGGGGAAGCACACAGCACTGCCAACTGGGGCACCTGCCACTGACAGCCTCATCCTCCATCCTCAGCTCCTATACTTGGGGGAGCACACAGCACTGCCAGCTGGGGCACCTGCCACTGATAGCCTCAGCTCCTATACAGGGGGAGCACACAGCACTGCCAGCTGGGGCACCTGCCCTGATAGCCTCAGCTCCTATACAGGGGGAGCACACAGCACTGCCAACTGGGGCACCTGCCACTGACAGCCTCAGCTCCTATACAGGGGGAGCACACAGTACTACTGGCAGCTGGGGCACCTGCCACTGACAGCCTCATCCTCCTGCCTCAGCTCCTATACAGGTGGAGCACACAGCACTGACAGCTGGGCTACCTGCCACTGACAGCCTCATCCTCCTGCCTCAGCTCCTATACAGGGGGAGCACAGCACTGGCAGCTGGGTCACCTGCCACTGACAGCCTCAGCTCCTATACAGGGGGAGCACACAGCACGGTCAGCTGGGGCACCTGCCACTGACAGCCTCAGCTCCTATACAGGAGGGGCACACAGCACTGCCAGCTGGGGCACCTGCCACTGACAGCCTCAGCTCCTATACATGGGAGCACACAGCACTGCCAGCTGGGGCACCTGCCACTGAGAGTCTCAGCTCTTATACAGGGGGAGCACACAGCACTGCCAACTGGGTCACTTGCCACTGACAGCCTCAGCTCCTATACAGGGGGAGCACACAGTATTACTGGCAGCTGGGGCACCTGCCACTGACAGCCTCATTCTCCTGCCTCAGCTCCTACACAGATGGTGGACACAGCACTGGCAGCTGGGGTACCTGCCACTGACAGCCTCATCCTCCTGCCTCAGCTCCTATACAGGGGGAGCACACAGTACTACTGGCAGCTGGGACACCTGCCACTGACAGCCTCATCCACCTGCCTCAGCTCCTATACAGGGAGGCAGACAGCACTGGCAGCTGGGGCACCTGCCACTGACAGCCTCAGCTTCTATACAGGTGGGGCACACAGCACTGCCAGCTGGGGTACCTGCCACTGACAGCCTCATCCTCCTGCCCCAGCTCCTATACAGGGGGGCAGACAGCACTGGCAGCTGGGGCACCTGCCACTGACAGCCCCAGCTCCTATACAGGGGGGCAGACAGCAATGCCAGCTAGGGCACCTGGCACTGACAGCCTCATCCTCCTGCCTCAGCTCCTATACAGGTGAAGCACACAGCACTGGCAGCTGGGGTACCTGCCACTGAAAGCCTCATCCTCCTGCCCCAGCTCCTATACAGGGGGGCAGACAGCAATGCCAGCTAGGGCACCTGGCACTGACAGCCTCATCCTCCTGCCTCAGCTCCTATACAGGTGAAGCACACAGCACTGGCAGCTGGGGCACCTGCCCCTGACAGCCTCAGCTCCTATGCAGCAGGGGCAGACAGCAATGCCAGCTGGGGCACCTGCCACTGACAGCCTTATTCTCCTGCCTCAGCTCCTATACAGGGGGAGCACACATCACTGGCAGCTGGGGCACCTGCCACTGACAGCCTCAGCTCCTATACAGCGGGGGCAGACAGCAATGCCAGCTAGGGCACCTGGCACTGACAGCCTCATCCTCCTGCCTCAGCTCCTATACAGGTGAAGCACACAGCACTGGCAGCTGGGGTACCTGCCACTGACAGCCTCATCCTCCTGCCCCAGCTCCTATACAGGGGGGCAGACAGCACTGGCAGCTGGGGCACCTGCCACTGACAGCCCCAGCTCCTATACAGGGGGGCAGACAGCAATGCCAGCTAGGGCACCTGGCACTGACAGCCTCATCCTCCTGCCCCAGCTCCTATACAGGGGGGCAGACAGCAATGCCAGCTAGGGCACCTGGCACTGACAGCCTCATCCTCCTGCCTCAGCTCCTATACAGGTGAAGCACACAGCACTGGCAGCTAGGGTACCTGCCACTGACAGCCTCATCCTCCTGCCCCAGCTCCTATACAGGGGAGCACACAGCACTGCCAGCTGGGGCACCTGCCACTGACAGCCTCATCCTCCTGCCTCAGCTCCTATACAGGGGGAGCACACAGCACTGGCAGTTGAGGCACCTGCCACTGACAGCCTCAGCTCCTATACAGGGGAGCACACAGTACTACTGGCAGCTGGGGCACCTGCCACTGACAGCCTCATCCTCCTGCCTCAGCTCCTATACAGGGAAAGCACACAGCACTGGCAGCTGGGGTACCTGCCACTGACAACCTCATCCTCCTGCCTCAGCTCCTATACAGGGGGAGCACACAGTACTACTGGCAGCTGGGACACCTGCCACTGACAGCCTCATCCACCTGCCTCAGCTCCTATACAGGGAGGCAGACAGCACTGGCAGCTGGGGCACCTGCCACTGACAGCCTCAGCTTCTATACAGGGGGGGCACACAGCACTGCCAGCTGGGGCCTCTGCCACTGACAGCCTCATCCTCCTTCCTCAGCTCCTATACAGGGGAGCACACAGCACTGCCAGCTGGGGCACCTGCCACTGTCAGCCTCAGCTCCTATACAGGGGGGAGCACACAGTGCTACTGGCAGCTTGGGCACCTGCCACTGACCGCCTCATCCTCCTGCCTCAGATCCTATACAGAGGGGGCAGACAGCACTGGCAGCTTGGGCACCTGCCACTGACAGCCTCATCCTCCTGCCTCAGCTCCTATACAGGGGGAGCACACAGCACTGGCAGCTGGGGCACCTGCCCCTGACAGCCTCAGCTCCTATGCAGCTGGGGCAGACAGCAATGCCAGCTGGGGCACCTGCCACTGACAGCCTTATTCTCCTGCCTCAGCTCCTATACAGGGGGAGCACACATCACTGGCAGCTGGGGCACCTGCCACTGACAGCCTCAGCTCCTATACAGCGGGGGCAGACAGCAATGCCAGCTAGGGCACCTGGCACTGACAGCCTCATCCTCCTGCCTCAGCTCCTATACAGGTGAAGCACACAGCACTGGCAGCTGGGGTACCTGCCACTGACAGCCTCATCCTCCTGCCCCAGCTCCTATACAGGGGGGCAGACAGCACTGGCAGCTGGGGCACCTGCCACTGACAGCCCCAGCTCCTATACAGGGGGGCAGACAGCAATGCCAGCTAGGGCACCTGGCACTGACAGCCTCATCCTCCTGCCTCAGCTCCTATACAGGTGAAGCACACAGCACTGGCAGCTGGGGTACCTGCCACTGACAGCCTCATCCTCCTGCCCCAGCTCCTATACAGGGGGGCAGACAGCAATGCCAGCTAGGGCACCTGGCACTGACAGCCTCATCCTCCTGCCTCAGCTCCTATACAGGTGAAGCACACAGCACTGGCAGCTGGGGTACCTGCCACTGACAGCCTCATCCTCCTGCCCCAGCTCCTATACAGGGGAGCACACAGCACTGCCAGCTGGGGCACCTGCCACTGACAGCCTCATCCTCCTGCCTCAGCTCCTATACAGGGGGACACACAGCACTGGCAGTTGAGGCACCTGCCACTGACAGCCTCAGCTCCTATACAGGGGGAGCACACAGTACTACTGGCAGCTGGGGCACCTGCCACTGACAGCCTCATCCTCCTGCCTCAGCTCCTATACAGGGAAAGCACACAGCACTGGCAGCTGGGGTACCTGCCACTGACAACCTCATCCTCCTGCCTTAGCTCCTATACAGGGGGAGCACACAGTACTACTGGCAGCTGGGACACCTGCCACTGACAGCCTCATCCACCTGCCTCAGCTCCTATACAGGGAGGCAGACAGCACTGGCAGCTGGGGCACCTGCCACTGACAGCCTCAGCTTCTATACAGGTGGGGCACACAGCACTGCCAGCTGGGGTACCTGCCACTGACAGCCTCATCCTCCTGCCCCAGCTCCTATACAGGGGGGCAGACAGCACTGGCAGCTGGGGCACCTGCCACTGACAGCCCCAGCTCCTATACAGGGGGGCAGACAGCAATGCCAGCTAGGGCACCTGGCACTGACAGCCTCATCCTCCTGCCTCAGCTCCTATACAGGTGAAGCACACAGCACTGGCAGCTGGGGTACCTGCCACTGAAAGCCTCATCCTCCTGCCCCAGCTCCTATACAGGGGGGCAGACAGCAATGCCAGCTAGGGCACCTGGCACTGACAGCCTCATCCTCCTGCCTCAGCTCCTATACAGGTGAAGCACACAGCACTGGCAGCTGGGGCACCTGCCCCTGACAGCCTCAGCTCCTATGCAGCAGGGGCAGACAGCAATGCCAGCTGGGGCACCTGCCACTGACAGCCTTATTCTCCTGCCTCAGCTCCTATACAGGGGAGCACACATCACTGGCAGCTGGGGCACCTGCCACTGACAGCCTCAGCTCCTATACAGCGGGGGCAGACAGCAATGCCAGCTAGGGCACCTGGCACTGACAGCCTCATCCTCCTGCCTCAGCTCCTATACAGGTGAAGCACACAGCACTGGCAGCTGGGGTACCTGCCACTGACAGCCTCATCCTCCTGCCCCAGCTCCTATACAGGGGGGCAGACAGCACTGGCAGCTGGGGCACCTGCCACTGACAGCCCCAGCTCCTATACAGGGGGCAGACAGCAATGCCAGCTAGGGCACCTGGCACTGACAGCCTCATCCTCCTGCCCCAGCTCCTATACAGGGGGGCAGACAGCAATGCCAGCTAGGGCACCTGGCACTGACAGCCTCATCCTCCTGCCTCAGCTCCTATACAGGTGAAGCACACAGCACTGGCAGCTAGGGTACCTGCCACTGACAGCCTCATCCTCCTGCCCCAGCTCCTATACAGGGGAGCACACAGCACTGCCAGCTGGGGCACCTGCCACTGACAGCCTCATCCTCCTGCCTCAGCTCCTATACAGGGGGAGCACACAGCACTGGCAGTTGAGGCACCTGCCACTGACAGCCTCAGCTCCTATACAGGGGGAGCACACAGTACTACTGGCAGCTGGGGCACCTGCCACTGACAGCCTCATCCTCCTGCCTCAGCTCCTATACAGGGAAAGCACACAGCACTGGCAGCTGGGGTACCTGCCACTGACAACCTCATCCTCCTGCCTCAGCTCCTATACAGGGGGAGCACACAGTACTACTGGCAGCTGGGACACCTGCCACTGACAGCCTCATCCACCTGCCTCAGCTCCTATACAGGGAGGCAGACAGCACTGGCAGCTGGGGCACCTGCCACTGACAGCCTCAGCTTCTATACAGGGGGGGCACACAGCACTGCCAGCTGGGGCCTCTGCCACTGACAGCCTCATCCTCCTTCCTCAGCTCCTATACAGGGGAGCACACAGCACTGCCAGCTGGGGCACCTGCCACTGTCAGCCTCAGCTCCTATACAGGGGGGAGCACACAGTGCTACTGGCAGCTTGGGCACCTGCCACTGACCGCCTCATCCTCCTGCCTCAGATCCTATACAGAGGGGGCAGACAGCACTGGCAGCTTGGGCACCTGCCACTGACAGCCTCTATTAGGCACAAAACACTACATAGAAGCTTAACGCACAGTGGGACGTGGGATGGAGACAACAATCAGTATGCAGCAGGGTATATGGATCTATATACAGGGTCAAAACAGGAGAAAGTTTACATCATACTGTACATTGTGTATATTTTTTTGACGCGCACCCAGGGCTCAGCTCTCGGGCTCGGTTGCAGTCTAGGGTTGTCACGGGTTGCTTGCCCGAGGCCGTGGCCCTGGTAGTCAACTAAAAAGGGGTTTATTTACAGGGATTTTGTACAAAGTTGTCATCGTGACGCCACCTGCAGTCCTCCGGTGGTCGATGGTATTGCGGCTCGGATGGATTAGTTCCCCGCAGGTGGGACTGGACCGCCGGAGCAACGATGCTGTAAGAAAACAGTTTATGAAGGAAAGGATGCAGCAGAGATGGGACATCACTTCACCGGGTACTTTTACTGAAAACTTCTCCAAAGTCATACAGTTCAGCAGTGCAATAGATGGTATATGGCAAATGCTATGGATGCTGCAACTGGAATGTCTGGCCATTAGATGGATCCCTCCTTATGTACCTTTCTTGTTCCTTTCTTTCCTTTGCCTCCCAGTGGCGGTGAAGTCTGACTCTTAAAGAAGATCTGACCTCCTGCTGGTTTTCCTAGTCTCCTCTCCCTTGTACCCATCGGGTGAATCTTTTACTTGTCCTTCGCAGGATCTGACTGCAGGACTGACTCCCCTCTTGTGGTCTCTTTGGGAGTCGGGTCCGTATCTATATCTCGGTTCGCCGGATTTTCTGTGAGCCGTGAAGGTAATCACAGTTGTGTGCTACGGGAATCGGTTGCTTCCTTTTGGGGCAAACTCTTCTGTTACTCAATCCCCTCCTTAGAGTGAGCTCGCGACTGAGCTATCTTCCCTCTCTTTCTTTCTTTCTTTCTTTCTTTGGGGTCTGTTCTTTCTGGGTCCCTCAGCCGAGGAAACCCCTACTTTGCCTTTGCTTCTCGACTCTCACTGGACTCTCCTGGACTCCTTCCTCCTTCCTCCCCGAGTCTTGACTCCTCTCCAATTCTCTTTCAGACTAACAGTCTGCTCACTAGTTCCCCCTAGAGGCCACTACATACCCTTCCGGGGTCTCTCCCACCTACTATTCTAGTGTGCGGGTGTCAGCTCCATGGTTCCACCTAGTGACCATAGTTCCAATTGCAGTGGGGTGACTACACGGTTTTCTGGGTGTAGTACCCCTTTTGTGGCACCTACATGGTGGGGTGCCACATATTGACGCGAGTATTGTCTCTGAGATAGAAATATGTGGCGCCCCTGTGACCACGGTGGCCACATAGGGAACTGCAGCCAGGCAGAAGGTAGACAGTTTGTGCAACAAACACCCTCACAGCACACACACCCACAGGAGCACAGCACCCAACCTAGAGCCTGGGACTCTAGGCGGGCAAGGGGTGGTGGGGTTTATAGGAAAGTGGGTGGGAAGGTAGGTCAGGTGGTAGACCAGTACAAAAGGAAGAAAAGAGGAGGAAGGAGTTAGTAGGCCATAATGAGCTGACCAGAACAGACAAGAACAGAGTGACACTTCCTGGAGGGATAGGGCTCTCTGGAGACGCAGAATCCACAGTGACACGGATCCATGGAGAGAAAGCTCATCCATAGCCTGCAGCACAAGGGAGAGTGAAGACCGGACCGGTGCCACCGGGTCCGAGGAGTATGGCAGCGTTGACTGACTACCGGCAGGGTAGTTTCCCCTGATTGTACCTGGATAACCACACGGGTGGGAAAGAGCCGGTGATCCCTTGCAAGACAGGGACACCTAAGCTAGGCTGCAACCAGAGTGTCAGCTCTGAGGGGGACTGCTGCTACACGCCGGCTGTCCAGACAAACCTGCGGGGAATACAGATTCCAGATTTGTATTCCTACTACAAGAACTGGAGGCTAAGCAACATTATAGGACCCAGCTTACCGCCCATACACATAGGGGGAAGCCACACACAAGGGACCGAGTTGCCGTGATACAATTCACTGAGAAGAGCATAGAGAGAATAAGCCTGAAAGGACACTGAGAGAGAGTGAGGGGTCACAAAGCAACAGCCTGGCTGTAGAGGGTTCAGAGTTACCGGAGTTAACTGAACTGTGAACTGAACTGTTGTAAATTGTGTGACTTGGAAGAACCTGAGTAAACCCGGTGAACCCTGTTTCAGTCTCCCGTGTCTGATTCCAGGTACACAGAACTGTATCTTATCTTTAGACCCTGTCAGGAGCAGCCCGACCTGCGGCGGGCTCATCCATCTAGCTGCAGCCCATCCATCCCTCCATCCTCCTGGCAGAGCTACGCTGCAGTGGTGGTTCCCTCATTGACCACAACCCATGGGTGGCGTCACGACAAACTATCCCTGTAAATACCCCTTTTACTTGTGAGAACCGGGGACACGGTTCGGATCAAGACCACCGTGAAATCCCCAGCAGTACCCGGGTCCGGTACCGAGTACCCCGTCCCAGTGGGCTTTCACAAATACACACAACACAAACAACACACACAACACACATACACAACACAAACCACACACACAAGACCACACACAACACATACAATCAGAACAAACCACACACACAACACAAACCAGATACACAACACAAACCACAGACACACAACACAAACCACCCACACAAGACCACAGACACTCACATTCACAACACACAAGATCACACAAAAAACACACATACACAACACATACACAAGATCACACACAACACACTCTCACATATACAACACATGCACAAGATCACACACAACACACACATATGCTACACAAACCACACACACATACACAACACAAACCACATACACAACACAAACCACTCACACACAACACCACACACAACACATACAATCAGATCAAACACTCAACATAGAACACACATAAAACACAGAATATGCACAGCACACATACACAGAGCACCCCCCCACACACACAAAGATACACAATGTACATACACTCAAAACAGGACACAGTGCACACACAACACAAAAAGAGTAAACAAACAGCACCCATAACACCCAAAGTCACAACACAGAACACACACAACACATACACACAGCACCCACACAAAACACTACAAACACATATACACTTGACATGCCCACTCCAGGGCCGGGGAAGACTCAGGAACCCCGCAGCAGTTGTTCTTCTTCACTTGGCAATAAAGGCCGTGGCGGTGTCATTTTAATAAATAGGGGTAGATGACAGGGGATGACAAGGGAAAGGGGTATTCGTGATGCCACCTGCGGTATGCAGCCAGGGCAGCCGCCGCTGCTGCAGAACCTCTGGGGACGGTGACCAGCAGCTTGGAGGTTTCTGCTCCCCACAGGTGGAGCACGGCACGGTCCCCAGGGCAGTAGGATAGAGGAGTCAGTTCTTACATTGGCAGATGCTCACTGGGTCATCAGTACGCTGATGTCTCATGCGGCCTCTGCGGCCGGTGGTTGCCGCTAACAAAAGTCTCACACACGACAGCTGCAGTTCTGTTACTTTTCCTTGGTGGTTTCAGCATGGCCTCCAGGTACGTCTCTTGCCAACCTCCGGTTCAGCCTTGTCTCCAGAACTGGGTTAGTGCAGTCAAGCCTCAGTTGGTGCCCCTTTCCTTCCCATTAGGTGTTTCTGTCTCTGGTGGTCCCCTCGCATTAAAAGCTTATCTCCCCGCTCCTAACTTAGCGCCTCTGCAGCACAGAGCTTAAGTACCGACAGCCACGGGAGCTCTTGTACACATCCTGGGCACTGCTCCCTAGTTCAGCCGTCTTCCCCAAGTTATGTTGGGTGTTCGGCCACAGCTCCCGTTAGAAGCCTGGGCCTCTGGTTCAATGGTTCAAGCTTGAAGCATCCGTGCCGTGTTCTGGGCCTGGTACCTGTGTCATCCACCAGCCGTCTCATTCCGTACCTCAAGGGATCCCTTCTTCCTCTACACCTCTCGGTCTTTCCCTCCCGAGGCGAGCGTTCTCATCCTCCAGCCCATGGGAGTCAGCACCACACCACTCCTACATTTCTGACTTCCACTCCATTCCTTTCTTGATAGTCTCTCCTCTCCAACTCCCTTGACTACACTTCCCTCTCCTGCTTTTGTAGCCTGGGTCCTCCCTCTGGGTCCACCCACCGTCCCAGGGACCTACGGGTTGTGTGTTTGTGTGTGTGTGTTTTGGCTCAACTGCACCATCCCAGCACCTGGAGAGCAGAGGCACAACACTCCATAATCGCAGGAGTGCAGTACCTCTGGTGGCGGCCTACCCGGTGGGGTGCCACACACTCAACACAACACACATAACAAATACACATAGAACACGCAATACACATATCAAACACATATGCACAACACACACAGAGCACACAATACACACAGGGGAGGGATTCAAATTTTTAACAACAGGTTCCGTGTTTGTGTGCAGGGAAATCACGCCCATTTTACACCTCACCCATTGTAAAGCCACACCCATTTTAAACCACACCCATTTTTAAAGTTACACCAATTTTAATATAAAACCACACCCATCCTAATCCAAACATTGCTCAAACACATACGAATAAGGGTGCAATAGGATGGTTGTGAAAAATTGAAGCGATATTGGAACCTAGCCACTCTGCTGCCTGAGGCGCACTGCAAAATGGCGCACCACCCATCCCCCAGACACAAGGATGTCAAGGATGCCATCACACACACTTACAAGAACCACACAGAAGATTCCAGAACAAGGATCATTAATGGCAATGGCAGGCCTGGCACAAGCATATAGACACACATTGATGGCGGCAGAGCGGTGGTCCTATAGGCAGACAGACCTGCATCTTTATAGCCCAGGTGGTAGCACTGATTGCCAACCTATTATCTATGGCACACGCCTACAAAACTCTGGACGACTCCAATGTGGCCACTGCGGGCTGTCCAAAGTTAATAGCAGGGACCTTCCAATTAGGTTGAGCAAAGGATGTGGGAGTGGGAAGGGGGACAAGCACCACTAACCAACTGCCACTCGGGAGAAACATGGCTGGATGTCTGTATGCACTGAGGGGCGGCACTGGACCTCGTGTGTAAGTTATGGACAATCAGTCCTGCAGCAGAGGGACAATGCATCCTGCACCAGGGGTGCACATAGAAATCATGGGGACCCCATAGTAGAAGTTCTAATTGGGCCCTCCCCATAAAAATATTTTGCTGGGTCACATAGATACATACATATCTCACAACTTTGCTGCCCTTACAAAGTAATTCTTCTCCTAGATTCCTCTTTCATTGCCCCCATAAAGTATTATGCCAACAGAAGTTCCCCACAAACACTGTACGATCCCCCACAGTGATTCCTCCACACCCACAGTATGATGACCCAACTGTAAGCTCCTCAACTACCCTGACACAGTATGATCTCCAAATGTGACTTCCACATAGCCCTCCATACAATATAATGGACCTACATACAGTATAATGGCCCCTAAACATCTTCACATTGTATAATGGCCCCCAACGCAGCCCTCAAGTAGCCCTGCATAAAGGCTCCATCATACTCCTCCAAGTATTTTCATACCCCACACAGAGCATCAATTACTGTAAGAGGCAATATTCCTTAGAATACAAAAAAAATGTAGTGAACATAAAGTTGTTTTTGCTTAAAAAAAAAGTACACTTACAATTATGTGGTTCGGCAATCAACCCTGAATGTACAAGGGTTACAAGGTGAAAGTAAAGTAAAGTGATGACATTGGGGTCATTATTATGAACTTCCATATAGTATAATTGGTTCCCTATAGTCCAGAGTGCATTATAATGGCTTCCATATAGCATAATTGGCTCCATATAGTCCTCCATATATTATAATACATCATCCGAAGTTCTTCATATATTATAAAGCACCACCATAACCCTTTATATATTATAATGCTCCCCCATAGTCCTCCATATATTATAGTGCACCTCCATATTCCTCCTTATAGTATAGTGCACCCCCATAGTCCTCCATACAGTATATTGCACCCCAAAAGACCTCTACATAGTATAATGCACCTACTTAGTCCTAAATATAGTATAATGCACCCCCATAGTACCCCATATAGTATAATGCATCCACCGTAACCTTCCTTGTAGTATAATACTCCCCATAGTCCTCCATATAGTATAGTACACCCTCATAGATCTCCATATAATATATTGCACCCCCATAGTCCTCCTATATTATATTGCCTATTACATAGTTTCCCAATAGAGTACTCACTGATTAAAAAACAAAAGTAAATACATCTCTTCTGCTCCGGTCTCCTCAGCATCTGCTCTTGTGGCGCTCCACTGGTCAGGCGTCACAGTAGGGGTACTGCACCCATAAATGTGTGTGCGGTTATCCCTGTCACAGTGAAATGCAGGGTTTGTAGGAGGCTCCCATCCCAGCACTCCCACACACCCATCTAGGCAGATGGTAAGGGCCCATACCCTGGGGGGGGAAGTTAGGGGAGGAGGGAGGTAGAAAAACGAGTGTTTCTAGTTTGCTTCGAGGGATGAAGGAGTACGGGAGCCCTGAGCGAGAGAAGGGGACTTCAAAAGAGGGAGCCTGGAGAGAGAGAGAGAAAACAGGCAGCCCAGACTGAAGGAGGGGACCCACCAGATTGGAGTGACCATACTCCGGAGGGAATCCTGGTCGTTACACCTGAGTGTCGGTTTCGAAGACGCGGCACAGAGAGTCCAGCCCCTGAGTTTTAACACCGGTCATCGTGGGTCCGTTTACCGGCCCTGATACCCACCGGGGTTGAGCTCCAGTGCAGACAGAGAGGAGAGCGGGAAGCCAGGACACTCAGAATGCACCCCAATAGGGCCTGGTACTAAGCGGGCTGTTCCAGGACAGGCAACTGCAATGGGACACAGGTTAGAGCAAGGAAGACATACCACGGGAAACTCCTAGAGACTCTGCAACCCACTGTGACTACCCGGCCGGCTACCCTTACCTAACAACTATTGACTTATGTGAACTGTACCACCATTAGCATTGTTCCAGTAAAGTACCCGGGTAGAGTGACAGAGTCTCCGAATAATTATTTTCCTTCTGCACTTCAAATTGTTTATCTCCATCATCAGCACTTCCATCACTACAGGTGCTTCCCTGCCCCGGGCCAGATCTACCTGCGAGGAGCTGCACCGTTACAGCTGCTATACCATCGCTTTCCTGAGGTCTGAAGCGGCGCTGATGCCTAATCACTAGAATCTGCGGGTGGCGTCATGATAACTTATACATTTTTATTCTCATTCCAACTACCCCTTTTTAGTTGACCACAAGAGCCACGGGTCTGGGCAGGCAACCAGTGACATGCCTACAGCAGCAGAGGGTCCAGATAGCCGAGACCCCATACCCTGGTCTGGTCACTCTGCCGCTCTGCACTTCTCAGTACAGCGGTGCTCAGTGATAACTTCATTGTGCCCATCCATGCTGAGCTGCAGAGGGCGGACAGCGGCGGCTGAGACTCTGGAGAAGAATGCTGCCGGGAGAGGAGGCCGGGACTATAGGAGCGGGAGCGGCATTCACAGGAAGCTACCACTAGTACGTACACCTCATACACACACGGCTCTGCTCCATACACCCCGTACACACTCAGCTCCGCTCTGTACACCTCATACACACATGGCTCCGCTCTGTACAACTCATACACACGCGCCTCCGCTCCGTACACCTCATGCACACGTGGCTCCGCTCCGTACACCTCGTACACAGGCGGCTCTGCTCCGTACACCCCGTACACATGCGGCTCCACTCCGTGCACCTCGTACACATGCCGCTCCGCTCCATACACCTTGCACACATGTGACTTCGCTCCGTACACGTCATACACACGGGGCTCTGCTCCATACATCTCGTACACATATGGCTCCACTCCATCTATGAATAAGAGCTCAGTGACGCTCAAAACACGTCAGGCGGGGGGTCTGCGTACCCATATTCATATGTAAGCTTATGAAGAAAAAAAAAAAATTTAAATGCATGGAGAAACCTGTGGTACTGGATCTTCCTTTTTGCTGACTCCGCTCCGTACACCTCCTACATGCTCAGCTTTGCTCCGTACACCTCATACACTCAGCTCCGCTCCGTACACCTCGGACACTTTCGGCTCCACTCAGTACACCTCATACACATGCGGCTCCGCTCTGTACACCTCGGACACGCTTGGCTCCGCTCCGTACACCTCGTACACATGTGGCTCTGCTCCGTACACCACGAACACGCTTACCTTCGCTCCATACACCTCATACACTCGGCTCCGCTCCGAACACCTCGGACACTCTCGGCTCCGCTCCGTACACCTCGTACACATGTGGCTCTGCTCCGTACACCTTGTACACACGTGGCTCCTCTCCTTACACCTCGTACACGCTCAGCTTTGCTCCATACACCTCATTCAATCGGCATATCTCCTGAACGCCGGTCCATTCGGTACACCTCGTATGACTCACCGTAGCCGGGTCTTCACGTCTCGGGCGTTGTTTCTCCCTATCACGGATCCACTTATGAGGCTGTGGGGCCCGGTGGACCAGATCAAAAGGGGTTGGCTGAATGGATAAAGGTTAATTCTTAGTTGTCGTGACGCCACCTGCGGGAATTCCGGTGATTTCACCGGCGCTGCTTGGGCCTCCGGGGGATGTACGGCAGCAAGATGGGACGCTCCCCACAGGACGAGCGGGAGTCCCCGGGGCCAGGAGCTGCACTTGATGTTGTACGGCAGCTTTGTGATTCTTAGCATGCGGAGTTGACCAGGTTTGAAGAAGCACAGACACCAGTGTTCTCTATGACGGGACTTTTACTGTAACCGGCAAGATGATACAGGGTATACAGTCAACAGTTAACGGACCGGGTGGTCCCAGCAATGACCGGTGTTGTTTCAGAGCTCCGCGGTGTTCCTCTTTCCTTAACCTTTTCTATTTGCCGATGTCGACTTAGTGCGCCAGTTCGGGTACAAGGGGGCTACTTGAATTTTCCTGCCGGTGTAATTACTGCCTGGTGTGAGGGGAGCCTGATTCCTTATGGTGGGTACTCCGCTGGCAAGACGGCTTGGTTGCGGCTGCAGTGAGGTGCTCCTAAGAAGCAGTTCCTTCACTTCTGGTTTGCGGAGCTGCGGTGAACGACTTGCTCGCCTCGGAAACAGTGATCCGGTGGTTGGTGGGCGCGGTTGAATTTTGATCCGTTTAGGTAGTCGCCCAGGTTCCGGTTTAGGGCACCGAATAATGGCGCCAACCGGTAGGTGGTCTTCAGGGCTGCATGGCACTGTGCAGAGCCCACTTCTCCTACGTTCCCCTCCTTGCGACCACACTTCTCCTCTCCTCTCCTACTTTACTCCTGCACACTACTTGACTCACCGTGGCCGGGACTCCGGTTTAGACAGCCGATGCTTCCTTCCTCCTTGTCACGGGTGGACCGCGCCTGCCGGTAGTGAGGCCCGGTGTAGTGCAGATCAAAAGTGTTGAAGACTTCTTGGTGGAACAGATTAAAGGGGTTTTAATTTATTCGTGACGCCACCTATGAGTAGATTCGGTAAGGACTACCGACGCTGCGGAACCTCCGGGGGATGGACAGCAGCAAGATGTTACGCTCCCCACAGGCTGAGCGGTGATCCCCGGAGGCTGGAGCTGCTTAAGATGTTGTGCGGCAGCTGCGGTTACCTTGTAGTGCGGACGGACAGTTCATAAGGAAGCACGGACACATAAAGTCTCTGCAACGGGTCTTTACTGTAACCAGCAGGCAGTACATGGCATACAGTGGTTGGGTAGTAGACCGGGTGGACTCAGCAGTGATGGTGTCCCTTAGAAATCCGCAGTGTTCCTCCATTCTAACTAATTGGTTGCCAGTGTCGCCCAGGAATACCAGATCGGGTACGGGGAGGCTGCTTCAATGCCCTATCCATGGTTTATGTTCTGGATGTTTTGGGGAGCCTTGGATCCCTCAGTGGGTACACCGCTGGTTAGACGACTGGAAGTTGGCTGGTGGTGGGGTGCTCCTTTGAAGCTGCTCCTCCACGCTTTTCTGGTTCGCGTAGCAGAGGTGAACTGCTGCCAGCTCCGGTACCAGTGAACCGGCTGTGAGTTGTGGGCACGGGAGTCTTTTGGGAACCCGTGTGAATAATGCCCAATCCCGGTTGGTAAGGCCTCAGGTGCTGACACCCGACCGGTGACGGCCCAGGGGCTGCACGGGGTGCGGAGCCCCCGCTCCTCTCCAAGTTCTAGTTCTCGACCCTTCTTCTCCGAGTTCTAGACTGTTCTTCTCTATTCTGTCTAGACTATTGTGTGTGTTCTACTACACTTCCCTAACACTCCACCCACCAGGACCTATGATTGGCCCTCTGTTCTAGGTGATGCATGTAGGGTTGGATTTCTAAATTAACCAGGTCACTGCTGTGTCAGAGAATATTGCGGCTGCTTTTATGGCTGCAATACCCTCTTGTGACGCACTCGTTGCGGGGCGCCACACTCCCCCTTGGTTGAATACGCTTGTCCCCAAGCATCACACTACCCACATTACAGAGGTTTTTATATTTTATAACAGGTAATACACTTTTATTAATGACAGGTCATTGTATGCATAAAAGTGAAAAGGTGAATAAACAGGTTAACACATTGTGCGGACCCGGCGGGCGGTCGGCTGTCCTTAGGTAAAAGTTCAGGCTGTAGCCGCCAAGTCGCGGTGTTACTTTGCAAACAGGAAGAAGTCTCTTTAGCTGAAAAGTTCAAACAACAAAAGTCACTTATGGAGGACAGTGTTCCGGACTCGTATAGCGAACCACCCGTCACAGCATACATGTCGCTCATAGGTTACTATGTCCCCTCTATACAAGTCTCGGTTTGGATGCCCTTGCGGTAGGTGCGCCCCACAAATACTTCGGTACTCACACCCTCCTCCCTTACAAATCCCCACCCGGTGGATAAGTTGAAGGTGCTTACCCACCCGGTTTTACGGAATTGTTCAGGCAATGGAGACTGGCGGCGGGCCTCGGCGCGAGCCTGCATGTTGGCTTGCAGTCGAGTGTGCCACTCCTCTCTCCGGATACGACGTACCTCTTCGTCGGAGTGGTGCGGCGTGTGGATGAAGTCACTACGGCGTGCTGGTTGTTGAACCGCTTGAGTTTGGTGGGCAGTCTGTAGAAAAGCCCGTTTCAACGGGACCGGAGAAGATGTGGCTGCGGCGGCACCCGACCAGTGCACCCGAGCTGATCGCCCGGCAGAAGGATTCTTTGTGTCTCCCCAGGCGAACCCGGTGTAGAGGTCCTCAGCTGGGCTGTAGGTCTCGTCGTCATCCTCCTCGATCTCTCCCTCGATGACTACGTCGGGCTGCTCAACTGACGGAGACGATGGAACAGAATCCTCTGGGTCGATGGGTGGCTGTGCTGCAAAGTTCTCCTCGGGGTCGTTGTGCAGGACTTCCAGGCTGCCTGCCTCTTCTTCTGTAGCAGCGGGAAGTGGTGTTTCGATCCCGGTCACCAGGTAGGCCTCGGTATTTGCAGAGGAGGCCTCCGGTTCAAGGGAGAAACCGGCGACAGTCTCAGTATTGTGGAAACTAGTTGCGGGTTCCGCAGGTGGAACCAGGTATGTGTCGGCTTCTTCGTGGGTGCGTATTGGAAGCTCCGGCTCAAGAACGGGGTCGGCTGCGGGTTTAACTGCTGGAACGGGTCGAGCTGTGGCCTCCACAGGAATGATACAGTCTATGGGCTCCGGTGACGAAGCAGGACAGGTGGTGGGCGACGGTGAGGCGGTAGAAAATCTGGCGATGTCGTCTGGGCTTGGAGAAGCTGTACCCGGTCGGCTCTGCTGCATCCCGTGGTGTAGTCTTCTGCCTAGGGTCACACTCCAGCTGCGAATCGTCCACTCCACAGTCTCTAGTAACCGCACCCGGAGGTCTTGTAGAGCCTCTAGCCAGAAGTCGGGGCTGCCGTCTATGGTAAGGGCAGGACCCGCACCCGGTTGGCCTATGGCTGCTCTGGCCTCCGCCTCGACTTCCCGCATTAGGTCTTGGAGTCTCATGCTGGCCATTCTCTTCTTCGGAGGGAAACCACACCCGTTCAACCGGTAAGCGTTCTGGTAGACCTGGTGAAGAAGGTCTGTGACACTCCCATTTCCTCTGGGCTTTTGTAGTCCAATCATGGGAAAAGTCTTTGGGGTCCGCCCCCATGGTTGATTCGAGCAATCAGGGCGGACAAAGAGTTTGGCGCCTTTTGTCTTTAGCCCTCCCACGATGAGGGGGGGTTGACTCACTCCTGGGCTTGCACGTGGCGGCTTCTTGTGGCGGGAACGCCATCTTGGGCGCCATCTTGTCCCAATGGTGAAAAGGTGGGAAAGTTCTTTTAGGGACGAACAAAGTCCAAATTGTAGACAATAAAGTCCAGTTTAAGCACATTATACCCGTTGGGTAATGGGCCTGCTCGCATCCTGTTCGTGACGCCATTTTCTGACTCACCGTGGCCGGGACTCCGGTTTAGACAGGCGATGCTTCCTTCCTCCTTGTCACGGGTGGACTGCGCCTGCCGGTAGTGGGGCCCGGTGTAGTGCAGATCAAAAGTGTTGAAGACGTCTTGGTGGAACAGATTAAAGGGGTTTTAATTTATTCGTGACGCCACCTATGAGTAGATTCGGTAAGGACTACCGATGTTGCGGAACCTCCGGGGGATGGACAGCAGCAAGATGTTACGCTCCCCACAGGCTGAGCGGTGATCCCCGGAGGCTGGAGCTGCTTAAGATGTTGTGCGGCAGCTGCGGTTACCTTGTAGTGCGGACGGACAGTTCATAAGGAAGCACGGACACATAAAGTCTCTGCAACGGGTCTTTACTGTAACCAGCAGGCAGTACATGACATACAGTGGTTGGGTAGTAGACCGGGTGGACTCAGCAGTGATGGTGTCCCTTAGAAATCCGCAGTGTTCCTCCATTCATTCATTCCTCCATTGGTTGCCAGTGTCGCCCAGGAATACCAGATCGGGTACGGGGAGGCTGCTTCAATGCCCTATCCATGATTTACGTTCTGGATGTTTTGGGGAGCCTTGGATCCCTCAGTGGGTACACTGCTGGTTAGACGACTGGAAGTTGGCTGGTGGTGGGGTGGTCCTTTGAAGCTGCTCCTCCACGCTTTTCTGGTTCGCGTAGCAGAGGTGAACTGCTGCCAGCTTCGGTACCAGTGAACCGGCTGTGAGTTGTGGGCACGGGAGTCTTTTGGGAACCCGTGTGAATAATGCCCAATCCCGGTTGGTAAGGCCTCAGGTGCTGACACCCGACCGGTGACGGCCCGGGGGCTGCACGGGGTGCGGAGCCCCCGCTCCTCTCCAAGTTCTAGTTCTCGACCCTTCTTCTCCGAGTTCTAGACTGTTCTTCTCTATTCTGTCTAGACTATTGTGTGTGTTCTACTACACTTCCCTAACACTCCACCCACCAGGACCTATGATTGGCCCTCTGTTCTAGGTGATGCATGTAGGGTTGGATTTCTAAATTAACCAGGTCACTGCTGTGTCAGAGAATATTGCGGCTGCTTTTATGGCTGCAATACCCTCTTGTGACGCACTCGTTGCGGGGCGCCACACTCCCCCTTGGTTGAATACGCTTGTCCCCAAGCATCACACTACCCACATTACAGAGGTTTTTATATTTTATAACAGGTAATACACTTTTATTAATGACAGGTCATTGTATGCATAAAAGTGAAAAGGTGAATAAACAGGTTAACTCATTGTGCGGACCCGGCGGGCGGTCGGCTGTCCTTAGGTAAAAGTTCAGGCTGTAGCCGCCAAGTCGCGGTGTTACTTTGCAAACAGGAAGAAGTCTCTTTAGCTGAAAAGTTCAAACAACAAAAGTCACTTATGGAGGACAGTGTTCCGGACTCGTATAGCGAACCACCCGTCACAGCATACATGTCGCTCATAGGTTACTATGTCCCCTCTATACAAGTCTCGGTTTGGATGCCCTCGCGGTAGGTGCGCCCCACAAATACTTCGGTACTCACACCCTCCTCCCTTACAAATCCCCACCCGGTGGATAAGTTGAAGGTGCTTACCCACCCGGTTTTACGGAATTGTTCAGGCAATGGAGACTGGCGGTGGGCCTCGGCGCGAGCCTGCATGTTGGCTTGCAGTCGAGTGTGCCACTCCTCTCTCCGGATACGACGTACCTCTTCGTCGGAGTGGTGCGGCGTGTGGATGCAGTCACTACGGCGTGCTGGTTGTTGAACCGCTTGAGTTTGGTAGGCAGTCTGTAGAAAAGCCCGTTTCAACGGGACCGGAGAAGATGTGGCTGCGGCGGCACCCGACCAGTGCACCCGAGCTGATCGCCCGGCAGAAGGATTCTTTGTGTCTCCCCAGGCGAACCCGGTGTAGAGGTCCTCAGCTGGGCTGTAGGTCTCGTCGTCATCCTCCTCGATCTCTCCCTCGATGACTACGTCGGGCTGCTCAGCTGACGGAGACGATGGAACAGAATCCTCTGGGTCGATGGATGGCTGTGCTGCAAAGTTCTCCTCGGGGTCGTTGTGCAGGACTTCCAGGCTGCCTGCCTCTTCTTCTGTAGCAGCGGGAAGTGGTGTTTCGATCCCGGTCACCAGGTAGGCCTCGGTATTTGCAGAGGAGGCCTCCGGTTCAAGGGAGAAACCGGCGACAGTATCAGTATTGTGGAAACTAGTTGCAGGTTCCGCAGGTGGAACCAGGTATGTGTCGGCTTCTTCGTGGGTGCGTATTGGAAGCTCCGGCTCAAGAACGGGGTCGGCTGCAGGTTTAACTGCTGGAACGGGTCGAGCTGTGGCCTCCACAGGAATGATACAGTCTATGGGCTCCGGTGACGAAGCAGGACAGGTGGTGGGCGACGGTGAGGCGGTAGAAAATCTGGCGATGTCGTCTGGGCTTGGAGAAGCTGTACCCGGTCGGCTCTGCTGCATCCCGTGGTGTAGTCTTCTGCCTAGGGTCACACTCCAGCTGCGAATCGTCCACTCCACAGTCTCTAGTAACCGCACCCGGAGGTCTTGTAGAGCCTCTAGCCAGAAGTCGGGGCTGCCGTCTATGGTAAGGGCAGGACCCGGACCCGGTTGGCCTATGGCTGCTCTGGCCTCCGCCTCGACTTCCCGCATTAGGTCTTGGAGTCTCATGCTGGCCATTCTCTTCTTCGGAGGGAAACCACACCCGTTCAACCGGTAAGCGTTCTGGTAGAGCTGGTGAAGAAGGTCTGTGACACTCCCATTTCCTCTGGGCTTTTGTAGTCCAATCATGGGAAAAGTCTTTGGGGTCCGCCCCCATGGTTGATTCGAGCAATCAGGGCGGACAAAGTTTGGCGCCTTTTGTCTTTAGCCCTCCCACGATGAGGGGGGGTTGACTCACTCCTGGGCTTGCACGTGGCGGCTTCTTGTGGCGGGAACGCCATCTTGGGCGCCATCTTGTCCCAATGGTGAAAAGGCGGGAAAGTTCTTTTAGGGACGAACAAAGTCCAAATTGTAGACAATAAAGTCCAGTTTAAGCACATTATACCCGTTGGGTAATGGGCCTGCTCGCATCCTGTTCGTGACGCCATTTTCTGACTCACCGTGGCCGGGACTCCGGTTTAGACAGGCGATGCTTCCTTCCTCCTTGTCACGGGTGGACTGCGCCTGCCGGTAGTGGGGCCCGGTGTAGTGCAGATCAAAAGTGTTGAAGACGTCTTGGTGGAACAGATTAAAGGGGTTTTAATTTATTCGTGACGCCACCTATGAGTAGATTCGGTAAGGACTACCGATGTTGCGGAACCTCCGGGGGATGGACAGCAGCAAGATGTTACGCTCCCCACAGGCTGAGCGGTGATCCCCGGAGGCTGGAGCTGCTTAAGATGTTGTGCGGCAGCTGCGGTTACCTTGTAGTGCGGACGGACAGTTCATAAGGAAGCACGGACACATAAAGTCTCTGCAACGGGTCTTTACTGTAACCAGCAGGCAGTACATGACATACAGTGGTTGGGTAGTAGACCGGGTGGACTCAGCAGTGATGGTGTCCCTTAGAAATCCGCAGTGTTCCTCCATTCTAACTAATTGGTTGCCAGTGTCGCCCAGGAATACCAGATCGGGTACGGGGAGGCTGCTTCAATGCCCTATCCATGGTTTATGTTCTGGATGTTTTGGGGAGCCTTGGATCCCTCAGTGGGTACACCGCTGGTTAGACGACTGGAAGTTGGCTTGTGGTGGGGTGCTCCTTTGAAGCTGCTCCTCCACGCTTTTCTGGTTCGCGTAGCAGAGGTGAACTGCTGCCAGCTTCGGTACCAGTGAACCGGCTGTGAGTTGTGGGCACGGGAGTCTTTTGGGAACCCGTGTGAATAATGCCCAATCCCGGTTGGTAAGGCCTCAGGTGCTGACACCCGACCGGTGACGGCCCGGGGGCTGCACGGGGTGCGGAGCCCCCGCTCCTCTCCAAGTTCTAGTTCTTGACCCTTCTTCTCCGAGTTCTAGACTGTTCTTCTCTATTCTGTCTAGACTATTGTGTGTGTTCTACTACACTTCCCTAACACTCCACCCACCAGGACCTATGATTGGCCCTCTGTTCTAGGTGATGCATGTAGGGTTGGATTTCTAAATTAACCAGGTCACTGCTGTGTCAGAGAATATTGCGGCTGCTTTTATGGCTGCAATACCCTCTTGTGACGCACTCGTTGCGGGGCGCCACATACTCCTACACGCCGCCCACCATGACCTGATTGGCCCTCTATTCTAGTGGTGCATGTAGAGTATGGAGCTCTGAGTGTTAACCATGTCATTACTGAGACGGAGAATATTCCAGCTTCAGTCAGGGATGCAATACCCTCCTGTGACGCATTTGTTGCGGGGCGCCACACCTACACACGCGGCTCCACTCCGTACACCTCGTACACATGCGGATCTACTCCGTACACCTTGTACCCATGCGGCTCTGCTCCGTACACCTCATACACACGTGATTCCGCTGCTTACACCTCGTACACACTCAGCTCCTCTCCGTACACCTTGTACATACATGGCTCCGTTCTGTACACCTCATACGCACTCAGCTCTGCTACATCCACACCGTAAATACCTCCTGAACGCCGGTCCGTTCGGTACACCTCGTACACATGCGGCTCTGCTCCGTACACCTCATACACACGTGGTTCTGCTCCTTACACCTCATACACACTCAGCGTTGCTCTGTACACCTCATACACTTGGCTCCACTCCGTACACCTCGTACACACACGGCTCCGCTTCATACACCTTGTACACACATGGCTCCGCTCTTGGAGAGAGGTGCCCTCCTGTTAGTAGCCTGCCAGGCACGTCCTATCTGACTGCCTTCCCTGCACTAACTAACTGTCACTCAAGTTTCCTGCACTAACCTAGGCTCCACCCCCTTTTGGACCTACTGAATAATCAGTCCCTTGCTCTAAGGTGGCCTAGTGTTGTGTGTGAATTCAGACTCCATAGATTAAACCCACAACTACAGAGATACTACATATGTTTTCAAAGTGTAAACCTCCCTGTGGCACCACAGTGACCCAGGGCAGAATCTCTCCTGGAACAGATGGGTCCGCTGGAGCTGCGGTAAGGGAGAGGATCGTTAGGGAGGGGGCCGCCAGTTGGCTGTGCTTGGTGCCCTCCCTTTCCGACTGCTGCAGCATTTGAGCCAGGGAATCTCTAGTCAACAGAGTAGGCGCAGACCCTGTGCCCGCTCTGAGGTGGGGAACGATCAGCCACCACATTGTAATCCAGTGGAGACTGCACAACCATCGCTAGAATGGGTAGTGCGGTGCAGCTGGCCAGCAGCGGGTCACGTACGGTGCACCTCCTGCTGCAGGGAGCCTTTATACACTCACCCTGGCTGCACGAGAGGGATGTAGGTCAGGACACAGCAGCTAGTATCATTGCAGGCTTCCAGACTCACACATAGTGCCTGCCTCTCCCCCCGGTGGATGCGGCTTCAAAGATACATGAGATAGTTAGGCAGAGTGGCATGCAGGTACATATAGACTCTGTTTTGGGGTGATTGTATCCTCCCATACAATGGCAGTAAGTGACCCTACACATAAGCAGTTGCCCTAACCCCCCTTTACAAATCTTCACAATATGAAGCCACCTCTGTAAGGGCGCTTTCACATTGGCGTTCGGCACCGCAGCGTATGGACTGCATAAGCATCTGCAGTGCTGAACGCAGACATTTTCATGTGGACGCAACAGTGATGGGTCTGCAAGCGTTCACATGAAAATGCCCATAGAATTCCAATGTGATCCGCAGAGTTTGTCTGCGGTGTCCTGCGGATGGCCGTGCGGTCTCATTGCCCTCCATGTATGATTTGTATGCCTGCAGAGCCGTGCGTACAAATCATACATTCTCAGCCGCACAGAAAATGCAACATGTTCCTTTTCTGAGCGCCGAGAATCAGCACATGCGGACGTGAACGCGGCCATCTGCAGGGCACTGCATACACCGTGCGCCCTCATGTTAAACATGGGGTTGGACGATGCATGCGGTCTGCTCGCGTTCACCCATCGCACTACGATGGAAACGCCAATGTGAAAGCGCCCTAAGCCAAATGGTGGCACTCTGCTCATTTGGGCCAGCACTCCTGCAGCTGTTTAATTCCTGCCCACTGATGTATTATATGAGTAGGGACACAAGTTAGTGCAGCTGAACAACAATCAGCTAGGGCCTCTTATCTATCATGAGTTGTAAACCCTATTATCTTCGGCTCTCTCACAACAAGGAAGGAGAAATCCACGCTTGGTGAACGCTAGGCACCGGAGGCTCATACACCGGGTTATGCAGCCTGCATAACCCGGTAAGGTTAGTAAAGCATCTGAAAAACCCTCTTGCCCCCAATTCCTCCCAGCAGATTTCATCCAGGAGCGCTCCTCTGTATCTTTTTTACTCATTTGCAATTCTGACCAGTATCACTTTATGAGATAAACTCTGGTATGCTTCAACATGTCCCAGTGATTCCACAATTGTTTTACAGCAGTTCACAGCCATGACGGGTATACCTGTCATTAAGGGGTTAATGATTTTACCTGAGTTCACAGTTCATCAAATCATTTCCCCACCCAGCTGCATGTTATGCTATTGAGCTGGGCGGGCAAATGCTCTGACGTCACAGCAGGAGGCGGGACAGGCAGCCGGGGGTGGGGATAAGCATTACCTTGCTCTGCCTGCGTCACCAGCACAGGGAGCAGAGACAGAGCGAGGAGGACGTGATTGGCAGCAGGGAGGCGGCACAGAGATACAGGCAGGCGCACCAGGGACCACCCATTTGGCTCCAGGTTGTAAGTTTTACTAAACTATTATCTCTGGGTACTGGGCGCCATCAGACATGGGGGACCCCTTGCCTGAATGCAGCAGACATGCTGCATTCATTGCTGCCCTTAGCTTCTAATATTTGGGGGGGTGACAGGTTCTCTTTAAAGAGTGTAAAAATAAGAATGATTAAAAAAATAGTTTTTAAAAACCTGTAAACAAAAAAAATTACATAAGGCCCCATTTACACACTGCTTTTTTTGCTGCGTATTTTTAAGCACAAGCTCATCACAAACCAGGAGTGGGTGATTAAACATATAAGTGGAGCACTTGTTGCTATGGGTAGGGACACACTTCATTTCCTGATCAGTTTTCCTGATCAGTATTCATCAGTTTGTGTGCCAAAACCAGGAGTGAACCTTGCAGAGAAAAAGTATAATTGAAAGATTGACACCTGTTCTGGGTTTTGGAGTCACTCCTGGTTTTGGCACACAAACCTGATGAACACTGATCAGGAAAACTGATCAGAAAAACTGATCAGGAACTGAAGTGTGTCCCTACCCTATTAGACCTTTCCTCTAAAGGTGGGTTTACACGTTTCAATATTGTTGCGATATCGCACTTCAATGGTGCGGGAACGCGCATTTAGTGCACGTTTCTCCCGCATCGCATCGGAGGTTTACACGTTGCGATTTCTGTATCCAACGTCCGTACAATGTCTACGCCCCCCAACCCAGGAATGACCATTTAACATGGGAGTGAATGGGTGACGTTGAACATCGCATCGTAGTTGGGTTGTCATACAACACGATCCGGCTCCAATCTCCATTCAATATCGGAGCATTGAATAGCACGCTCATTCAATCCCCGATATCGCATTGACATTGTTCCTGCATCGTATTGGACGTTCACACCATACAACGCAGGAACGATATCGGCTCCAACGATCGAACCACGTGACTTTTCATTGAAATTGGACGCCGATATCGCAACGTGTAAACCCCCCTTGAGTGTGCCACTCCCGGTTTTGATTGTTCCACTCCTGACTTTTTTGAGCTTGTGCGTAAAAATACCCAGCAAAAAAAGCAGTGTGTGAATGGGGCCTAAAAGTTCAAATCCACCCCCCTTTTCCCCCAATCACAATAAAAGTATTAAAAAAAAAAAATACATGTATTAAATCTGTTAATGAGAGCCGTAAACTCCGTAACGGAAAAAATGGTCCAAACACCAAAATTCTGTTTATTTGGTCGCTGCATTATTGCTATAAAATGTAATAACGGGTGATCAAAACTGTGGATCCCCCCAAAAACGGTATCATTAGAAGCATTATCTCAAGACGCAAAAAATAGGCCATCACACAGCCCCAGATCCTGAAAAATGAAGACGCTACGGGTCGCAGAACATGGCGCAAAAAGTCAGTTTTTTATTTTTTCAAACTTCTGAATTTTTTTTCACCACTTAGGTACCAGTAAAGGTATACATGTTGGGTATCTACGAACTCGTACCGATCCGAGGCATCGCTTTTACAATATAGTGAACATGGCGACTAAAATACCCAAAAACAAACAAACGTGTTATTGCACTTTTTTTTGCAATTTCACTGCATTTAGAATTTTCTTGCAATTTCCATGTACACTATATGGTAAAATAAATTATTTCATATGAAAGTACAACTCGTCCCGCAAAAAACAAGCCTTCATATGTTTATATTGACGGAAAAATAAAAAAGTTATGGCTTTTGGAAGCAGGGGAGCAAAAAACGAAAATGAAAAATTCCCTGGTCATGAAGGGTTAAAATGTCCACCCTTGTTCTTTTGGCCCCTGTAAGAGCGAATTAAAAAAAATAAATAAATAAAATAAATAAAGGAATAAATAATTGGCATTCGGATTCAGAAGGACGTTACTGTTCCAGAGCTGATTCCGCACCCGGGACGTGACAAATTACGGACACCGGTTAGCTCCCCGAGGGCTCCGCTAGTACTTTTAAACGGACTGTGGCGGTGGTTTTCCTTCAGCACCTTTGCGGATACCTAATGCTTTAGCCATTGAGCGTTCACGTTCGTGGCCTAGCTTTTTCATTTCCTGTCATGGAACCTCAGAGATTTTAGTTGCGTTATGATAACTTTAACATTTTGTCAGGGCTTTTCATGTACATGGTCTTGTTTATGGGATAAAGCTGATTTTGCTCAGACATCCCGGAACTATTCAAAGATGCTGAACAGGAAGGTGTTTATTCCCTGCTTCTCATCCGGAGGGTGCCATACACCGGTTGATGTCAGTGATCTGCTTGGCAGCGGTTCCGATACTGCAGAACTTAAGGTAAGATTTTGTATACACGGGATCCATGGTGGAGTTTATCCAGTTTGTTTTCAGATTCCTCAACGTGGGAGGCCACTGGTCATTACATTTCACTCCGGCAATCCCAGGTTGTCCAGCTCGGTGTTAAATATTCATTATCAGTTTTTAAACAAGAAAGGGAAGGCGGTGAAGGTAGCAGGTTCGTGTGGGAATGATACGTTTTGCTGTTTCTTTATTTACAAGTACTGCTACAGCGTTATTACTGGGCTGTTCTTTTGCTGTGCCTTGCAGCTCTGAAATTTGTCGCCTCCAAGGATTGTTCTGCTCACTACGGTACACTTACCTGTTTATGTCATTGTTCTGTTATTAAAAAAAAAAAAAAATGTAATTGTCCCTTGCTGGGATACCCACCCCCCAATGGCAGGTTTTCTACCCTCATCCATGTTGAGGGGAGGGTCGCTTTTCCTCCCAGAGGATTTGGAACCAATTCCGTTTGGGTAGGAGTTGTTACTAAATTGAACATATGGGAGTAATTCATGTGGAAAACTTGCATGTGGTCTGTGCAGCATCCATGTTTTATTTTCAGATATCGGGTTGAATTGCTATGGTGTGAAACTGTTAGCAAATGTTATTGTTGGAGTATATATTGGGGGAATATTTTGCTATGGTACATGTAAGTAGTATGTATGGGTGTTGGGCGACGCACGTCTATATGGGTATTCGGGTACGTGCGGGGGTACACGTGTATAAGAATGTGTGTGCATGGGTATATGGGTATGTGCTGTTGCATCTCGGGTACATTGGCGTATAGTTAAGAAGTTGATTTGTTTAAGTGTTTCAATGCTTAAAGTGAATTCGGGTTATGCGGAGACACTGCAGGCGGGTGATCCGTTCCAGGTGTTTGTTTCTGTTAGCAGCAAGCCTCAATCATCAGTACTAACGTGAACGCTACAGTCTACGAACATTTCCTTTGGAGGAAGATCAATTGGTTTTCGGCTTGAAGGTCCATTGGGAAGGAAGGAGTTAAAATGGTGTTGAGTGCCGCCCGAAGTAGTGTAATTGCTTGGTTCGTTTGCAGCCTGGTCGTCCTCGTCATCGACGTGGGTGATGGCGTCCTTGGCCTTGTTCACGCTGAGGAACTGTTGTCATCTACAAGAGCCGATATGGGTAAATTCCACATTTTCCAATTTGGGGTCAGTTATTCGCAAGGTCGTTCCCAGCATGGGGCAGCCAAACACCTGGAAAGATTTTGGGCCAGTATATGCTTGGCTTACCTTAGGTAGCCGCTTTCCAGTTTTCGTTAATTCAAAGGGATATGATACTCCTCATTACTAACTGGCGTTGGTATTTGGGGTTTTTGTTTGTCAGGTTTAATTGGTGGATCATTGTGTCATCCTCCTCTCTAGGATCTAAGTTGCCAGTGTGTTGGTTTATGACCATCGGGTGGGCGGTCGCAGCTCAGTCAGTGTCTTCCTTGCTCCTTGGCGGTTGGTGTGTGGTTATGGACGAAGGATAACATGCTCCGGGAGTCCAGTTGGGCATAACCCTTCGATACACACAGGTTAACAGGTGGATTTGTGCCTAAGATTGAGCTGCGGCCAAAAAATATACCACAAAAAGATGAGATGGTGCTATTTTGATTTTTCATCTCCAATAAAGGTTTTGGTTGAAAATTTTGTGTGTGAGTGTCATTGTGTGGGACGGAATTGTTGATGGGTCTTGTCAGTCTGCGGCCGGAACCATAAGAGTGGGAGCGATGATGATAGGTGGCCCCTGCCTGCTATTGAGAGCTTCATCTGACCATCAGCCCCGCGCCACCACTGCACCGCCACTGCTCTGCTCCTCCCTGCTCTCTGCAGTCACAGCCCACGCTGCTCTACTCTTCACAGCCCAAGGGGACGCCGGGGAGTGATGAGAGAAGAGTGTCCATGGGCTGCGGCTGACAGATCATAGCTCTTGATCTTCCCGCTTCGGGTAGCCGGCTACTGTTTTAACAACCGGCTCCAGCGAACAGAGGAGAACCAGGCACATCCCACCCCTGAATACACATATACAGAACACACAAAACATATACACACAACCCATACACACAGCACACACATAACACGCAATACACATACACAGAACACACACATACATACAGCACACACAACACCCACACACATAAACTCCACATAGAACACACAAACACAACATAGAATACACACACAACACATATAAACACAGAACACACAACACACACACATACAGCACACACAACATACATATACACCACTCATCACCACAGACAACACACATACACAGCACAAATCACACAAACTACACACAAGACAAACTACACAAGACCCACACTCCAGAAACACACACACAACAAACTCAACACAAACAATACACACAACATGCCACACAAGACACAAACTCTTAACACATACACACACATTGGCACTCGGGTTTTGCTTATGAAACATGTTCATTCTGCTGTTTGGGGACACATATAAGTGAGATATTTATCAGGATGATTGGCTGCTTAGTAATGTCGATGAAGGGCACAAGCTGCAGTTACAGGATAATTGTTTTTTATCTGTAAAATTGTATTATGAGACTCCTGACCCATATTAGCGCCATATGAGTAAAACATAAAGAACAATGAAGAAATGATCAATGAGTAGTATCCCTCCAATACATCTGAGAAACAGAAGTAATATATGGATCTTACTTTCCTGAACTTATAAATAATTAATAATATCTCCATTTACTATTTCTCTCCTTACTTTATTATTCTTATTATGTGTCAAAGTTTCTATGTCAATAAAAAAAGAAGAAAATCACATAAAGACATAGGTTGGCTGATGGAAAGTTTGTTGTGTGTGTTGCATAACAATTACATATATTACATGTGATTTCCTAAGATATTTAACAACATCTTTGCGTTGCATTAAAGTTTAATTATAATACGTTAACCTCTAATGCAAAACACTCTATCAACGAAAAACTAGATCAGATGTTGCTACTTAATTTATTAATAATAAAAATTATAACAATAATAATAATAATAAAAATAAAAAAGCAAACACAACATTCTCCTAGGATGAAAATACCGTAAATGGTTTTAATAATTCATCAATATCAATGATTGCAGGGTTCTTCCATCTCATAAAATGATTTTTTTATAACTAGGCTATATCACCAATTTACGATTGATGTTTGATCTGACCACTTCGAACCCCACTGATTCTAACCCCTTGCAACATCCAATCACAGACGCTCACAGAGCACGAGCGTCTGTGATTGGCTGTTGACTGTGTCAGTGAGGTGAATATGCAGAAAGTTTAATAGACAGGGCCGGAAGTAAGTGAGAGTGAGCGCAGGAGGGCAGACCAGGAAGCAAGCAGTGCGAGACAGGTAAGATGATCTGTGTGTGTATCTATAGTCTAATGTAGAACAGAAGTATTAGTGCATTTGCGCTAATGCTTCTGCCCTAGGGATGGGCGAATCTACTCGCTAGGACTCGTTACTCGGCGAGTAGTAAGGGACTCGCAGGACTCGGTACTCTGCGAGTCTCCCAGTGATTACTCGCGAGTCTAATGCAAATCAATATCAATCCTAGTTTTGTCAGAAACGCTGAACTAGGATTGCCATTGTTTGCATTAGACTCGCTAGTAATCACTGGCTACTGTGCCAGTGATAGCAGGGAAACTCGCAGATAACTGCTGTTTCTTTGCGAGCCGAGTCCAGCTGTCTTCTCTGTGCAGCTCCAGGGTCCTAGAGCCCGCCTGCTCACAGACATGATGTAGCAGTGCTGAGATTGTTCTCAGTCTGCTCATTCCCTGTGTACAGACATGAATGTCTGTGCACAGAGATGATGTAGCAGAGCTGAGATTGTTCTCAGTCTGCTCATTCCCTGTGTACAGACATGAATGTCTGTGCACAGAGATGATGTAGCAGAGCTGAGATTGTTCTCAGTCTGCTTATTCCCTGTGCATAGACATCTATATTTATGCACAGGGGATGTAGCAGAGAGGACATCGCGTTTTGGACTGCGTCGGACGGAAGAGGATTTTTTTAATTAAAGATGGAGTCCCTAATGGCTTTTTTTTTTATTTCTAATAAAAAATTTTCCTTGTGTTGTGTTTTTTTTTAAAACAATTTAATAGAAATTCATGGCGGTCATGTCTAATATTGGCGTGACCGCCATAAATTTCGGGCTTAGGGCCAGCTGATAATACAAAGCTGGCCCTAACCTCTATTACCCAGCGTGCCACCGCCACCAGGGCCGCTGGAAGAGCGGGGTTCAGCGCCAGAGGATGGCGCTTCAATGAACGCGCCATCTTCTGGGGCGGCTGCGGGCTGCAATTTGCAGCGGGGGGTGCCCAGAAAGCTTGGGCATCCCTGCGCTGCGGATTCCAGCCCCCAGCTGCTTAGCTGTACCTGGCTAGACATAGAAATTGCGCGGAGCCCAACGCATTTTTTTTTTATTATTTCATGAATTTCAGAGTCAGAATCTCAGAATTTCATGAAATAATTAAAAAAAAATGCGTGGGGCTCCGCGCAATTTCTATGTCTAGCCAGGTACAGCTAAGCAGCTGGGGGCTGGAATCCGCAGCGCAGGGATGCCCAAGCTTTCTGGGCACCCCCCGCTGCAAATTGCAGCCCGCAGCCGCCCCAGAAGATGGCGCGTTCATTGAAGCGCCATCCTCTGGCGCTGAACCCCGCTCTTCCAGCGGCCCTGGTAGCGATGGCACGCTGGGTAATAAAGAGGTTAGGGCCAGCTTTGTATTATCAGCTGGCCCTAAACCCGAAATTTATGGCGGTCACGCCAATATTAGACATGACCGCCATGAATTTCTATTAAATTGTTTTAAAAAAAAACACAACACAAAGAAAATTTTTTATTAGAAATAAAAAAAAAAGCCATTAGGGACTCCATCTTTAATTAAAAAAATCCTCTTCCGTCCGACGCAGTCCAAAACGCGATGTCCTCTCTGCTACATCCCCTGTGCATAAATATAGATGTCTGTACACAGGGAATGAGTAGACTGAGAACAATCTCAGCTCTGCTACATCATCTCTGTGCACAGACATTCATGTCTGTACACAGGGAATGAGCAGACTGAGAACAATCTCAGCTCTGCTACATCATCTCTGTGCACAGACATTCATGTCTGTACACAGGGAATGAGCAGACTGAGAACAATCTCAGCACTACTACATCAGGCAGCAGGCAGGCTCTAGGACCCTGGAGCTGGCAGCCTGTACAGAGGAGACAGTATCTTATCTGTGCGAGTCAGCGATTACTTACAAAGTAAATGAGCAATGCAAATAAATGACAAAACTAGGATTGCTTCAGGCTGAAGCTTCCGACACACATCTGCGATTTGTAAATCTCACACTACTCGCTATTACTTGCTTCCCCATTCATTAACATTGGACTCGCTAGACTCGCAACGAGTAGCGAGTCCTGTGCTCGGACTCGCTAGAGTCAAGCGATTCCGAGTAATTTAGGATTCGCCCATCACTATTCTGCCCTAGGTAAGCTGCACACATTCGACAATTATCGAACAAAACCCAAATGTCTGACTATTCAGCTGTCACGTACTTAGATGGCGCTGACATTGTTGGATGCTGCTGTGTATGTGGTTTGTCTTTAAGAGCTGCACGGTTGATGGTTGTGAAGGTCCTTGCCTCCTGTGGTGTGCTCCAGAACTGCAGTCACTATTATGTTCAATTGCTGGTACAGGATTTAATGTGTGACTCACCTGGAATCCCCTGCCCCTGGCTTTAAATAGCCTTCCCTCTCCTCTGTCAGGTGCTGCTGATAGCTATGTGCTCTAGGTCTTGGTGCTGTGCTGATGCTTAGCTGCTGGGCTAAAATCTTTCCTTGGGAGAAGCTGTGATTCCTGACCCGTGGGTGGAGGTAGGGGCCCTCAGCCTAGGGCTAATAGGAGTTTTAGGGTACAGGGTGGCAGCTTAGAACTCCTCACCATCAGAGGTACCTCTGAGATCAGGGCGAGTCAGGGACCCGAGTATCAGGGTCAGATTGGGCTCTCCTGACCCCCTTATGCCCAATTCACCTACCTGTTACCTGATTCCCTTACCTCCCAAGCGTGACATCAACAAAACGTTAGAGTTCGAGGTGCCGAACGAACATTGTTAAATTCAGTCTTGATTTAAAATGGGCAAACATGTTAGAGCAAAGTTCGATTATCTCTGTTCACAAGGTCTTTTGCTTTTGTTCTTGGGTTGATATGCACATGTCAGACCAAAACACGTTCATCTCTGGGACACAGAACCCAAACCCACCTCCTTCCTGAGCGGTATGATGACTGGGCATTCCCATCTTGTTTATACTTGCATATAATAGTTTATACTGATGAACAAGGCACTTTCAAGATTCTGGAAATTGTACCCAAGAATGAATCAGACTTGTGCAAGTCCACGATTGTCTTCCTGATATCTTTGCTGATTTCTTTAGACTTTCCACCGATGCTACACAAAGTAGTGTGTTTCAGGTGTGCATTACATTACATCCACAGGTGTGTCTTTAGTTAACTCAGATGTTGGCAGTATCAGAAGCTTCCAAAGACATGACATCATCATATGGATTGTCCCAAATTGTTTAAAGGCATAGTAATCTAAATGCATGTAAATTTTGACTTTGCTGAAAGTAATAAAATGCCTTAAAACATTATTTCTTTCTCATTATTCTGGCATTTGGCAAATATTAATAATTATGGTAATCTTAATTGATCTAATACAGGAAAGGTTTATTCTGATTTCATGTTAGTGAGAAAAACATGTGACTTTTTACATAGTGTATGTAAACTTCTGGTTTCAACTGTAGATAGATGGATGGATAGATAAATGGATAGATTCATAATAGATTAGATAGATAGATAGATAGATACAAATCAAGTAAATGGAAAGCAGCACTCTTTAGATCAAGTCACATTTTCAGGGCTTTATTTTGTGAGCAGGTTATATATTAAAGAGGACCTATTAGCCCCCTGGTGCTTTCCAAACTGAAAGCACCCCTGAATGCACCATGTATGCTGCATTGAGGGAAGGAGTCCCCCATGTCTCTAGTATAAAACACTTTACATACAGCATAACCTGGAGCAAGGCGGCTTCCGGCGCTGACGTCACCAGCAGGAGGTGGTCTGCTGCCGAGACTGCTCCCGCCCATTACTCGCTCTGCATTTGCGTGACTTCAGACGCAGAGCAGCACTGAGCGGCCGAGGAGGGGAGACACATAAAGGAGGTGTTACTGAGGGGGCAGGAGGTGGCACACAGAGGGCTGAAGGCGGGGAGGACACCAGGGAACAGAGAGGAATCATTACTGAGTAAGTACCTTCTGGCTCGTTAACTGAACACTTTATAAAGTGTTTTATACAACTTAGGCTGGGGTCACACATAAGCCCCTGGTCCGTTTTTTGCTTCATTTTTGTCTTTTTTTTTTTTCTAAGTCCAAAAACTGACAGAAAAATGGATTGGATGTAATAAACACCCTGTCCGTTTTTTTTCTGGACCTCAAAACATTGCTCTGTCCGTTTTTGAGCCAAAAACGTTGCTAGCAACGTTTTTGGCATCAGTTAAGAAACGCATGCATTTTTTTAACATGGGGCCCTATGGGAAACGCATGCGTTAACGCATGGCACATATAGGCACCTGCGTTAACGCATGCGTTAACGCATATGCGTTTTTAATGAAAAAATGACTAAGTCCAAAAACGTCCAGGGGTGCAGGAGGCTCAAAAAGCACCCTATAAAAAACGGATTGGTGATGAAAATCACTTCCAAAAACGGACTTCTATGTGTGACCCCAGCCTTACAGGGGGGTTAGATACATGTGGACCCCTTCCATGAATGCAGCAGACACGCTGCCTTCAGTGCTGCATTCAGGGGTGCTTTCAGTTTGGAAAGCACTAGGGGGTGACAGGTCCTCTTTAAACATAACATTTACTATATTATAATATTATGTGTCAATATACTATATTTTGCCACATAGAGGTTTGATATAATAGAAAATAGTGCACGCATGTGCACTAGAACTTTCTGGATGCTATAGGAGCATTAGATACACAAGGATAAGAATAAGCAAATCTAATATACCCGATTAAAGACAAATGTGTGCAAGGAACATCCAATGAGTCCTGTTATGCACCACTCTGGCACTATAATACATTTGTATGTATTTGTAAGATATGTAATGTAGTAGTTATTCTGTGAAGTATTATTGTCACTAAAATGGATTGTACGTGTACCAATTTTGAAGATATTGTGTAGATAACGTTGATAATTGATTAATGATTTCTATGTAAATGAGACTGTAGAATAGTCACATAAACACTAATGTTTTGCTGGAGGAAGGTCCATTGTGAGTGAAATGTCGTCCTGTACACACCTGATGGCACAATAAAGCCTTGAACACCTGATTTGATCTAAATAGTGCTGCTTTTTATTTACTTGGTTTGTATATTTTTCACAATAGAAGATTGTTACTGAAGAGAATTTGAACCTATTTTCCCTATACTGTGCTGCTTGAATGCATTTTTTCTATAGATATATAATAGAATAAGATAGGTAGATAGAAAGATGATAGATAGGGTACCGTTACACACACTAATAATTGTGCAGAGATTGTTCGCAGATCTCTGGTTGCAGTGAAATCATGGACACAATGTTCCATTTTGTGGCCGTGTACAAATGTAACAATGTGTCCATGATTTCACTGCAACCAGAGATCTGCAAACAATCTCTGCACAATTATCTGTGTGGGTAACTGGGCCTGTAGGTAGATAGAATAGATAGATGGATAGATAGGATAGAGAGAGAAAGATATGATGGATAGATATAGTAGATACATATTATGGTACCTTTACACGCCGCTACCGAAAGGTAGAAACCGGAAGGTGTCGGAGACAATTGTACCTTTTACCTTGAAAACACCGCGTAGTGGCGGCGTGTAATTCAGGTTGTACCTCCCTGTCTCTTTGGATACCTGTCTTTCAGCCGTGCTGAAAAACAAGCATATATGAACCCTATGGTAGCGGCGTGTAATCGGGGCACAGGTACGGAATTTGAGTTCCCTGGGGCGTGCTTGAGCGTCATGTATACCACGCCCCATCAGCTATCATTGGTGGGGAGTACTGTGTACCCATTGGTTGTCCGTGCACAGGGCGGCATATTTAACGATCTGACCAGTCACACTACACATTTGCTATAGCGTCATGTATTAGCCAGCCTCCCTGCGCTGGCTGGCCAATCATGATGTTATTGCATTGTGCAATCACCGTACGAGCGCCGCGTAATACACAACTCTGTCACGCCTATGTAGTTACGGCACACAATATGTACGCCCAGATTCCCTTGTGGTAGCGGCATGTAAATCAGGGAAGGTGCTCCACAGAAGGTAACCTGCGGCACCCGTTGGCACTTCCAGGGAATGAAAATACCTTCTGTGGAGCACCTTGTGGCGGCGTGTAATTGCGGTATCAGGTACCGTTAGCAACCGTTGAAAACACGCGCGTGCACGTGCGGTGCCTACTTGTTGCTACCTTCGGTAGCGGCGTGTAAAGGTACCATTAGATAGATTGATAAATAGATAGATAGATTTTCCAGCTGGAAAAAGGGTGTGTGGGCCCGAAACATAGCCATCATCTACTCCAGGCCAGAGATAAAGGTGTCTCGCCCCTGACAGGGACCGTGGGGTACTCGGAACCGGGCCCTCTCATCATCTTCTGGGGCTGCGGAATGTCACAGTGGTGTGACCCGGTTTCTGATCCTCTCGTTAGGCGAGCAGTTAAGAGGGATTTGGAAAATGAATTAAAATAAAATAAAACAAAAATCAAAGAGTGTCATGACGCCACCCATGGAATGCAGCCGGTATAGCTGCTGCCGCAGTCAGGACTACTGGGGATGATGAGGGTCGAAGCAAGGATGGTTCTGCTCTCCATGGGAAGAGTGGGTCCCCAGGGCTACCGAATAGTCTATGGATATGATGGATTCATTGGGGTGCAGGGTTCATGATACAGTCAGGCAGTCTTTTGATGCCAGTTTATGAAAGCAATCTATGTCCCTTCAGGCGCAGTAATCACAGTCTCACACAGCATAGAGCTTTAACTGAGTTTACTCTCTTTCTCGGCAGATAGTTAGTTTACAGACAGTACAATGGCAGCTCCTGTGTGGTCTAAGCAGCCGGGATTGCTCATCACAATCGCCCCCTTTCGTGTGCATTTCATGGGCCTTTTCGGTTTGTCCATACACTAGCTACGGTCTAGCAGCCACGGTTTTCAATGGGCTACATGCCAGATCCCCTAGTCCAAATACTGCGGCCTTCCTTTTGCTGCGCTAGAGGTTGGGTCACGGAACATAAAGACCCGCACCCTGCCAGGGTTTGTGGCTGGAGCAGAGAGCTTCCTTGCCACTTCAGCAGAAGTGGCACTCTGGTTCTGGCCCAGTCACTCAGTGTCCCAGCTGATTCGAGCACACCTTGGACTCCTTCCTTCTCTCACCGCAGTCTACTGCCCGGAACCCGGACAAGCCTCAAAGTGGCACAGGCAGCCGGGTCCGTGTCCTCTCAGTCCTGTATGATGGTGTTCTCGCCTATCCTTCTGACTGAACTTGACTCTCTGGTGTCTCTTGGCTGACAGGCCTACTGAACTTGGTGTTGTGTCCTTTTGTTACCTCCCCTAACCGGGTCCTGTACTAACTTCTCCACTCCCCGCTTGTCTCCTCCTGACATCCAGTTGCTGGGCATAGAGTCCCAAGTCTCGGGATCGGAGTGTGTTGGGTGTGTGTTTGGGGTGACTGGACTTACCGATCCCGGATGCTGCGCCATCTAGTGGTGACTAGTCCGCAGGGGCGCCACAAAGGCATAAGATCATCATCAATCATTAGAGTGCTGCAACTGCTTTATTTCACCATAGATAGATAGATAGATAGATAGATAGATATTAGATAAAATGGATAGATGGAGAGAGAAATATGTTGGATAGAGATAGTATATATTAAGGTACCGTTACACACAGAGATATCTGTGCGGACATTGCTTGCAACTCACTGGTTGCAGTGAAATCTTGGACACATTGTTCTATTTGTACACAGCCACAAAATAGAACAATGTGTCCATGATTTTACTGCAACCAGTGAGTTGCAAGCAATGTCTGCGCACATATCTCTGTGTGTAACGGTACCTTTAGATAGATAGATTCTTAAATGACTATATGATAGATAGGATAGATAGATAGATAGATAGATAGATAGATGCATTGTTGATAAACATGTCATTTCGCGGTAGGATTGTGTGAGCTCGGTGACATTCCAGGAGTTCTTCTGCTCTCTCCAGCTCAGTCAGTAGATGTAGCACTAACTTCTCTGTTCTCGTCTGTTTCACAGCTGTGTGACGCATAAGCTTTAAATCTAACATTAGTAAAGAGACATTGGAACACCAGCTGATATTAAGTCCCAGAGAGTATAAGGAGGATGGCTATATGAAAACCACTGCTAAAATCTTCATTGTTTTTTTCCCATTTCTCTATTGTAGAATACAAAGATTTTTAATACAAAAACTAAATCATAATTTTTAAGAATATCCAAATCCACCAACAGGAGAATCACCCAGATACATTATATATACAGGCACAGGATCTGTCATCAGATGTCATAGTACCAGATACATATAATATTAAAGCGATCAGTTAGAAGGGGTCCGAATGGCCCTATAATCCTGAGGATAGGTGACCACTTTAGAATTCCAGCTAAAGAATGGGGAAACTCATTTTTATATAAGGTAAGAAATCCAAAATGTAAAAAGGATTGAAAAATCTTTCTGACATTGGTTTTTATATGACGTGCATCATCAATACTAAGAGGTCTATTGTTTAATGTATGGAGTTTGTATCATAAATCTGATGACATCTCCATATCATATGGCAGACAGGGGATCCTATACCCATTACTCCTTTATTAGCCAGATTGGAGCTTCAACAAAGAGTGGCTACAGCTTTGCTCCACAATGTGTTTAATTGGCACAGAATGGATGATACTCAATATCTTCTTCAATGCCTCTGTGGGAAAAGGTTTGTGTGAATTCAATTTTCTTCAGAACAGAGGTTTCTGCAGTAAGACCTGCTGTGATAAGTTGAATGCCTGTGAGTCTTCATTAGAAAGGGGGTAGCCCTGTGGGGACAATCCCTTTAAAGGAAAAATCCAGGGAAATGTTTAATAAAAATGATCTACAGTTCTACACCAGACATATTTATATTTAACCTAGCAGAGGTTTAACTTAGACCGTGTTGCCCTTTTCTTACCAACAGTTGTGAGTCTGCCCATGTCCATTCTTTAATAATCCATAAAAAAAAATTATCCACATATCTAGACCTACCTGGTTATTTCTTTTAGATCCTTCTCTATACATTCTATATTGTATAAAGATCTGATAAAAGTGGATGTTTTGTTATTACACAAAGAAACTCATCTGGTGCAAACAATTGATCAATTTCCTTGATCAAATTCACCATGTTCACATTATTCTATATCTATTATAATACTTGTGGGGTCAGTCATCTACTTCTGCCGTAATCGTGTCCCCCTATCACGCGATTGGCCAAAACAAGCTGCAGGCGCAATATTAGAAGAGCCAAGTGATGGTAGTTAAAATATGGCGCCCAATAGTGGTACCTCCTATACCACAAACCCACTGCTCATGCAGCGTGCCCAGTCCCCCACACCACGCTGCCCACCCTCCCCCCACAAACCTGTCGCTGTAGCCCGCCTGCCGCATACACGGCAGAATTAGAGCCTCCAGGACCTATGGTGATATTACGGTCATGAATGGAGTCACAGATCACATGGCTCTGACATCACCAAAGGTCCTTTAGCAGACACGGAGTGGGGAAGCACAGAGAGCAGGTACATACAGCAACTTCCCCATTTTCAGCACGCTCCCCTCCCCTGGTCTTCACACGCTCCCCTCTCCCGATGCCAGTCTCTGCATGTTCCGCACCCTTTCGTCCTCCAGTCCCTGTCTCTGCACCCTCTGCTCCCCTCCCTCGGTCCCGTTCTCTGCACGCTCTGCTCCCCTCTTTCCCCTGGTCCCATTTTCCGCAAAACCTGCTCCTCTCCCCCGATCCCGGTCTATCCACGCTCCCCTCCCCAGCACAATCTCCACAGCACACAAAGGGGGAGACAGACAGTGCAACGGGGTAGAGAGAGCGCATAGGCAAAGGAGAGAGCACAGGGGGAAGAGAGACAGCACATTGGGGAGAGAGTGGACAGGGGGAAGAGCACACAGGATAGGGAGAGACAGCTGCCCCCATTTTGATGTCATCACCCTCCAAATACGATAGCATTGGTTTCAGATCTAGTTATGAAATAACTGTCAGGTACAGCTAATTCGCCATACATTATGTTATAAATATTTTGGGTATGAGAGAGCGCAGTCATAATAAAATTAAAAGATAGATGATAGATAAACAGATAGGTTTAAATAAAACTTTTTGATGATAAATAAAGATCAGGAGCCAAACTTTACAAAGAAAGGTCCAATAGTCATGTGTTGTAACATGAGAAAATCACGCTAAGGCACTAACTGCCAATCTCAGCCCATACATCCAAGTGTAGAATATCAATACAAGGCAGGAGGAATACCTTACCCTATTGTGACCCTAAATCAACCCTTACTTGCCACAGGAATTGGTGCTCTGAAAGAAAATAATATAGTGGTGCCCCGATTCCGAATCTGCTGTTCTTACAGAATTTCTGATTATTCTACAGGATAAGTACAGCGTGACAGAATACATTGTTAAAAAGGTTATTGTCTACTGTAAGATATGAGACACTATACCTTATTGCTGTGGGTCTTATCACAAAATCTTTTACGATCCGAACCTTGGGACTTTCCAGTGTCTCCCTTCAATGGAGCATTAGTCAAGCATACACACCTCTTCTCTGTTGATTGTCTATGGGACTGTTGATGGATTGACAATCTGCCAGTCTATTCAATGGATAGAGAACCACTTTTAATTTTGAGAAAATAACTTTAAATGGAAAGTTTCTTGTAGTCTTTTAGTTTTAATAAAAGTTAATTGTGTACTCTGCTGAGGACTTCACCACATACTGCAAAAATATAATCAACCAAACAAGGCAAAAATTACTGTTCCACCACCCCAACCACTCCATAAATCAGACCTCTGCCCTACCCTCACAACCTCCCTCTCCAAAATCACTGAAAGAGAGCTTACTCATCTCCTCTCCAAATCATACCTCATCATTTGTGTACTTGACTCCATCACTTCTCACCTCCTCTCCAACCTCACTAGCACACTCATTCCAGCCCAAACCCATCTCTACAACCTATTGCTATCTTCTGGTACCTTCCCCTCTGCTTTCAAGCATGCCACCATCACACCTATCCCCAAAAAGTCAAACCTTGACCCGATTGCTATGCCCAGCTATCGCTCCATATCGCTGCTCCCATTTGCTTCAAAACTCTTGAGCAAAATGTTCATACTAAACTTTCCTCCCACCTTTCATCTAACTCTCTCCTTAACAATCTCCAATCTGGCTTCCGCCCCATCACTCCACCACAACAGCCCTGACCAAAATTAATAACGACTTATTCACAGCCAAAGCAAACAGACATTTCTCCATACTCCTCCTTCCTATGCCTGTCCTCTGCCTTTGACGCAGTTGACCACTGCCTACTGCTACAGATTATTTCTTCCCGTGGTATCAAAGACCTTGCCCTCTCTTGGATCGCATCATACATTTCCGACCGCACATTTAGCGTTTCCCACTAACACACTACCTCATCATCCCACCCTCTCTCTGTTGGAGTCCCACAAGGCTCTTGTTATTCCCACAGGGTGTTATAATGTAAAGTGGACTCAATAGACCACTGGTAGTTGCTGTGGTAGCTGAATACCCAATGCTCAAGAGACAGGAAAATGAGCTTCATAAAAACAAAGATATTTATTAAAGAAAGTTCAATAAAAGAGGAAAGGTATCCCCATAGGGGGAAGGTGCCTTTTATGCTCAGAGCAGCAGCACACAGTGGAGACCTAATGGGGAACAGGTGTATTCCTATAAGTGTGTGCAGGATGCCAGATGCGCATCCTAAGAACATTCCCAATAGACCTGCCAAGAGAATGCAGGTTCCTAGCAGAGAAGGAAACAGATTATCGCATGAAGCTATGACCAGAGTGAGCAGAACCAGTGGGACTGCGAGGTGAGCGCCGATCTCCCTGCTTTGCAGAGACTGGGTCAATGGCTGAGGGCATGAAAGTACCCCTCCCTTATGCCCTCTCTTCTTCAAACCTTCCAGGAACTTTCTATGGAGGACCGGAGCATCAGTTTTCTCCCTCAGGCTCTCAGGTTCTCTTCTCAGGACCGTATCCCTTCCATTCGACCAGAAAGAGCATTCTGCTACCTCTTTTCTTCATTGCCAGACTGTCCTAAAATTCATAAACGTTTTCAGCACTGACAGGAGAAGGGAAATTACCTGGTTCCTGGAAGTAGCTACTGAGAACAACCAGCTTCAGCAGGGAAACATGGAAAGAGTTATGGATCCATAAGGAGACAGGCAACTTCAAATGGTAGCACACCTGGTTGATCCAGCTAATGTAACAAGGAGCCAGCTTATAAGAGGTAACCTTAAAACCTGGAAGACAGCCATACCTTCTCTCCGGGTCGGATGTCTCTTGTCCACATGTTTCTTGGTTCAAACCAATGCCTGCTTCAGTGAGGTTCTGTTTCCGGTCAGACCTTCATGAAGTCCTTGGCCAGGGACTCGGTTGCAGGATTGCGGGAATCTAGAGGCAATGGAGCTGGAATCCTTGGATGCTGTCAAGAAACATTAACACAAGGGCAGTTAGAGGAGGAATCACCAAAATGGTTGTTGCAGGAAAACTCTGCAACTCAGCAGCAGCTTGGCTCAGTTGCTGTGGTGGCCATTCACGAAGTGACTCAGGTATAGGGTTTGGACTTGATTCACTCGCTCCATTTAGCAGTTAGATTGTGGATAATAAGCTGTGGAGAAGTCTGGAGTGACATCCAACAGTTTACAGAGGGACCGCCAGAATCGGGAGATGAATTGAACCCCTCTGTCGGAGACAATGTGGGGTGTAAGACAGTGAGGCTGAAGGACATGCTGAATGAATAGCTCTGCGAGCTTAGGAGCGGAAGGGAGACCAGACAGCAGACTGAAGTGTCCCACCTTGGAAAACCGGTCTGCCACAACCTAGATTACCGTACAACTGGACAATGCTGGCAGATCTGTGATGAAGTCCATGGCAATGTGCTGCCAGGGAGCAGATGGAATTGGGAGTGGAGGAAGGCGAGTGGCTGTCAGTTTCTTGGGTGTTTTATTGCGAGCACAGGAGGCACAGGCCGCAATGAAGTCTAGAACATCCTGTGCGAGGTGGACCACCAGTAGTGTCGAGAAATCAGCAGTAATGTCTTCTTCTGACCGCGTGGCTGACAAGCTTAGAAGAATGGCCCCAGCATAGGACTCGCTTTTTTTCTTCTTCAGTTACAAGAGTCTTACCAGGAGGAAGATGCAACAGCCTGACTGGAGTCACCGTGATCATCTTAGATGGTTCAATTATGTGCTGAGGCTCCTCCTTTAGGTCATCTGACAGAAAGGACCTGGATAGCGCATCCGCCTTGATGTTTTTCTCTGGGGGATGGAAATGGAGAGAGAAATTGAACTGAGCCAAGAATAGGTAACAACGAGCCTGGTGACGGTTTAGTCTTTGAGCTGACTGGAGATATAACAGATTCTTATGAGCAGTGTAAATGATGGCTGGATGAACTGCGCCTTCAAGCAGATACTGCCATTCTTCTGAGGCTAACTTAATTGCCAGTAACTCTATCCACAATTGAGAAGTTACGTCCACAGGGCGAGAATGCCTTGGAAAAGAAACTACAGGTCACCATCTTACCATTAGGCAGCTTTTGTGTGAGGACTGCTACAGCTCCGGATGAAGAAGTGTCCACTTCAAGAAAAAACTGCTTGTTAATCATTGGTCTCTGATGAGCTGGGGGGGTTGATAAGGCCTGTTTTAGGGAGGCAAAAGCTGACTCGGCCTCAGGAGTCCAATTCTTTGGCTTGGAAACTTTACAAATCAGGGTGGTGAATAGTCTTACCAGAGAGGAGAAGTGGGGGGATGAATTGCCGATAGCAGTTGGCGACTCTCAGGAACTGCTGAATGGCCTTGATTCCCTCAGGTCGGGGCCACTTAAGCACGGTGGAGACCTTCTCTGGATCCATCTCGAGACCTGTATCAGAAATGTTCTAGCTAACACAGGGTAATGACCTCTGTTCAAACAGACATTTTTCAAACTTTGCGTAGGGACGATTCTCCCTTAATAGTTGAAGAACAAGACAAACATTCCTCCTGTGTATAGGTAAGTCAGGGGAAAACACCAGGATGTCGTCCAGGTACACCACCACACAGACGTAGAGCAGGTCACGTAATATGTCGTTGACAAATTCTTCGAAGGCAGCCGGTGCATTATTTAATCGGAAGGGCATCACCCGATATTCGTAGTGAACATTTTGGGTGTTGAAGGCTGTTTTCCATTAATCTCCAGATCGTATCCTGATGAAGTAAGCCCCACAGAGATCCAACTTGGGGAAAATCCTGGAACCTTGAAGGCAATCAAAAAACTCTGGAATTAAGGGAAGAGGAAATTTGTTCTTTACCGATATTAGATTGATGCACGGTAGTCAGGGGCGTAACTACAATAGGTGCAGGGGTTGTGATCGCACCCGGGCCCTGCAGCCTAGGGGGGCCCTAAAAGTACCTTTGGCCTATAGAAAAAGACTAATACTATTAAAGATTTGCAATAATTGGGGGCCCCATTTGAGCTTCCGCATCGGGGCCCCTGGACCTCAAGTTACGCCACTGACGATAGTCAATTCCCGGTGAAGAGACACATCTTTCTTCTTGACAAAGAAGAACTCAGCTACAGCAGGGGAGGAGGACTTCTGGATAAATCCTCGGGCCAAATTCTTCTTGATATGCTAGGACTTGGCTTGAGTCTCTGTAGGAGAATGAGGATATATCGTACCTCGCGGCGGAGTAGATCCAGGAATTAAATCGATTGGAAAATCATAAGGTCTGTGTGGAGAAAGAGTCTCAGCTTCCTTTTTTGGCGAATACATCCACAAAAGACCAGTAGGCAGAGGGTAACCAGTTAAAAGCTGCAGGAAAAACGCGGGGTAAAACCGGGCCATAATGGTTTGAGGCAGTAATCGTGACAGGACTGGCCCTATCACAGGACATCTCCAGATACCCAATCCAGGACAGGTTCATGGAGGCGAAACCACAGAAGACCTAATAGAAGCGGTGGAGAAAGATTCGGTGACACAAAAAAGGTAATTTTCTCCCTATGGAGTACACCGATTTGAAGCTCCACATCTTTGGTGATACCAAGAAAGCGATCTTTCAGGGGTCTTCTGTCTTTGGAGACGATGTGCTGGGACTGCTGCAGTGGAATTATTGGGATCCCAAACCACCTGGCCTTGGCTTGCTGGATGAAATTTCTACCAGATTCGAAGTCCTGATATACCGTCTTGGAGAACTGCACCTTTCCAAAGATTACCTCTATGGATATAGTTAGTGCTTGAGAGGAATCATTCTCACCTAGGGATACTTCTCTTACCTGTCCTAGGTGGAAGAGTTTTCCAACCTCTCGGTTCCACTGTGTTGACTGGAAGCAGGGTGTCCAGCATAATGATGCAGATTCCTAGCGAGCCTCTCCTCCTGATGATTCCACCTCAATTTTATGTGGTTGGCGATTCAGCCACGTTGGTAGACTCAGCAGCCTGCAGATTAGACAGGCAAGTATTCAAGACTTGCATGAAGGTCACTAGCTGATCCTGGCTCTGACGAAGCCCTGCCTGTCTCTCTGGGCTGAGAATCAGGTATCAGCGGAGTCCATGGCCTGGACAAACGCCCACAGGGCGTGATAATGTAAAGTGGACTCACTAGACCAGGGCCGGGGAGCCATTTTTCTGCCGAGGGCCATTTGGAAATTTCTACAATCCTTCGGGGGCCATACAAAATTATCAACTTGAAATTTACCTGCTATATTTGGTTAAACAATCAACTCCCCCTACTGTGATGGCTGGAGCTGCTTCTCTTTGGCATGGGTGATATTGGTCATGTTGCTTCTCAACTGCTTTTCCAGGTTTGCTAGAGCCATAGAAATCACAGGAGAGGCTGGGGCATATACGTCACTGGAGAGACTGAGGCTGGTGCATAGAGATCACTGAAGAGCTGGATTTAAAGGGTAGACAGTTGTCAGGCTGGCATGTGCATTTTGCCCTCTCCAGTCCCCAGGAATCTGCCCGGGGGCCGCAAAAAAGTAATCGTGGGCCGCCTTCGGCCCTGGGGCCTAAGGTTCCCCACTACTGCACTAGACCATTGGTAGTTACAGTGGTAGCTGAATATCTGATGCTCAAGAGACAAGAGAATTTGCTTCATAAAACCAAAGATATTTATTAAAGAAAGTTAAACAAAAGGGGAAAGGTATCTGTGAGGAGGACCCTCTGGATTGTGACATTGTACCATGTAGCGGAGAACCGCAAAGTTTAACCCCTATACAGGGATTCTCCCATTACAACACCAGATGGCCTGAATGCCTCGAATCCTGGACCAGAGGGGTGACCCATACAGATTGGACAGTAGATATGGAAGAACTGTAGAATATGGGCTATGTCGATGAAGAGGATCCTAGTCTCGGATAGGATGGTTCAGCCGATATAAGTATCCAGACATTTCCGTGAGGTAAGGCATGGCCAGCTCGAGGTGAGATCCAGAGTGTCCAGAGGGATCCAGGACAAGGAACTGCCAGCAGCGGATACTGTGGAGACAGAGGAATTAGAAACATGCACAGCAACAGTTTTCTTTTCACAGAGGACAACAGGGTTTGACCTGGACAGGTAACTTAGTGAGAATAAACAAGTTGTCCAAGCACCTCCCATAGGGGGAAGGTGCTTTTTATGCTCAGAGCAGCACTCAGCAAAAACTTAATGGGAAACAGGTGTATTTCTCCTACAAGTGTGTGCAGGATGCCTAGTGGGCATCCTAAGAACATTCCAGGGAAACCTGCCAAGAGAACGCAGGTTCCTAGCAGAAAAGGAGACAGACGGTCGCATGTAACCATTACTAGAGTAAGCACAACCAGTGGGGCTGAGAGGTGAGTGTCAATCTCCCCACTTGGTAAGGACCAGGCCTGTGGCTGAGGGCATGCCAGCTCTATCCTGGGGCCCCAACTTTTCTCTAGCTATACTCTTGGCCTAGGACAAGTCATATAGTCCCATTGCTTCCAGTACTACCTGTCAGCTGACAACACTCAGTTGTCTCTGCTGTCTAGAATCCCAGAGTGTCTGTCAGCTATATTCTCCTTCTTCACCTCTTGCTTCCTAAAACTCAATGCAGACAAAAACCAAACTCATCATCTTTCCTCCATTTCATGTATCTTCCCTACCCAATCTATCAATCTATCTATTATGGTAAATGGCATAACGCTCTCTCTACCAAAACAAAAAATGTGCTCCCTCGTAGTAACTCTCGACTCTGCCCTGTACTTCAAACCGCTCATTCAAACTCTCGCCACCTCCTGTTGCCTCCAGCTAAAAAATATTTTGAGAATTTGTCCCTTCCTCAACCCTCAATCTACTAAAACTCTTGTACATGCCCTCATGCCCTCATCATCTCCCGCCTCGATTACTGCAACCTCCTTCTCTGTGGCCTCGCTTGCACCACTCCAGTCTGTCCTCAACTGTGCTGCCCGACTAATCCACCTCTCACCTTCCTACTCCCCTGTTTCTCGCCTCTGCAAATCTGTTCACTTGCTCCCAATTCTGCAACGAATCCAGTTGAAGCTACTAACACTGACCTACAAAGCCGTCCACAACCTGACCCCTCCCTATATCTATAAACTAATCTCAGAATACCTCACGTAATCTTCGATCCTCCCAACACCTCCTACTTTCCTCTACACTTATTTGTTCCCCACATAATTGCCTTCAAGATTATTTTCCAAATATCCCCCATCCTCTGGAATTCTGCGCCCCAACAGGTCTGATTATCCACCACGCTCGGATCCTTCAGACAGAACCTGAAAACTCATCTCTTCAGGAAAACTTACAGCCTGCAATGACCATTCTGACAACTCACCACCACCAGAGCTGCCGCCTCACCACCACTGGATCTGCCGCTTCACCACCACCAGAGCTGCGGCCTCACCACCACCTGAGCTGCTGTACACAAAACCTTTTGTCTCCTCCCCATTATCCTGCAGAACGTAAGTCCGCAAGGACAGGGTCCTTCCCCCTCTGTACCAGTCTGTCATTTTTAATTTGTTTACTGTAAACTATATGTATGATTTTGTATGATACCCCTTCTCATGTACAGCACCATGGAATTAATAATGCTATATAAATAAATACATACAAAATAATAATAATATTAATATTAATAATACTGGACTATGAAAACCAGGAAAGACCTTGAAGATCTTTGCATAATGGGAAATTGAATATTTGGGTAAGGTTTCTAATTTGATCTTCACAAAGGGTAGAAGGGAATTTGTATTTTTTCTCCATTTGTCTATAAAGCATCATTTTGCTCATTGTTAACCATGGGAGACCGTAGTCCTATTTTCACTCTGGACTAAAGTGATTATTGCATATGCAAAGTATGAAGTCTAACAGTGTGAACTCTCATTCAATCTTCACAACATTATTTTCTTATGGTCATCGTAAATGTTTTTTCTTTTAATATTCATAAAAATCTTCAGGACTTTTTGCAACATTTTAATGAATATGCTTCATGGGCAAATGTATTTCTTTCCATCAAGAATTAAATATGGATTTGTTAAAGGTATAAAATAATGTCTTATATATAGCAAAACTCATTAACTGTTTCAATAGATATCAACTGGTAAAGAAATGCAGGAGGCTGTGCTACATTCCTGTTTTCCACTGCATAGAAGTAGATTTTCAATTCTATCCTGAACAATATATATAATTTATTTTTCGCTTTATAAGACACACCGGATTGTAAGACGCACCCCAAATTTGGCAAAAGAAAAGATAATTTTTTTTTTTAATGTTAAATGGGGTCCGTCTTCTAATGCCAGTGTCCATCTTATAAACAGTTTATATGTCCCAAATCCTGATGTATATGTCCCCCATCCTTGTACATGGCACCTTCATCTTGGTATATATGTCTCTCATCCTTGTACATGGCCCCCCATCCTGTTATAAATGTCCCTCATCCTTGTACATGGCCCCTCATCCTGTTATATATGTCCCTAATCCTTGTACATGGACTCATCATAGCTTACCAACGGTGGGTTGCGGTGGTGGAGTGGAAGTGCAGGAGGCGGAGTCCATGGAGAATGCGGGCAGTGGGGTAAGGCTGTGGGACCAGAGCTGGGGGTGTTGCGGCAATGCGTGCTGGTGGCCACCATTTTCCATGGTCCTGCAGGCATGCTGGCAGCTGCACCTCAACCTCTACCGCCTAGGACTTCCAGAAAATGGCCTCGGAGGAAGTGCATGTGCAGATTGAGATCAGCGGCAATTTCCCTGGAAGTCCTGGGCAGTAAACGTCGAGGTGCAGCTGCCAGCTTGCCTGCAGGAACACAAAAAATGCAGCCGCCACTACCATGACACTACAGTGACAACACCCCCTCCAGGCCCAGTCCCAAAGCCTTACCCCACTGCCCACATCCTCCGTGGACACTGCTTCCTGCACCGCTGCTCCACCACTGCAACCCCCCTCCCCTAGTAATTTAAAAAGAAAAACAAGATTCGGATCATATGACATCCCCCCCATTTTTCCCCCAAGTTGAAAAATGATTGGGTACAGCACGACACATTGTTTTTACATAACTCATGAAGTATAGAATTTACATGTATGTACCACGCGTTAAGTCATCCGTTTGCCATAGACTCCAATGTTAAATTAATGCATCCATTTCCCAAAATGGTCCAAAAAAACTCTGCAGACTGTGTTATGATGTGCGCTACAAAAATACCAATCTAAAACCACCTCAGAATGCTCTGGCCTCACCATTCGCCCAGTGGTTCTCAGGCCTATGAAATAATGCAGAATGTCCTGTGGCCTGTTTGCACCAGAGGAAGGTGTTGGTAGAAGGCACAGATCGTCTACGTCCTCTTCCTGCAGTAACTACACGTCCACAATTCTGGCATGCCTATGTGTTGTCCCTGCTGCACCAGGTCCCCCCATATTACCTTGTTGTAGTGGTGTGTAAATGGGGTAAGGTGCTCTACAGAAGGTAACTTTAGGCACCCGGCGGTGCATCCAGAGATAGATTCAACCTTCTGTAGTGCACCTTGTAGCGGCGTGTAAAGGCGGTGCGGGTACCGTTTGTAACCGTTGGTGCGTGCTTGTGCACGTGAAGCACCCGGTTGTTTCCACCATGCTGTAGCGGCGTGTAAAGGTACCAACAGGGATGCATGGGGGATTTTTAAACTCAGTACAAGAGTTCCACTAGGTGTAAACTTACGTAAAGTTATCATGCAGCCTTGCAGCGCTGAGGTCCTGAGGTCCTGGGTTCATTTCCTACCAAAGAACATCTGCAAGGAGTTTGTATGTTCTCCCTGTGTTTGCGTGGGTTTCCTCCGGGTACTTCGGTTTCCTCCCACATTGTAAAGACATACAGTACTTATAGGATATTTAGATTGTGAACCTCAATGAGGTCAGCATTACTGATGTATGTAAAGTGCTACGGAATTATAGCTCTATAAAAATGAATAAATATTATTATATTATGTTACATTGTTAGTCTACATATAATGTGTTTTTTATTGTCTCTCCTCTCTTCCTTTATTCTCATTTAAATATTTTGTGTGTCTTCTTAGGTTGTTGCCCTATTATGAACACATGCCTCAAGCCACTTGTTCAGTAGACACTATTATGAAGGCCACGTTACACACACAGATACCTGTTCAGATATTGGTCACAGATCTCTGGTTGCAGTGAAATCATGGACACATTGTTCCATTTTGTGGCTGTGTGCAAATGTGACAATGTGTCCATGATTTCACTGCAACCAGAGATCTGTGACCAATATCTGCACAATTATCTGTGTGTGTGACGTGGCCTTTACATATACTGCCTTCATCATGCAGTGTTTTAGTAGATGGGCATGGTGGGTCTTCTAATTTATTACCAAAGATTCTCTGGTTTAAATAGTTATTAACCCATGATGGATTTACTATCAGGTGATATATTACTTGTGCATCTCAATGAGTTAGCATATCATCAAAAATCAATGTAATATTCCCATGTTTCAGGGCATTTCTGGGAGTCCTGGAACACATTGACTAATAAATCAATATTATATTCACCCTTTGATGTATCGTGGAATATGGCAGTGTGTTTTTTTTATCCATTCAATTTTTATTGAGCGTTTAACCAACCAAAGACATAAACCAATAAGAAACATACAGAAAGCCAAACGCTGCTTATTACAAGCAATATCTAGGGGAGGAGGTGGTAGCGAGGGTGGGAGGTGGAGGAGAAAAATGTGTGGGGGAGGGAGAGGAGCATCCTGCCAGGGAATGAGGTGCAACTTTACACTAAATAGTAATCAAGAATAAGCATTAACAGTATCAACTACCTTTTGAGGGACTGGGACTGCCAATAAATGGGACGCCCGTCCAGAAAGCTCCCCAGGGCCCTCTGCCTACTCCGGCAATCTAAGGCACGGTGATATTCATGCTGGAAGATAGACTTAGTTTTCTCTACAAACTCACTCATTGGGGGGGGAATATGTCATTTCCATCAAGCAGCTAAACACAGTCTGGAGGCGATTACGACATGAGATACCATCCGTCTGAGCTCAGAGGGAACCTTATCAATTCCAATGTTTAATAAGGCCAATTGGGGGGAAGAACCTCAACTATCCCTGTGACCGACCCCGACCTCAACAGGCTAACGACAAACATCCAAAACAGGGCAATTTTTAGACAAAATCACTACATGTGGGGCAGCGTTCTCCTCTCCCTACATTGTCTCCAGCACAACGGAGAGAGGCTGATGCCAAAGCACGTCAGTCGCAGCAGTGTCCATCACACCACCAGTCTGTCTTAAAGGCATAGTTTAAGAGTCCAGAGGCTCAACAATGAAAGAGAGTTTATATTCTCCATCAGCATACATAGAACACTATATATTAGCAGAACTATTTACATGGGTTTATCACTATTTTTATTTAACCAACTTATAAACCCTTACGGCATACCACCCCCTAGGCCCCAAATGCCTCTCCTAAGTCACCGGATTGTTCCGGTATAGATCCTGGTCTGGATGCCCCTTGGGGAGGTAAGCCTCTACATCCCTGCGACTCATAAAAACCTCCTCCCCTAGCCCAGGCTAAACCACCACCCATTGTCCAGATGGAAGTCCACCACAGTAACCTGTCATCATTCTCCTAGTGCCATTGCGGGGATGTTCCTGGCTCGTGCTTTGACCAGGAGATTTTCTTGCTCCTTGGCCCACCAGCGCTCTGGGCGGCATTGTCTCTCCGCCTGCTCAGCCTGGAAACGCTGAAAAGCGAAGTCAAGTTGCTCCAGGGCCGGAGCTGGGGCACAGTCCCGCGCATCAGTCATGGTGGCTGCACTGACTTGTACAACAGGTTGGTCCCGCAGACGTTCCCACCACAAATCGCGGGGCTCCAATGTCCCGACCGCCTCTGAGGTTTCAGCCTCATCCACTTTGGGCTCATCCTCCTCTACAGGATCCTCTTGACTGGTCAGCTCCTCCATCTCTGGTTCCACCACCATGGCAGGTATCACCACTGGGACTACCAAGGTATCTCCCTCGGGCACATGAGGCATCACCAGGAGCTGTGACTCGGCCTCAGTTATCTCCCTTCCTTTAGGGACTGGCTGGCGTGTCAGTTGGTCGATTCTGGGAAACTCGGTCTCACCCTGGGGTTGGTCTCTTGTCCTCGGCTCCTAGACAGGAGTATCTGCTAGCCCTGGGTCATCAGGCTCTAGCTGCACAGCTCGCTGGGCAAGGGCATGGCAGGTGTCGGCTTTCCAGCGCCGGAAAGTCCAACTTAGCGATTTGTTCAGCTGGGTTCTCAGGTCTCTGATGGCTGTCTCCCAGAACACAGCATTGCTACCTTCAGCAAGGAGCAAAGTGGCACCCTCCTCTGGTGCTTCAGGGTTGCCAACTTCCCCCATCTCACAGTTCAGGTATCGCAAATTCCTAGATGCCATTGCTGAATCGTCGACCACACCCGTCTCCTTGCTGTTGTTTTCGCCTCTCTTTGCCTCACCCTTCCTGCCGCCATTTACAGTCTCCGGCAGGGGCAGTCCAGTCTCAGGCTTACCCCCTCGGTTTTTCCTTGGCAACTGGGGTGGGTTGGAGTTTCGCGCCTCTTGTTTTCGGACCTGCACATAGGGTCAAGTCTCTGACTCCGCCATTTTGGGGTCCATCAATAAAGCTCTCTTTAAAACTCAGTCCAAGATGCACAGTACCCATTGATAACGGGCACGGGATCCTGTTTGTGATGCCAGAAGCTGACCCGCCCCAGGGCCGTGGGGTACTCACTGGCGTTAAATGAAAAGGGATGTCACTGGGTCCTGTGCCCAGTCCCGTGGCCCTTGTGGTCACTGAAAGTCAGTAAAAATAATAAAAATAAAAGTAGTTTGTGACGCCACCTACGGTTCCGATATGGTTACGAGAGCTGTGAGTCAGACCTCCAGGGTGGTGGTAGGGCAGCGAGATGGTTACACTCCCCACAGGTGGAGCATGATCCCCAGGGCAGTAGTAGTAGTTTTTACACAGGAAGGCAGCTTACCACACGGCCTTGTCATTAGTCCTTTCAATGCAGCAGTGTGCAGCTCCTCAGGCAAGGGAAATAAAGTGTGTCACACCAGTCATAAGCTCTAATCGGATTTACTTACAAGTTCTTAAAGCAGATAGAAAGATGATACAGTCTTTTGAGTCTTTCTGGCCTAGGTAGTCACCAGGGAGTCGGGATGATTCACTCAGGACTCTCGGTGGTATGCCTGCCATTCCCTACCGGTCACTTCACTGGGTTATCTTCTTCTCACAACCATGCAGCGTCTCTGTGCACAGAGCCCCATTCAGCTCCCATGGGTCTTTGGTGGGTGACTCCCGTTCAGGTCCCCCTGACCCTAGTTCGGTGTGCCTTTTCGAGGTGTATACCGGGTCTTATGGCTGCAGCTTCTTGAAGAAACTCAGGGCCCCTAGCTTAACGGCTCAGGGTTGAACTCTCGCACCGTGTCCAGAGCCTGTCTGGGACCAGACCCTTTCTGTGGGTAATGCCGGGTCCAGATTCGGATGCATCGAAACTCCTGGTGCCTCTATGGTCTCTTTCCTGTCATGACAACCTTCCCCTGCGTCGTCCTCCACTCGACTCTCTTTTCAACTCACTAACTGTCAACCCACCCATACACTTTATCTACCCTCATGACTCTTCCCACAGGACTGGGTCTTCCCTGCAGCAGGTTCACCCATGGTCCCCTACTCTAGGGTGTGCATGAGTGGGTGTGGTAAGGGTCCCGTGTTTATCATCCCAGTTCTCTTAGTCACAGGAATACCACACACTCTTATTTTGGTGCAGTACCCATGCATGGCGTCCCGACCAATAAAGCGCCACATCAGTGTCACAGCAGGCGGTGGGAGCAATAAGCCCGCAGACAGGATCCTGTATTTCTGTGGCAAAAACAGTTATGGAGAAATCCAGGAGCGACACCTAAAGCGGAGCCTTGGAGAAATCCTGTTGGAGTGCTGTTCAGTCCACTTTTTCCCAGTCTGCAGAGGCCATTTTACTTCTGGGGTGGGATCTAGATCGGGGGGACTCGCTCCTGATTCTGGTAGAAATATCCATGATATTAATACTTTCCCCAGTAGCTTAGGGGACTGGAATGAGTGGTTAGAGTCTTTGTAGGGGAATCTCACTCTTAAAGGGGAACCCCAACTGTAGAGGACACCCTTCTCCCTCAGAATCTTACAGCAATGGGGCAAACTCCCTGCGTTTTGCCAGGATTCCTGCAGAGAGGTTTGGGTATATGGAGATGTCAGCAAAAGTCTCAGGGAGGCTGGGTTTCTTTCTCATTTCTTGCATGACTAGTTCTTTGATCTTCAGGCTAAGCAAACAAACAAGAACATCTCTGGGGAGGGTTTAGTTAATGTGGGGAGGTTTAGGCACTCCATATAGTCTTTCAATGCCCAGGTCACATGTGGGGGCCTCTGGCAGAACATGCTAAATAAAGAATGTGTTGGTAGCTGACAAATCCGCATCCCCCACTGACTCAGGGATACCCCTCACCCGTATATTGCAGCGCCATGATTTATCCCTGAAGTCCCAGACTTTGTATTGCAGCTGTCCCAGCTTCCTCTCCATGTAATCATAAGCCAGGTTATTGGGGGCTGAGGCGTACTCTGTCATTTTTAATTCTATGTAAGTAGTGCACTTCCCCAGAGTAGCTAGGTCACTCCTCAAGTCCCCTAGCATACATCTAAGGTCTTCCTGCAGAGATCTTTGCAGAGAACACAGCAGTCCCTGCAAGCAGCGCTGAGTGATTGGGGCCTCATAGTCTTCTTGCTCTGACCTCAATGTAGGGCTCCGGGATGCGTGTTAGGAAGCCGAGGGAGACTCTGATGCTGGTGCAATGCGCTGGGAGGGCCCTGGAGGCCTCTGCACTGTGAAGAAGTCTGTGAACTTCAGAGCCTCTCCCCGCTTCTTAGAGTGACCTCTGTCATGGAGAGTTCGCCAACTGAGTACCACACTGTCTGGGCTGGAAAAAATGCTAGTTGCCCCCAGGCGGTGTGGTTTTTAACCCTTCATCCTCCCTACTTTAATTTTCTGAGATAATGACCTTTGGGTTTTCATTGGCTTTAAGCCATAATAATCAACATTTACAGAATCAAGCACTTGAAATAGATCACTCTGCAATGACTCTATACAATATATGTGATTCACTTCATGTATTGAATTACTGAAAAAAATAATATTCTAATACATTGAGTAGCACTAGTATGTGCTTTTTCTTCCATCCCTTTTAGTGTACACAATTTGTTTTTGCCACTCCTCGCTGCCCTATTTTCATTCAAATAGAAATTGCTTTTCATTTTATTGTCTCGATTTAACACATGAATTGTCCCCTGTGTGCAGACATTAAAGCAGAGAGGCATAGTGGAGTTTAATACGTCACACTAACTTTTCAATAGACTGAAATTTGTGCAAAGGTTTAATGCCGGTTTGTATGTCAATTCTCTCTATTTCTCTATGTTCCCACTAAACGTTCTTGATATGGTTTTGGTGCTGCGTTTTTTTTCAAAAACTTCACCAAAAACGGATCAGTCACTGTACCTCACAGCAAAGTGAATGTGATTTTCAGTTTGCTGTGCAGACGTCAGCGTTTTTGACTGCTGCATTAGTGATGCAGAAAGCATATCCAGAAAATTAATGAGCGTGTCAATATTGGTGCTCCATTTTTCTGCTGCACTTTCCACACCACCAATGCTCCATTACTTACATTCCTGGGCAATCTCATGGCAATCCCTAGAGATGTCTTCCTTCCACACATGGGCAGGACCTGTGGGTAGACGGGTACAGTACTGATGACTCACCGTAGCCGGGGGGGTACACGTAGCGGGCGTTGTTTCTCCTCCAGTCACGGAACCGCGCCTGCGGTGGTGTAGGCCCGGTGGTCCAGATCAATAGGGGAATGGCGGAACAGTGGGGTGATTTGTCTTCGTGACGCCACCTGCGGGTGTTCTGGTAACTTTACCAGCGCTGTTCGGGTCTCCGGGGGATGGTACACAGCGAGATGGAACGCTCCCCACAGGATGAGCGGGAATCCCCGGAGCCGGGAGCTGCGCAAGATGTTGTGAGGCAGCTGCGGGACGCTGCGCTGAATCCAGGAATAATGCACAACCACGCACAGTCTCTTTTAGGTACCTTTACTGGTTGGTAGGCAGGTACACTCGGACCGGGATAGTGAAGTTGGCACTTATGGAGTTTCACAGCAAGCAGTGTTAGGCTTCCTTTCTCTACTTCTGGTGCTAAGGTCGGGTGGATGTGGAATCCAGCCGGACCGGGCAGTTTGTTCAATGGAACTTGCTTCACCTGGTTAGCAGCACTGAGGGCACTGTAAAAGGGTCTGAGCAGGATCAGTACTCTTCCCTGGGCTCTCGTGGGTAGGTGCATCAGGTGTAACAGGTGGCTAAACCTCCTGTTGGATGTGCTGGTTCTCTGTGAGGGCTTTGTAGCTTCCACAGCTTCGGTTCCAGTAACCGGATGATTTGGAAAGAGTTGGATTAACTCTGTATTCCTGAGAGGTGATCTCCTTCTTCCTATTATCCCAATTGCAGGGATCTCCACTGGCTAACAGGCTAGCAGGGCCTAGTGTGTTCCTCATAGGGTGGAGGTTTCACACAGGCAGGCAGCTCTTGTAGCGTCTACCACACTCTGAAGTTTCTCCCTCCAAGACTCTTTTTATAGGGGGAACTGGCTCAAGTGACCAGTGGTAGCTCCCCCTAGAGGCTCGGGGTGAAACCAGGTGTTCTAAGTGTTGTTTGTGTTGTTTGGTGTTTGCTGTGCTGTTACTTACTCCATTTGTACCTAAGGATTTCTGTGGTGCCCAACAGGTGCCAGGGTGCCACATTCCCCCTTAGTTAACCTCAGTTCTCCCGGCTGAGCAAAAGGTTCTTTTTACAACTTAACACTAAGCATTTATAACATTCAATTTACAAAGTCTTAAAGAAAACACAAAAATCACTGAAAAGGAAGTGAAAAATGTGGAAAAGGTGAAAAGCAGTCCGTACGGCACTAGTCCATCTGCCGCAGGCTGGAAAAAGGTAAAGTTAGTGGTCACACAAGTCCTGTGACAATTGTTCAAAGTTTATGGAAAGGGAAAAAGGTAAAGTCCAGGGATACATGGTAAACTTTATACATTCCCTACGGGTGTCTCTGCTTGGGAGGCCGGTACTAACCTTCTATACCTTACCAGGCGCTTTCTGTTCCCAACTTAGTATACTTGGGACATAGCCCAGTTCCTCCACCCTTCTGTACACTACTTTTTACAGGTTTTGAAAAACAGTATTATATACAAACACTTACAGGTTATATTTTCCACTACATTTTAAACCCATTCTCCAAGTTTGGTTGGGGCTTGGCCTCATGTACTACGTGTGGATCTGCGTAGTGTGGGTGTTTCCAAAACTGTTTGTGTAGTGTACGAAGTGGTTGGTACTTCTCTATGTCTGCTTTGTGTAAGACCATAGTAAGTGCGGAGTCTATCAACTGGACTGACCTCTGTAGGTAGTTGATTAGGAATGGCTTCTCTTACTGTGGGACTAGTAGGCTGACCGATTACAGGAATCTCAGGTTCCATGATAACAGGCTGCAATTCTTGCACTTGGACTTCTTCTTGTTGGACTTGTGGAATTGGATTAGGCTTTGGCTGATCTTCTGTAGGCTGGTAGAAGTGCATAACTGGTATGAGGAATGCATCACCTATTTGTGGCCAATCAGCTGGTAAGTATCCAATTTCTGTAAGGACTAGATTTTCTTTAGTTTCTTCATCTTGAGTTACAGTAGGGTAACTGGTTGCTTGTGGGATTAACTGTGGCGGACATTTCTTCAAATGATCCCTTGAGACAGTCGCAATAGTATTCCCATTGTCTTTGCTAATAACACAAGTTTTTGAGTTATCAAAGTGTGACGGCATAACGGTGTAGGGTATGGATTCCCAACTGTTATCCAATTTGTTAGTTTTTCTTTTTCTTTTCAGCACTAAGTCACCTATAGCTAGCGGTGCAGCTGAGGCGTGCTTGTTAAAGTCTTTTTCTTGTTTGGTCCTACTGATTTCAAGGTTCCTTTCAACACTCTCTTGTACCTTCCTGTACTTTTCTTGGCGTTGGCTGACCCAGTCTTCGTCAGAAGAGTCTTCTGTGGGTTCAACGGTTCCCATCTGCAAATCAATAGGCAGTTTACCTGGTCTTGCTCTCATCAAGTAAGCAGGTGTGTAATTTGTCGAACTGACCGGTATGTGGTTGTAGATGTCCACGAGATCTGGAAGATTCTCTGGCCATTGATTTCTCTCTTCAACTGGTAAGGTTTTGAGCATGTCAATGACTATGTGGTTCATCTTCTCACATAAACCGTTCGTTTGAGGATGATAAGGTGTTGTGCGGATTTTCTTACACCCATACAGCCCTAAGAATTCTTGGAAAAGAGCTGATTCGAAGGCTGGCCCTTGGTCAGTTAAGACCTGGTCTGGATACCCATGGGGGCGACAGAAGTAACTCTGGAACGCTTTGGCTGCTACCTCAGCAGTTAAGTCCTTAACTGGAACGACTACCAGGAATCTTGAGTAGTGATCGACGATGGTGAGAGCGTAGGTGTACCCGGTTCGACTTGGGGTAAGCTTCACATGGTCGAGGGCAACTATTTCAAGAGGTTTGGTGGTAACAATTGGTTGCAACGGAGCTTTCTGAGTTAGATGGTCTTTTCTTCGAAGGTGACATGGTCCACAGTTTTTACACCATTTGTCAATGGAGCCTCTCATACCGACCCAGTAGAACCGATCCTTCAGGAGTCTCTCCAGCTTCTTCCATCCAAAGTGTCCGGCATCATCATGGTATGCTTCAAGGATCATTTGGACTTCAGTCTTGGGAACTACAATCTGCCAGATGAGTTCATGGGTTCTCGGATTGAGGTATCTTCTGCATAGTTTACCTTGGTAGACGAACAACCTCCCTTTCTCCTTCCACAGGCGTTTGGCAGTTGGTGAGGCATCAGAGTCCATATTGGCGTGCTCTTGAGTGATGAGATCCCTTACCAGGCTGACATCTGGGTCGTTGGCTTGAGCCTCCTTCCAGTCATGGTGAGGTAACGGGTTCACGGTCCTCTCTACACGTGTCTGGTTTCTCTGATGACATGTTGCTGTACCGGAACGGTGGAAAGCAGGTAGTTCAATCTCTTCTAGGTCATCTATGTCTTCTCCCTCTTCAGAAAGATGAGGCATTCGGGACAGGGCATCAGCATTGCCGTTTTTGTGACCTGCCCGGTACTTTACAGTGAAGTCGTAGTTGGCGAGTCTTGCTACCCAACGCTGTTCTAGGGCTCCCAGCTTTGCAGTCTCTAAGTGTGTTAGAGGATTGTTATCTGTGAAAGCTGTGAACGGGACGGAGGCCAGGTAATGCTTGAAACGCTCTGTGATCGCCCAGACCAGGGCCAGGAACTCCAGCTTGAAGGAGCTGTAGTTTTCCGGGTTCCTTTCGGTGGGACGGAGCTTTCTGCTCGCGTAGGCTATCACCTTCTCTTTGCCCTGCTGACGTTGAGATAGGACTGCTCCTAAACCTTCATTACTTGCGTCAGTGTACAACAGAAACGGTAGATTGTAGTCAGGGTAAGCCAGGATTTCTTCTCCAGTTAAAGCATCTTTTAACGTTTGGAAGGACTTGTCCTGCTCTGGGCCCCAGTGGAACGGGGGTCCCCTGATCTTGCCGTTTTTGGATTGACCTACTAAGAGATCTTGCATAGGTGCGGCTATCTTGGTATAGCCTTTGATGAATCGTCGGTAGTACCCGACCAGTCCTAGAAATTGACGTACCTCCTTGTGGTTGATGGGTGCTGGCCAGTCCTTGATGACGGTTACTTTATCCGGATCCGGTGCTACGCCTTCGGCACTGACCACATGTCCTAGGTATTGGACCTTGGGTTTCAGCAGGTGGCACTTGGACGGTTTCAGTTTCATCCCGTACTTGGACAGTGACTCGAACACTTCACTCAGGTGTTGGAGGTGATCTTCATAGGTCTGAGAGTAGACAATGACATCATCAAGGTATAACAAGACGGTCTCAAAGTTCTTGTGGCCCAAACAACACTCCATAAGTCTCTGGAATGTTCCTGGGGCATTGCACAAACCGAATGGCATACTGTTGAACTCGCATAAGCCCATGGGAGTAGTGAAGGCTGTCTTCTCACGATCCTCCTCTGCAACGGCAACCTGCCAGTACCCACTAGTAAGATCTAATGTGGAGAAGTAGTTGGCAGATTTGAGTGCAGCTAGTGACTCTTCTATGCGGGGTAACGGGTATGCATCTTTGTGTGTGACTTTGTTGATTTGCCTATAGTCTACGCACATCCTCATACTACCATCTTTCTTTTTAACCAGGACTAGTGGTGCGGCCCAGGGACTACAGCTATCCCTAATGACTCCTGCATTCTTCATGTCCTGAAGCATCTCTTTTGCTTTCCGGTAGTGTGTGGGTGGTATAGGCCTGTACCTTTCTTTGATAGGTGCATGGTTGTTTGTGGGGATATGATGTTGTACCCCTTTAATCCTCCCAAAGTCAAGTGGGTGTTTGCTGAACACTTGCTCGTACTCCCGAACCACCCGGTATACTCCATTTTTCTGGTGAGAGGGTGTATTGTCAGTTCCTACACTGAGGTCTTGACACCATTTCTCTAACTGATCTTTGGAGTGAGGGGGTTCATCAGTGACTATTTGGTTTGAGGATTTTACATCAATCACAGCATCATCTTTTACTTGGTACAATTTAGCAACAGTTGCATATCTTGGTAGTCTGACTTCGTCATCACCATAATTCAATATGCGTACGGGGACTCTCCCCTTTCTTACATCGACTAACCCTCTGGCTGTCAAGAGCGTAGGACTACTGTCGGACATTACAGGTTCTACTACGGCTTGGTAGTCCTGCCCTCTGAGGCCTATGGCTGCTCGACACCAGATCATTATTTCACTTCTGGGTGGTACCACAATTGGAATGGGATCTGTGACCCTTACTCTGCCAATCTCACCATTTGACAAGGTTACCTGTTGTTGATACACCAGAGCTCTGATCTGCTTTTGGATAGCCCTCTTTTCTCTGGGTTTACCGGCTTCAGCACTCTGTTGGAGTAAAAACAACACTTCATCGAGACATTTGATCATGACATTGGTACCCAATATGACATATGGATCCTTGTGGTTAGGCTTGTCCTGAACCACTAAGATACCCTGGTTTTTCAACTGCACCCTCCCCACCTTTACTGTAGCTTCCCACTGTCCCTCTATGGTAACCGGAATACCATTGGTGGCTTCAAGGTTCATCTCAGGGTTAGGGGGTTCTAGCTTAACATCTGGCCAGAACTGCTTGTAAAGGGTACTGGGGATGGATGTCACCTGAGATCCAGTGTCTATCAAAGCGGAGATAGCGATGCCATCGATGACGATTGGTAAGTATGGACAGTCTCCCACATACTTGTGTTCCCAGCTGGACGTAGGGCCTGCACAGTCTACTCCTGGGGTTGGCCCTTCTCGCCCAGGGGTCGCTCGTTTAAAGGACGGGATTGCAGGTTGCGTCCTCCTAAGTCGTTCTGCTGACTGTTGCGGCGTCTGTCAGGACTGCGGCGGTCTGCAGGTTTTCCTCGCGACGGCTGTGTCTTTCTCCTCATCCACGGGACGTCGTCTGGACTGTCGGCGAGTAGAATCTTGTCCGATGGCCTTGCATCTGTCTTGGGTCTTCTCCCAGCTTGTAGCTTGGCCACGTCCTTCATCAGCTGCTCGACATTAGCACACAGTTGATCAAACCGGTCAGGTGTTACAGTCTGTGCACTGGACTGAATCGCAGGGATTGGAGATGCTGCTGCCGGCACGGAAGGGGTGTCAGTGTACTGCTGCTGCTGCGAAGCGGGATCAGGTACTTCAGCGAGTCGTTGTCCCCAAACTGTTAAGTCTCTCAAGGTATCAAACTCTGCGCCTGGATTCTGTATGGACCACCAGCTTGCTTGCTTCCTATCCTCAGATAGTTTAAGGCCCACAATAAATTGTCCAATTAACGCTTTGTTCTCATCTCGAGCACTGTCAGGATCGACTTGTTTTAACAGTCTGTATGCTTCTTGCAAGCGCAGTGAATAATCAAGGACAGTTTCTTGTGCCCCTTGATTACAACGATAGAATGACAGTCTTAATCCAGCTTCGGTATGGCACTCAAAGACCCGGGTTAATCTAGCGAATATCTGCTCCACAGATTCCTGAACTTCTACAGGCCAGCTGCGGCTCTGCAGTTCGGCTGCACCGGTTAATTGTCCCATAATAACTGAAGCTCTTTGCTTACCGGTCATCGGGTACATGTCCAGGGCTTGGCATATCTTCCTCTGGAAGTTCTCCAAGGTACTGGGTACACCGCTGTACTTGGGTAACCAGGTCGCACTAGGAACGTAGGGTAGAGACATCGGCATAATCGGAGCGGGTTGCGGTAGCATACCGCCGACTGGTTGCTGTCCATCAAGATGTATATTTTGAGGTACCGCTTGGTTTAGCGGGGGCACGCGGTGATCGGGAGCCGGGTTACTCATGGTCGCTCCCCCTTAGTTAAGCGTAGCCTTTCCCTCGGTTTCAAACGGAAGTGTCGGCCTCGCGGTGAGGAGTGAGGCACCACGGGAGTTTCCGGTTCCTGCTGCGTACAGGGGAAGTCGTCAGAGCGTGGGGCGGGGTCAATCTTCGCGCCCTCTGCACAGTCACGCCCCTTCTTTTCCCGCCTTTTCGCGCAGCAATGGCGGACCAAATGTACAGTTCGATATTTACAGTCAATAAATAGCACACAATACCCGTGATAACGGGCCTGCTCGAATCCTGTTCGTGACGCCAAATTCTGACTCACCGTAGCCGGGGGGGTACACGTAGCGGGCGTTGTTTCTCCTCCAGTCACGGAACCGCGCCTGCGGTGGTGTAGGCCCGGTGGTCCAGATCAATAGGGGAATGGCGGAACAGTGGGGTGATTTGTCTTCGTGACGCCACCTGCGGGTGTTCTGGTAACTTTACCAGCGCTGTTCGGGTCTCCGGGGGATGGTACACAGCGAGATGGAACGCTCCCCACAGGATGAGCGGGAATCCCCGGAGCCGGGAGCTGCGCAAGATGTTGTGAGGCAGCTGCGGGACGCTGCGCTGAATCCAGGAATAATGCACAACCACGCACAGTCTCTTTTAGGTACCTTTACTGGTTGGTAGGCAGGTACACTCGGACCGGGATAGTGAAGTTGGCACTTATGGAGTTTCACAGCAAGCAGTGTTAGGCTTCCTTTCTCTACTTCTGGTGCTAAGGTCGGGTGGATGTGGAATCCAGCCGGACCGGGCAGTTTGTTCAATGGAACTTGCTTCACCTGGTTAGCAGCACTGAGGGCACTGTAAAAGGGTCTGAGCAGGATCAGTACTCTTCCCTGGGCTCTCGTGGGTAGGTGCATCAGGTGTAACAGGTGGCTAAACCTCCTGTTGGATGTGCTGGTTCTCTGTGAGGGCTTTGTAGCTTCCACAGCTTCGGTTCCAGTAACCGGATGATTTGGAAAGAGTTGGATTAACTCTGTATTCCTGAGAGGGGATCTCCTTCTTCCTATTATCCCAATTGCAGGGATCTCCACTGGCTAACAGGCTAGCAGGGCCTAGTGTGTTCCTCATAGGGTGGAGGTTTCACACAGGCAGGCAGCTCTTGTAGCGTCTACCACACTCTGAAGTTTCTCCCTCCAAGACTCTTTTTATAGGGGGAACTGGCTCAAGTGACCAGTGGTAGCTCCCCCTAGAGGCTCGGGGTGAAACCAGGTGTTCTAAGTGTTGTTTGTGTTGTTTGGTGTTTGCTGTGCTGTTACTTACTCCATTTGTACCTAAGGATTTCTGTGGTGCCCAACAGGTGCCAGGGTGCCACACTGACAAGACCTAGCACCATGTGACTTAGGCTGGAAGCACACTGTCCGAGAGACTTGTGAGTCACTTGCAAGAGTCTTGGATGACTAACTTGGAATGGCCTCCCCCTCTCTGGATAGAAGTGTTAGCTGCTTGTATTTTAAGCAGCTCCACTCTCCCATCCTGACAGGAGAGAGGCCTCTCCGAGTTAGTCATCCGAGACTTTTCTGAGTGAATCACATGTCACTCGGACAGTGTGTTTCCAGCCTTAGCCTGAGAGTCACATGGGGCCAGATCTTGTAAATGTGTGAATAAAACAGAGAAAAGGGAGCACAAGATGAGTAGCACCTGGTGGTCCAGTGAGCTATAATGTGCTGGGGCCAAGTAGTCACTCACCTCATAGGGATGTGAACCCCTGCAGAACCCCAGTTTTTTGCATAGAAATGAAGAATGCTAATCACTGCGCTCGATGCCGCTCTTCCGGGTAGTTATCATGTCGACCAAAACAATGTCATCGCATGTCCTTTTACTGCTGGATATTGAGAGAGTATACCCAGAGCAGCTCCTGCTGCACACACCCTCACAAAGGGGAAAATGGAAATAGAAAATATAATTGCAGCGGTCTAACAAAGTGCTGGGGTAGAGGGATATATCAGGACAAAGGTTGGAGGCGACAAACCTTTATTATAGTTGAGCATTAAAAGTTAATAAAGGTTTTTCACCTCAAACCTTTGTCCTAATATATCCCTCTACCCCAGCGCTTTGTTAGACCACTACAATTATTTCTTCTAGGTCTTGTAAATACTCATACTACTCACAGGTCCTACTGGTGCCCAGAAGGAAGACATCTCTGGGGCTCACCATGGGATCACCAGGGAGGCTAAGAAATTGTGTGTCTCTGTCTGTTTGTATGTCTGTCTGGGTCCCCCGAAAATGAGGCAAAACAAGCAACACAAAGAGATAATACGAAAAGAAAGACTTGGAAAGAAAATTTGCAAAAAGAGGATCTGTTTTTGGTGCAGAAATTGCACCAAAAATGGATCAACAAAAAATGAGGCACAAGTGCTTTGTGTGAATGAGGCTTTACTCTTATTTAAATGTGTGGCACTGTTTATTTAGGCAGGCTTCACACCACATTTTTTGGCATCCTGTCCTGTCCGTTTTGAAAAGGACAGAACAGGATCCGTTTTTGCCTCCCATGTATCATTATGGTGCTGGATTGGTCATAAATAGCCATCCGATTCTGCCAATTCAGTCCTGGATTAGTTTCTGTCTTGTTTTATCCTGGCCCAAAAATTGGAGACTGCACCGTTTTTAGGCTCCGGTGAAAAACCGGACCAAACCGGACAAACAAATCCAGGGTAATCCGGCACACTTAACATGGGAGTCTATGGGCACCGGATCCGGGAAAAAAACAGAATTGTTTCCCGGATCCGGTTTTAGTGTACTGAGCTGCTAAGTACACATTCACTGCTCTGTTCCAATGTGAAATGTGTAATTTCACTTTAGCAGTATATCTATGACGCACACCAGGGGCCAGGGTTACTCCCGGTTTAGACAGGCGATTCTTCTCCTTCCTTGTCACGGGTGGACCGCGCCTGCCGGTAGTGGGGCCCGGTGTAGTGCAGATCAAAATTGAGGACGTCTTACGGGAACAGATTAAAGGGGGGTTTAATTTGTTTTCTTCGTGACGCCACCTATGAGTAGATTCGGTAAGGGCTACCGACGCTGCGGAACCTCCCGGGGTGATGGACAGCAGCAAGATGTTACGCTCCCCACAGGCTGAGCGGTGATCCCCGGGGGCTGGAGCTGCTCAAGATGTTGTGCGGCAGCTGCGGTTACCTTTAGTTAATGACGGACAGTTCATAAGGAGACACGGACACAGATAGTCTCTGCAACGGTTCTTTACTGTAACCAGCAGGCAGTACATGGCTTACAGTGGTTGAGTAGAAGACCGGGTGGACTCAGCAGTGATAGTGCTCCTCAGAGATCCGCAGTGTACCTCCTTTCTACCTCCTTAGCTTCTCTTGCCAGCGTCGCCCAGGAATACCAGGTCGGGTACGGGGAGGCTGCTTCAATGCCCTATCCATGATGTACGTTCTGGATTCTTTGGGGAGCCTTGGGTCCCTCAGTGGGTACACCGCTGGTTAGACGACTGGAAACTGGCTGGTGGTGGGGTGCTCCTATAAAGCTGCTCCTCCACGGGGCTGGTTCGCGTGGCAGAGGTGAACTGCTGCCAGCTTCGGTACCAGTGAACCGGCTGTGAGTTGTGGGCACGGGAGTCTTTTGGGAACCCGTGTAGAAATGCCCATTCCCGGTGGTTAAGGCCTCAGGTGCTGACACCCGACCGGTGACGGCCCAGGGGCCCGCACGAGGTGCGGAGCCCCCGCTCCTCTCCAAGTTCTGTGTTCTAGGCTCTAGATCCTTGGCTCGACTTTTCTCCAACTCTCTAGATTCTTGTGTGTTCTATTTCACTACCCTAACACTCCACCCACCAGGACCTATGATTGGTCCCCTGTTCTAGGTGTTGTATGTTGGGTTGGATCTCAGAGTTAACTATTGCACTGCTTTGTCTAGAGAATATTGCGGCTGCAATACTCCCTTGTGACGCACTCGTTGCGGGGCGCCACACTCCCCCTTGGTTAAATCAGCTTGTCCCCAAGCGTCAAACTACTCACATTACAGAGGTTTTTACATTTTTATACATATATGACACACTTTTATTAAAATAGAAAAACAGGTAAAGAAATGCTTTGGTGATATAAGCAAAGAAACAGGTAATCACTTTGTGCGGACTCGGCGGGCGGTCGGCTGTACTTTAACTAGAGTCCAGGCTGTAGCCGCAAGATCACACGGTCAGTGATTAACGGTAACAGAGTCATTGATGAAGTTCAAGTTTTAAAGTCACTGGCTCTGAGAACGATGGCGCACCCGGATAGCGAACCACCCATCTGCACAAGCATAGCGCTCGTAGGTGATTATATCGCCCCGGTATAGGTCGCGATCGGGATGTCCTCTTGGCAAGTTGGACTCAACGTCCCGGCGCCCCACAAACACCTCCTCATTCAAACCCACCTCCCAAGCGAACCCCCACCCGGTATTTAAGTTAAAGGTGGAAATTCTACCTTCACGGCGGAGTTCATCAGGCAGCGGCGGATGGCGGCGAGCCTCGGCACGGGCCTCCATGTTGGCGCGTTCTCGGGCTTGCCACTCCTCTCGTCGTCTCTGGCGTATATCTCCGTCGTTACGGCTCGGGGTGTAAAGATGAGTAACGGAGCTGGTGGTTTGGCGGGAAGCTTGAACTTGGCGGGCTGTCTGTATCGGAACCCGGTGGAACGGCACAGGGGAAGGTGTCGGCAGTGCACCCGACCAGTGTACCCGAGCTGTGTGCCCGGAAGGAAGTTCTTTGTTGTCTCCCCAAGCGAACCCGGTGTCGAAATCCTCAGCGGTGCTGTGGGTCTCGTCGTCATCCTCTCCGACCTCTTCCTCGATGACCACATCAGGCTGCTCGATGATGAAAGACGTTAAAGCTTGTTCCGTTGTACAACGGGGCGGTGGTGCTGCGGATCCTTCCGTAGGGACGTCCTGCAGGGCTTCCAGGCTGCCTGCCTCTTCATCTGTTTCCGCAGGTAAAGGTGTTTCAATCCCGGTTACCCGGTAGGCCTCGGCAATGGCAAGGGAAGCCTCCGGTACGGGGATAAAACAGGCGACTGTCTCTGTAGTGGTGAAACATGTCGCGGGTTCCTCAGTGGGAACCTGGTAGAGATCTAATTCTTCCATGGAGCGTGTTATGAGCTCCGGCTCAAGAACGGAATCGGTTGCGATGTTGGTCGCTGGAACGGGTCGAGTTGCGGCCTCCACCGGAATGACACAGTCTATTGGCTCAGGTGACGGAGCAGGACAGGTGGTAGGCGAGGGTGAGGCGGTCGAGAAGCTGGTGACGTCGTCGGGGCTTGGAGAAGCTGCACCCGGTCGGCTCTGCTGCATCGCATGGTGTAGTCGTCTGCCTAGGGTCGCGCTCCAGCTACGGATCGTCCATTCCACTGTCTCTAGTAACCGCACCCGGAGGTCTTGTAGAGCCTCTAGCCAGAAGTCGGGGCTGCCATCTATGGTAAGGGCAGGATCCGGACCCGGTTGGCTCATGGCTGCTCTGGCCTCCGCCTCGACCTCCCGCATCAGGTCTTGGAGTCTCATGCTGGCCATTCTTCTTTGGAGGGAAACCACACCCGATCAACCGGTAAGACGTTCTGGTTGAGCTCGTCAAGAATTCCGTCTGTGTGTCTATGTATGACACTCCCATCTCCTCTGGGCTTTTGTAGTCCAATCGTGGGAAAAGTCTTTGGGGTCCGCCCCCATGGTTGATTCGAGCAATCAGGGCGGACAAAGAGTTTGGCGCCTTTTGTCTTTAGCCCTCCCACAGTGAGGGGGGGGTTGACTCACTCCTGGGCTTCACGTGGCGGCTTCTTGTGGCGGGAACGCCATCTTGGGCGCCATCTTGACCCAATGGTGTAAAAGGCGGGAAAGTTCTTTTAGGGACGAACAAAGTCCAATTGTAGACAATAAAGTCCAGTTTAAGCACAATATACCCGTTGGGTAACGGGCCTGCTCGTATCCTGTTCGTGACGCCATTTTCTGACGCACACCAGGGGCCAGGGTTACTCCCGGTTTAGACAGGCGATTCTTCTCCTTCCTTGTCACGGGTGGACCGCGCCTGCCGGTAGTGGGGCCCGGTGTAGTGCAGATCAAAATTGAGGACGTCTTACGGGAACAGATTAAAGGGGGGTTTAATTTGTTTTCTTCGTGACGCCACCTATGAGTAGATTCGGTAAGGGCTACCGACGCTGCGGAACCTCCCGGGGTGATGGACAGCAGCAAGATGTTACGCTCCCCACAGGCTGAGCGGTGATCCCCGGGGCTGGAGCTGCTCAAGATGTTGTGCGGCAGCTGCGGTTACCTTTAGTTAATGACGGACAGTTCATAAGGAGACACGGACACAGATAGTCTCTGCAACGGTTCTTTACTGTAACCAGCAGGCAGTACATGGCTTACAGTGGTTGAGTAGAAGACCGGGTGGACTCAGCAGTGATAGTGCTCCTCAGAGATCCGCAGTGTACCTCCTTTCTACCTCCTTAGCTTCTCTTGCCAGCGTCGCCCAGGAATACCAGGTCGGGTACGGGGAGGCTGCTTCAATGCCCTATCCATGATGTACGTTCTGGATTCTTTGGGGAGCCTTGGGTCCCTCAGTGGGTACACCGCTGGTTAGACGACTGGAAACTGGCTGGTGGTGGGGTGCTCCTATAAAGCTGCTCCTCCACGGGGCTGGTTCGCGTGGCAGAGGTGAACTGCTGCCAGCTTCGGTACCAGTGAACCGGCTGTGAGTTGTGGGCACGGGAGTCTTTTGGGAACCCGTGTAGAAATGCCCATTCCCGGTGGTTAAGGCCTCAGGTGCTGACACCCGACCGGTGACGGCCCAGGGGCCCGCACGAGGTGCGGAGCCCCCGCTCCTCTCCAAGTTCTGTGTTCTAGGCTCTAGATCCTTGGCTCGACTTTTCTCCAACTCTCTAGATTCTTGTGTGTTCTATTTCACTACCCTAACACTCCACCCACCAGGACCTATGATTGGTCCCCTGTTCTAGGTGTTGTATGTTGGGTTGGATCTCAGAGTTAACTATTGCACTGCTTTGTCTAGAGAATATTGCGGCTGCAATACTCCCTTGTGACGCACTCGTTGCGGGGCACCACATCTACATACTCTGCTAAAGCGAAATTAAAGAAAGCAATGTGTTAAAAAAAAACAAAAAAAAACTGCTCACCTCTCTGCCAAGTGTCCCACAATACGAGGCATCCACGTCCGATCGCTGCAAGGACCTGAATCAGCTGACTGACGGGGCGGCATGACAGCATCAACTGAGTGGTTTAAATCGCCCACCAAAACTGATTGGCGGGCAGATGATTTAAACTGCTCAGCTGATGCTGCCATGTGACACATGAGCTGATCTGTTGCAGTCGGTCACCTGATTCAGGTCCTGCAGTGATCAGACATGGATGCCTCACATCGTGGGACGTTCGGCAGAGAGGTGAGTATTTTTTTATTTTTATTTTTAGGCATTACTTGTCAGCTTTAGCATTAGTGTTACTAGAAAGGTAAGACTGCGTTAATGCTGTCAATTCATTGCTATGGCTGTTGGAAACCCGAGCGCAGTTCTAACAAAGGCATCTAAGTGCTGGTGTTTGAAATCTTGCGCTATTTCCAAGCACACAACATGTTGTGCACTCTTGCGTCATTTGATGTGCTTGGAACTAACGGGGGTTTCAAACTTCGGCACTTATGTGCCAGCATTTGAATGCGCTCCGGGTCCCGTCATCCATAGGATTCTATTGACAGTGTTAGTTCAGCGTTATATTACGGTAACACTGAGCTAATGCTGCCAGAATCCTGCTTTTTGGCGGACCCCCCAGGACCGAGGCCACAATGCCAGTGTGGCCCTAGCCTACCTCAATGGTTAGCAATTCAACAGGGCCCAACATCTGGTCGGAGTTTGCATGTTTTCCATATGCTTACATAGGTTTTCTATGGGTGTTCCAGCTTTTTATCTTGCTCCAAAAACTTAAAACAAAATGTTAGAAACAAATTTTTACTAATTATTAATAGTATATTTTTTTAATTTTAATTCTTCGGATAAAAAGATCAAAAAGATAAAAAATAAGTGGGAATAGGATAGAGCTGCATAGAAACGTATCAAAAAGAATAGCAGTGGCAAATTAAGTTCTTACTGTTCACAATAATGAATGGTATGACATTACATATAAAATTACATCTCTAAATCGGGATTATGAATAGGTCCAACAAATAAACTCACAAGATATGCAACCAATGATGATTTGGAATATGCCACTATAAAGTAGACATCAATTTCATGCACCTAAATTGCACAATCTATAACTACAATGCACCTGTTTGTTATGTGCATATTTAAACACCGTCTCACATATAATCATGATCAAAAATCAAAAACTACTCAACCATTCATAGCTTTTAACTACCATGTTTCCCCGAAAGTAAGACCCTGTCTTACATTTTTTTGGGGGCCAAAAGTGGCCCCCGGTCTTACTTTCGGGGGGGGTCTTACATTGGGTGCCCCAGCAGTGTGGCCTACAGGCCCCCTCCTGCTGGGACACTGCGGGAGCGGGTCGCACGTCACGTGTGCCCGCTCATTAGATATGCACTGCATCCCCCTGTCAATCAGCGACAGGGGGAGCAGTGCATTATACTGTATATATGGGCCCCCTCCTGCTGGCACACTACCCCCCTGTTCTGAGGCCCCCACCGCTGCTGCTGCTGCAGACATCTTACCCTCCAGGGTCTTCTTGCAGCAGCCAGCGCGTTCGTCCTCTGTCCTCGGCTGTCTCCCGGATCATGTGACCCGTCGCAGCGCATGACGTCATCGCGACTGCGACCGGCCGGTCACATGATCCGGGAGACAGCCGAGGACAGAGGACGGACGTGCTGGCTGCTGCAAGAAGACCCTGGAGGGTAAGATGTCTGCAGCAGCAGCAGTGGGGGCCTCAGAACAGGGGGGTAGTGTGCCAGCAGGAGGGGGCCCATATATACAGTATAATGCACTGCTCCCCCTGTCGCTGATTGACAGGGGGATGCAGTGCATATGTAATGAGCGGGCGCACGTGACGTGCGACCCGCTCCCGCTCCCCCCCCCCCCTCCGCTAGGGGCCTTACATTGGCCCCCCGGTTGTAAGGCCTTATAATCGGGGGAGGCCTTACATTAGCAGGCCCCCCCTTTACCCTTAGGCGGCCTTACAATCGGGGGGGGCTTACTTTCGGGGAAACACGGTATATTGAATTAAACTAGGTGGTCTAAACACAATAGGGGAGTGGAGGCCACTATAAATCAGTCAAGACAAAGAAATATGGAGTCATCTTAAACAAAAAAGTAACAACATTTATTTAGGATATCCATCATGACTTCCCACTCATCGTGGTCATCGATGATGAATCTAATATTATCATGATGATTCCTAATTTTAGGAGTGAGTAGGTCTCACCATAAAGACAGTATTGTGTTTGTGCAGGCAGCTCATGCAAGAGCCATGTCCTTAGGAGCCTGAATATGACCGACTGTTAGGGGCCTCTGATCCAGACTCCCAACAATGGACAGCAAATATAAACTGGAAGAAGGAACATAGCGCAAATAGGGTCTTACCTGTATATTATTAAGCGAAGGACAGTAGCGAGGGCACTAACTTTGGTTGTGCAGGTCACGACCACTATAGGAACCACATCAGCCGCTGCAAGGAACCCACCGAGTCACCATAGAGTCAGAGGATAAAGGAACCTTCACGTTGCTGATCACCGATCAAATTCCCAGTAGAGATACAAAGATGAAGATCTTTATTGTTGACACATTTCATGAGCATCAACCCACTTCTTCAGGACAAAAATCTTGTTTTTGTCCTGCAGAAGTGGACCGATGCTTATGAAGGTTATAACTCGTTTCCTTTATCCTCCGGCTCTACAACAATCAGCAGCAGATAGTGCTGTAGTTTCCTTTGCATTCCAAAAAAAGGAATTACTTTATTGAGAAAACTTATTCAGGCAAATACTACATTATTACTAAAATATTAGCAAATTATTCTATTAGAGTAAAATTAATTTTTATAAAAAATGTGCTTGGCTTCTTTCCTTTCAGAATGTAAGCTTCCAGTGCTTACAGAAAATATGGGGACATGGTTTGCTACTGTTGTAGAAATCTACCTTCTCAGTTATCTGGTGGCTGATCATTGTGTAGATAACATCAAAGCATTAACAAAGGTGGCTCAGTAAATAACAGACCTGTTACAAAAAGCCTAGAGGAGTTATGTGTAGTGAATTTAACCTTGCTGACATTGGGTAATAGGCAGGAGAAACAGAGAACGATTGATGGTTGCCATGGTGACCTGTGAAGGGATATTCATAATATGGGATGTAACACTAGCTACTCTTGATGACAATATTAACGACTGAAGCTATGACATAAACTCCTCAACAATGAAATTGACACACCAAGAAAGAAAGTCATGAAATTATGAAGTCACAGATCAACAAAAATGTTAAGCGTTAACAAGCGTTAAGAAAATGGAAACATTTTTCACATTTCTCAATTTAATTAAGCATCGAGTATAAGCAAAATGCACAAATACCCAAGGACTTAGGCTAGGGCCACACTTATCTGTCTCCTTGCGTGAGACGGATGCAGTAACAGCAGAGCCCTGCCTGCTGTAACTGCAAGTGGTAACGTCGGGTGCTTCGGGCGAACGCTGATCCTAGTTACCCAACGTGTACCATGGTTACTGGCTAATTAGGGGCAGTGTTCGCCCGAAGCACCTGACGTTATCGCTTGCAGTTATAGCAGGCTGGGCTCTGCTGTTAGCTGCCTCCTTGCTTGAGACGGATGCAGTAAGTGTGGCCCTAGCCTTAAATACAACTTGCTTGCTGTTAATGGGGTTATTAATGGTTGCATGATGAATATTTTGTCACTGATTTCACATGGGCACAAACATTAATAATACCCGCTACTGGCATAATGCTTTTCAATTGCCAACTGTGAAGAATATGGGCGCTATCCAATCATGAATCAATCATAAATCCCCATATACGTCCCTCAAAAGGGGGGGAATAGGAACCTATGGAATCTAAAGCTACATGCACCTATTGTATAGGGTAGCAGTCTGAAATAAGATGATACATAAACTGGCAGATGGTGAGATGGTGAAAAGTAATTAAAAAGCCAGGACACCAAGTTTCCAACCGGAAGGGATCCATGCTGAGCAGGGACCGATCAGACTAGTCACTGTGATGTTATGCAGAATTATGAAAGGACTGTATACCCGGGCTCTACATGGATCATATCACTGAAATCGTGGAGCAAGCTACACACACACACAGGTCCTAATTTTTCCTAGCCCACTGGATTGGGAAGATACAGAGAATGGCTAGCAGAAGCCAGGTAGTGAAAACATAATTGTTCTCCGAGGGGACCTAGCTGAATCCGATTGCACCAGAACCATCTCCCTCAAACCTTCTAGTGGGAAGGTATGACCCGTGATAGCATTTTGGAATGATTCAGCCCAGGAAAAATAAGGGAAGAGAAATCAGAGAAAGCCTGGTGGTGGGATAAGAGTTACCGATCAAGGGGTTAAAATGTACCTGCCATATTACTCCTTTGTTCACTTCTGGGGGGCGGCCACTTCATCATGTACTGCGCTGTAAAGAATCCAGTAAAGATACTAGCTCAATAGTGCTAGGCCAACGACCAAGGCAGCAACAAAAAACAAATAACTTACTTAAATTTGACTGCATATACCTTTAGATAACTACAACCTTTATTTGTATGTCTGACTGTAATATCTGTATAATCCACCTTGTAAATATTGTTTGATCTAATGTGCCCATACAGTATTTAAATGTAAAATGTAATCCTGGGATGTACTTTTATCTCGATCCACGAACCCACAGTAGTTAGTCCTTAGTTTAATATTATTTTCTACCGAGGGCTGGATTCCCGGTAAATATAAGCCTAGTAGTGGAGCAGGCTTATATCTAATGAGGAACTGGTTGCTGATCTACTGATCTTGCAGGACTCTATTTCACTGGATGTCACGCTTGGAAGGTAAGGGAATCAGGTAACAGGTTGGTGAAATGGGCAAACGTGGGTCAGTAGAGCCTAATCTGACCCTGATGCTGGGGTCCCTAGCTCGTCCTGATCTCGGAGGTACCTCTGATGGTGAGGAGTTCTGAGCCGCCACCCTGTACCCTAAAACTCCTGATTATCCCTAGGCTGAGGGCCCCTACCTCCACCACGGGACAGGAATCACAGCTTCTCCCAAGGAAAGACCTAGTCCAGCAGCAAGCTTCAGCATAGCGCCAAGACCTAGAGCAAATAGCTATCAGCAGCACCAGACAGAGGAGAGGGAAGGATATTTAAAGCCAGGGTGAGGGGATTCAAGGTGAGTCACACATTACCCCCTCAACCAGCAGTTGAATTAACCCTAGAATGCATACCTGGGGCCTCGCAGGCCTGCCAGGTTACTTGTTTTCTATTTTCTGTAAAAGTACTTTAGTTTGAATTTTGAAAATCTAGGTAATCCTCAGGTATATAGTTGTTAGTATTTTCCAGTTATTCATATATATATTTTTATGTTACAGACATTTCGGTATAACAACCTTTTTTTGGGACTACCCCATATTCACGCACCTGGTGCCTTTTAGGCCTGTACTAGGTTTACATGTGATACTCAGTCTTTTTGTCTGTATTGTTGCTGGGGAAGAACTTTTATGGCCTGCTATTGCTGGGAAGAGTGTGGATTCTGCATGACAACATGGTCATGTGATCTTGGAAGGGAGGCTCCCTCACAAAGTATGTGTCTCTGACCTCATCGCAGGTCTTTTTGTCCTAATTGCTGGAGAGACTTTGGAGGAAGAAGTCAGCTTTCTTTTGTCTGGAAATAGAAACTTTATGAGCTCCAAAACTAGAGGCTTCTACTGCACTACAAGAAAGTGATCTGTTGGAGGTAAGAGGAGGGGGGGCTGCACTTTACCTGCTTTATATCGCTTGGTGTGCTGGGACCCTAACAAAGAGTCTTATCACATACTGTTTACAGTGCACAAGCCTGATTGTAATCTTTTTTTTTCTTTCTCTTTAGTTTACTGACATCTAAAATTACAATGGCACAGTCTACTTCCAGGGGACTGACTGACCATGAAATCGAGTCAATCATGTTTGATAGTGATGATGAAAGTGAAATTTCTTTGTCTGATGAAGAGTACATGCCACCAGCTAATGTATCAACTTCATCGTCCAGCGATTCTTCAGATGATGAAGAAGTAGTGGATCCAGCAGAAAAAAAAATTGTATATAGAATTCCTATATTTGGCGTGCCCATTTACTTTTTTGTTGTTTTATACACATAATAATGTTTTGAAATATACACATCTTAAGCTGTGTTCCCAGTAGCGCTGGGGTTCTACAGAAGGGGATACATAATGGATCTGACCTCCTGGTAACTCCAGCTAAGGCTGCCGGAATGGCAGGATTCCGCCAGCCTTAGCTGGGGTCACCAGGAGGTCAGATCCATTACGGATCTCCTCCTGGCGGACCCCAGCGCTACTGGGAATGCATCCTTACTTTGCAATTGTAAAATAAATTTTGAAAAGTTTTTTTATTTGAGTTATTCCATGATAATTGTAAACAGGCCTAAAAGGCCCCAGGTGCGCGAATGTGTAGATTTCTATGGGTATGCGTTCTAGGGTTAATAGTGAATGCAGTTCTGGAGCACAACACAGGAGGCAAAGACCTTGACAACTATAAACCACGCAGGTATTAAAGACAAACAAGATACACAGCAGCATCCAGCAATGTCAGGGCCAACTAAATGCGTGACACTGGTGTAGTGAAAAGGGTCTACAAGCATGTCAGGGTTATGAGGTAGTGTGGGGTCACATCACAGCATTGAATGAATCACTTCCCGTTGTCCATGTGTCCATGTGAACAGGGGGCGTCAGTGTAAAAACTGTGCCAAGCTGACCTTACATACCCCTGGGGTGCAGAACACCACGTGTTGGTGGAAGTGAGGAGGCCGTATCATGTGGCTCTGAAGTATTGGAGACATAAGGGTGGGGCTGCCTTTTGCAGTTTTTATCAGAGATTGGTGGCAGCGGTGGGATAAAGATAGCATGTGCGAGTGTGGGACCCATACTCCCAGACACTAAAGACCACCAGCAGTAGCTTTTGCTATTGGAGTCTTAATATCATCTCAGCACTAGGATGTCAGAGTGAAAATACTGTAAGGCTGCATTCACACATTGCGCATTTTGCCGCGCTTTTTTACGCGCGCTTTTCAAAATACGCAATGTGTTTTGTGTCTGCCAGCAAAGTGAATGGGAAATTCACTTTGCCGTGCAGACAGTGCATAAAAATACCCAGTGCCTTTTCAGGGAGAAAGCGCAGCTGCGTAAAGAATTAAGATGTCAATCTTTTACGCAGCTGCTCCTGCGTTTTTGCCCTCTGATTTCACAGAGGGGAGGAAGAATCCTGCTTCTTCCTCCTCTCTGTGACAGCTGTGACCGCCCATTATATTTCGCAGTGTATTAATATACACTGCGAAATCTAAATTAAACAAAGGCAAATGTATGTAAAATAAAAAAGAATGAAATACTTTACCTCTCCGACGCCTTTTCCCGGTGTCCAGTAATGAGGCCAGTCGAGGTGTCTTCTGCCAGGACCTGCCGTGATGTCAGAGGGGCGTTCCCGGCGCTGATTGGCCGCTCGTGGTCATGTGATACATATTACATGACCGCGAGCAGCCAATCAGCGCCGGGAACGCCCCTCTGACATCACGGCAGGATCTTGTAGGACACAGATCTCCTGGCCTCGGCACCGGACACCAGGAAAAGGCTTCGGAGAGGTAAAGTATTTCATTCTTTTTCATTTTTCATACATTTGCCTTTGTTTAATTTAGATTTCGCAGTATATATTAATACACTGTGAAATCTAATGGGGTGGTCACAGAGGGGAGGAGGAAGCAGGATTCTTCCTCCCCTCTGTGACATCACTGCGCTTTCTGGAGTACAGAAAGCGCAGTGTGTGAAAGCCCCTGCGTATTTTGTTGCGCTTTTTTGCGCGGCTGAAAAGCAGCAAAAAGCACGTGCAAAAAAGTGCAACAAAATACGCAAATGTGTGAACGCAGCCTTAGGTGTGTGGATGCATCAGGTTGCAACTATGTCAGTAACCAAAGTTTACAAGAATGTCAAATGGCATGAGAAGCAAACTGAAAGAGAAGACCCTTGTTATAGATGGTGCGGAGGAGGGAGAAGATGGTAGTGCTCGAAGTGAGGAAGAGACCACCCAACCACAGGTCCTCAATGAGCCCATCACTGACCATCAGCAAACTTTTGCAAATTCGGTATGAACATATAAAATTCAGTTTGATATTAAAAAACACGATCAATTTACTAAAATTAATAAAATAATAATAAAATGGATAATGCTTCTTGAAAATGTGCAATATCTTTATTTCCTTTCCTAATATAGGTTTAGAATATAGATTTCGGTATGTGCACAAGTTTTTTATAGCATTAATTTTGCACCTGTCTCATTACCCACTACCCTTATTCAACATTCCAGATGAACTGGTGAGCTGGAAAAAGTATTTTCTTTTTCTTATTTCGTCACCAAATATGTCAGGCTTCAAAAATCAATACCCCCAGCTGCAAGCCCAGGTGTTACCTGTGGCATCGGGAATGGGATTTGTAAGTCAGGTGCCTTCTGCAGCCTACCCCATGGAGAGATTAATGAGGAGCTAGGCAACAAGACTGGGCAAACAATAATATCCCTTAAACAATTTGGTCCTGTGGCTGGAAGAGGCAGTACCCTAGGCAAAGGAAAGATGCGTCACTGCGGAGGCTGGCACCATCATGGGATTGCCGTACAACACGTCAACACCATGCCTGCCACCCACATTTTGGAGACCTGATGGATCCACCCCAAGGCATGCCAGCTCTGGAGGAGATTATTTTCCTCACCACCTTAGGGGTTGAGGGTGCTTCACCATAACCAGTGCAGTCCACAGAGGAAATACCCACATATGTTAGTTGGATTACAGCCGTGCGCTCAACATTGGGCCTGGTATGCAGTGAGGTCAGGATCCAGTGCTGGTCCAGCATGGAGATGAGCGATGTTCGACTCGAATAGTTTGCCAATCTCAAATTCGAGTTGATTTTGGCCCTATTCGAGTCATTCGCCGAATTCGAACAATTTGGTTCAAATTCGGCGAATTTCGAACATGTTCGATTTTGGTTCGAAAATGCGGCAGATGCGGTCAGAAAACTGCATCTGCCGCATTTTGAGCCAAAATAAACATTACCTAAATGAAAGAAAGTGTTAAAAATAAAAAAATAATCTATGCTCACCTGTCCGCGGTCCACCGAAGCCTCTGGCAAGGTCCTGTGGCTTCTAGGACCTGTGGTGACGTCATGTTCTCGCGGGAACTCCGGTCACGTGACCGGAGTTCCCGCAAGAACATGACGTCACCACAGGTCCTAGAAGCACAGGACCTTGCCGGAAAGCGTAAAATAGATATTTTTATGATTCGGACACTTTCTTTTACTTAAAGAAAGGGTCCGAATCATAAAAATATCTATTTTAAGCTTTCTGGCAAGGTCCTGTGCTTCTAGGACCTGTGGTGACGTCATGTTCTCGTGGAACTCCGGTCACGTGACCGGAGTTCCCGCGAGCACATGACATCACCACAGGTCCTAGAAGCCACAGGACCTTGCCGGAGGCTTCGGTGGACCGCGGACAGGTGAGCATTGATTATTTTTTTATTTTTAACACTTTCTTCCACTTTTTTTCACTTCCACAATGTATGTATATGTAGCGGTGGCTGAGAGGACCACCGCGGTGCAGAATAATGTACGATACACAAGATGGAAGTGCAAACCACAAGGGTGAATTTATTAACAGGCGGGGAAAGATGTGAAGAAGGCAGGTTCAAGCAGGGGTAAACAGAGACAAACGAGATTTAACAAACTTTTCGTTTTCTCTAGCTGGTCCGCTCAATAATACGGTTCTCCAGCTATCACAAGTTAAAATCACATAGGTAAATGCACAAAAGCAAGGTAAAATGCTACTCTACGTATAACCTTTCTGGCCTCGCTACACAGGCCACACGGCTGCCGTGTTCTACCTACTGAAGCCTATTCTAAACCCTGAAAGGTGCACAATATTCAACTCACAGTGATGCTGGGATTTGGATGCAGTCCTGGGGGCCCCCAACAACAGTAGTCCTATCCGAAGATCCACACGGCTCCTGTCTCGAGTCGATGGGCTGCAAATCTTCTCCTTGCTTCAGGCTCTCACTGGATCCCAGGCTTGTCTGTGTCTCACTTTCATTTCACAAGAAAAACTCCTGTCCTTTCTCAGACACACAGACGGTCTGTTTCTCTTCACACGTTCATCGGCTGCTCTCAAAACACACTCTCCGAAGGGGAAAACAGGACATACCATCATCCCACACCTGGGGGGGTTTCTGTCTCTTAAAGTGGCAGCGTGTTTCTTACTGTCCAACACAGGCAGGGATTTCTTAAAGTGGCAACGCTTCTCTTACTGTCCATAGCAGTAGCACCCCCAATATGCCTCCCTACTTAATGATTGTCGTCCTCGGCCATCACAACATCAGGCCCACAGTGTAATGACGGGATGTCAATGTGAACACAGCACCTGTGGAGGAGACAACAATGGCAATACAGCAGACTGAGTACATTGTTCAACATATCGGATTGGTGGAACCCCTGCAGTAGACCTCTGAGACCTTCTAAGATCTTGACTATCAGGCCAGGCCTGGCTAGCTCCCGGAGGAACACTTGCTGCAGGAGCCACAGTGGAATCTTGACTATCCTCTTCTTCACGTGGCGGTAGGGGCTCATCCATGGGATCTCCGCTCCTGGAAGGCTGAGGGTCCCCCACTGTGTTGGGGACTGTCCACCAGTCATCGTCGACTTCACACTCAGGTGACGTGAGTTCAGGGAGCGGGGCAGAGACTGTAGGAGGTATTGGCGTAGGAAAAGCTTCGGACCGGCATGGCCGCAGCATATTTCTGTGTAGTACTCTAGGGCCGGACGCCCCATTCTCAACTTGCACCTTGTAGACTGGGCCATCAGCATATACCCGTCCAATTACTCTGTAGGGTTGTACTTCCCATCTCTCACTCAGTTTGCCCTTGGGGCGCTTCTCTCTGACTAACACTCGATCTCCAGGTTGCAGCGGTATTTCCTGAATCAGTTTTGGGCTCGTATGTTCCTTCTTCTGTAGCTGTTGACCGGCCAACCGACTGATCGTTTGTAATCGTTGTCGATGTTCTTTCACCCACGAAGTGACAGTTCGTTCCATGAAATCCTCTGGCTGCTCCAAATTCAGCTCGATGATCTCTAGCCCAGCTCTTCCAAAGAGCAACAGATATGGGGTGTAACCCGTAGTGGAGTGAACTCGGTTATTGTAGGCCCAGACCAATTCTGCCAGGTACTCCGGCCAACATGCTTTCTTATCTTCCTCCAATGTCCGCAGCATCTGAAGTAGGGTTCGGTTGAAGCGTTCACATGCTCCATTGCCTTGGGGGTGGTAAGGTGTAGTCCGAGATCGCTCGATGCCATACATACGATATAGTTCCTCCATCACTTTGCCTTGAAAACATGCCCCTTGATCGGAGTGGATTCGCTTCGGGCATCCATACACCCGGATAAAGTCTTGGCAGATAGCCCATGCCGCCGACTCTGCAGTCTGATCTCTAGTCGGGGTGACTACAGCGAACTTGGAAAAATAGTTAGTCATAACCAAACAGTATTGTAGTCCCCGAGCTGAGTGTCCCACGAGGAGATAATCAATCATCAAGATTTCTAGCGGTTCTTTGGTCTGTATGGTCTGAACGGGTGCTCTCTGTTCGGTGCTTTTAATGAGGTCGCATACTCGACATCGCCGGCAAACCTCTTCTACCACAGACTCCAACCGGGGGCAGTACACGTACCACTGTAACCATTGGTAGGTCTTTGCAGGTCTGAAGTGAGCGCCAAACTCGTGTGCTTCCTTAGCTACCTCTTGAGCCAATTTTCCGGGGATGACCACCTGCCATCTTGCTTCTATTTCTTTTGGCTGTTGTCTCTTACGATATAACACTGATTCTCGAACTTCTAGTCTATCCCACTGGTGTAAGACGCTCTTCATCTCGGCGTCCAGGTTAGCCCTTTCTTGTTTATCGGGCTTCCGCTTCTCAGCTACCCAGTGTTTCATCTGTTGTAGCCCTTCGTCTGCAGCTTGAGCACGTCCCCATTCTTCATTGGTTCTTCCCAGGGACGGGGCAGTGTGCAAGCCTCCCTACTTAATTGTGATGCCACCACCGGGGGGTCAAACATGCTAAAGTCTGGCGTTTCTTCCTCCTCTAGTTGTTCATCGAGATCCCCCACTGGAGTTTCCACCGTCACTCTTGACAGTCCATCCGCATTTGCGTTTTCGGTAGCGGGACGATAACAGATGGTAAAGTCGAACCTTGCAAGGCGAGCCACCCACCGTTGTTCCAAGGCTCCAAATTTAGTATTCTCAAGGTGGGCCAGAGGATTATTGTCTGTCCGGACCTGGATCTTGGTCCCTGTCAGGAAGCCAGGAAATTTCTCTGTCATGGCCCACACTAGGGCCAGAAGCTCTAGTCGAAAGGAGCTATAATTGTGGGGGTTTCTTTCGTTGTCCCGCAGCGACCTACTGGCGTAGCCGATGACTCTCTCATGTCCATTCTGTATCTGAGACAATACTGCACCGAGTCCATGAAGGCTACCATCCGTGTACAGCAGGAATGGTCGGTCGAAGTCCGCATAGGCTAGGATCGGGGCTGAAGTAAGGGCATTCTTCATAGCCTGAAAAGCCTCATCTTGTCTCTGAGCCCAATGGATGCCCTGGTTCTTTGACACTCCGGCGGTCCCCCTCAGCAGCTCATTCAAAGGACCCGCCACCTTTGCAAAGTTTTTGACGAACCGGCGGTAATACCCAGCGAGTCCAAGAAATGCCTTGAGTTCTCTCACCGTTTGAGGGACTGGCCACTTCTGGATGGCCGCCACCTTTTCTGCAGAGGGCAGGACTCCATCTTGTGAAACTGTGTGGCCCAGATACTCGATCTCTCTCTTGAAAAGGTGGCACTTTTTCAGCTTCACCTTCAGGTTATTAGCTTGCAATCTTCTGAGTACCTGTCCAAGCCGGTCAAGGTGTTCTTTAAACGAGGCCGAAAACACGATGATGTCATCCAGATAGATCAGAGTAGCTTCGAAATTTAAGTCCCCCAAGCACTTTTCCATCAGCCGTTGGAACGTGCCCGGAGCATTGGAGAGTCCGAAAGGTATCCGGTTAAATTCAAACAATCCCATCGGGAGAATGAACACGGTCTTTGCTTTGTCTTTTTCCGCCACCGGTACTTGCCAGTACCCGCTTGCCTAAAGAGCTCCCACTAGAATGGTGCTCAGAGTCAGGAGGAGGTGAGATATTCCATATGCCAGCTGGGACTTCCAGAGGTCGGAGTCAGGATTCTACAGCATGCCTGGCTTTATTATGCATTCGATGGATCGGCAAATAGAGGCCGACAAGGGGATAGTAGTAGGAGAGACCCCTTTTCCCCTGTCTTTTATAACACCCCGGCCAGAGGCCTTCGACTGGGAAAATGCCATGTGAGAGCCTCTACCCCCTTCCAGTAAGTATCCTTATAGGCATGAACCTCCCCAGGCCTTGTTATTTCTAGAAGAGATGAGGCTCTCAGATGCCCTTGTCTGAGAAGCAGTTGCATGGGTCTCATTGTAATTACTTTCATGTGCAATTTACAAAGGGCCGGGTGGTGACCTTTTTCCAAAAGAGGAGGAATGGGTTCCTAGCTGAAAATGGGACTGGTGACTAGTGCTATATCAGCTGGTCCATGCTAGAGCATGACCATCTGCCTTCCCAAATCCATACCTTCTATGTTGGGGAAATGGACAACTCATGAATTTAAAGGACCGCGAGGACGACAAAGAGTGGTAGCAGGAGGCCGATATGGAGAGGATTGAGCATTGTCCGTTGGCCAAGCTTGACTATGTTCACCATCCAGCTGTAGTGAAACCCACAGAAGGCAGACAGCCTGAAGATCCTTACAGGGTAGTCTCGGGTGTGTACTAGAGGGTGTGGCCGTCCGTAACTCTTCCACCCTCTTCTCTAGCAGTGGCCCTGATGGGGTGTGCTTGGGGGCAGGTGTCGTGGAGAATGCCATAGTAGGAGTAGCCCCGAGATTGGCCAGTAAAGGCCCTACACTAGTGAAACTGGTATGTCGGGTGAAAAGCTGTGGGTGACGGGTGGGAAGGCTCTCACAAAAGGACACCGATTAAGAGTACTGTCTAAAAAAAATGTGTTGTTGAGTCGCTGACTGCTTGTAAGACATGCCCCTGCTAAGACCTTACATGCAGGATGTAAAGTTGCAGGCTGATAGCTTCGAGGCAAGTCCTGGAGTTGCCCTGTTGACTAGTGATGGGCGAATCCTAATTACTCGGAATCGCTTGACTCTGCGAGTCCGACACAGGACTCGCTACTCGTGTCGAGTCTAGCGAGTCCACATGTTAATGAATGGGGAAGCGGTAATAGCGAGTGTGTGGATTACAAATCGCAGATGTGTCTCGGAAGCTTAGCCTGAATGCAATCCTTAGTTTGTCATTTATTTGCATTGGACTCGTTTCTTTGTAAGTAACGCTGGGAAACTCGCACGAGTAAGGGTCCTGCTGCTCAGTGTGCTGGCTGCCAGCTCCAGGGTCCTAGAGACCGCAGCACTGCTGCCTGATGTAGAGAAGCGAAGATTGTTCTCAGTCTGCTCATTCCCTGTGTACAGACATTGAATGTCTGTGCAGATGATGTAGCAGAGCTGAGATTGTTACTCGAGTCTGCTCATTTCCCTGTTGCATAGACATCTATATCTATGCACAGGGATGTAGCAGGAGGACATCGCATTTTGGACTGCGTCGGACGGAAGAGGGATTTTTTTAATTTAAAGATGGAGTCCCATGGCTTTTTTTTTTATTTCTAATAAAAAAGTTTCTTTGTGTTGTGTTTTTTTTAAAACATTTATAAAATTCATGGCGGTCATGTCTAATATTGGCGTGACCGCATAAATTTCGGGCTTTAGGGCCAAGCTGAAATACAAAGCTGGCCTAACCTCTTTATTACCCAGCGTCCCACCGCACCAGTGAAATAAATTAAAAAAATGCGTGGGGCTCGCGCAATTTCTATGTCCTAGCCAGGTACAGCTAAGCGCTGGGGCTGGAATCTTCAGCGACAGGGATGCCAAAGCTTTCTGGCACCCCCCGCTGCAAATTGCAGCCCGCAGCCGCCCCAGAAGATGGCGCGTTCATTGAAGCGCCATCCTGTGGCGCTGAACCCGCTCTCCAGCGGCCCTGGGCGGTGGCACGCTGGGTAATAAAGGGTTAATACCAGCTTTGTTATACAAGCTGGTATTAAGCCCGAGATTCTTAATGTCAGGCCACGTTTGACCCAGTGCCCCCTAAGAATCTCAATAAAGGGTTAAAAACACAACAGGAAAAACATTTTATTGAAATCAAAAAAAAAAGCCATTAGGGCACTCACATCTTAATTAAATAAATCCTCTTCTGTCCGACGCAGTCCAAAACGCGATGTCCTCTCTGCTACATCCCCTGTGCATAGATATAGATGTCTATGCACAGGGATGAGCAGACTGAGAACAATCTCAGCACTGCTACATCATGTCTGTGAGCAGGCGGGCTCTAAGACCCTGGAGCTGCACAGAGAAGACAGCTGGACTCGGCTCGCAAAGAAACAGCAGTTACTTTAGTTTCCCTGTTATCACTGGCACAGTAGCCGAGTCTAATGCAAACAATGGCAATCCTAGTTTTGTCAGCGTTTCTGACAAAACTAGGATTGATATTGATTTGCATTGGACTCGTGCAAATAATCACTGGGAAACTCGCAGAGTACCGAGTCCTGCTAGTCCCTTACTACTCGCCGAGTAACGAGTCTTAGCGAGTAGATTCGCCCATCCCTACTGTTGACCAAATAAGGACTGTTTGTTTGAAATTCTGACAAGAGCAAGGCCTGTTTATTTGCCTCATGGCAAGGTAGGCCTAATTAAATTTTTCCCCCTTCCCATGTTTAGTGCTGATTGTGCTTCCCCTGCTGGATTAGAGGGACAGCAGCCTTCGGACTACACCTCAAAACCCAAAATGGACTTTGTCCTAAATTGACTGTACCCTATTATCTTGATGGCCTGTACCCCATTTTAATGGACTCTGCCAATCTTTGTGGGACATGCTGAGTTTTATGGACTGAAAAGGGGAAAAATCGGAGAACTAGATGTGCCAGCCAAATAATTTTATTTTCAATGTTTAAGAACTGTGAAGAACTCACACATATGCTGATGGTCATTGTGTCGCGCTACTGCCACAATGAGAGAAAAAAGTACAATGCCTATGTGAACCTCTGTGGACTCTCTGTGCCTGTTGGCCTGTTTTAGGGAAAATGGACTTGGACTCTAAAGTTCAGGGGTCTTAACCTGGTGAGACTGGGGTCAAGATGATGCAAAGAAAGAAGGAAAATACTTTTTATAATGTTTTACCATTATGTGCGATTGTATATATCATGTCTTCCAGGTGTCCACTATGGGCGAGGTAGGACGTATTTAAAAAGAGGAGGTATGCAGGGGTGTGTCCAGTGCCTTCATGAAGTCTGTGCCCCCTGAAGACATCACTGATACTTTGTATATTTATGTAGACTGATGATGAATAGTCTGTGCAAAGTGCCTATTTGAAAATGGTCAGTGTTTGTGTTACATAAACTGACAAATTACATCATGTACAAACGTGATTTTTTTAAACTCTGCAACAGTAAATGTTTTAAATACTTTGTGTGCTGGACTGTTTGTGCAAAGTAAGAGATGCTTTGATACTCCCCTCCAGGTGCTGGAGAACAAGCTGCAGTCCTCTGGCCTGAAGTTGTCAGGTATGGAAATGCAAGACACTACACACACTTCTGTAGAACAGGAGTGGGTAACTCCAGTCCTCAAGAACCACAAACCGCACATGTTTTCAGGATTTTCTTAGCATTGCATGTGTTGGAATCATCACCTGTGCAAGTGATTAAATTACCACCTGCCCAATGCTCTAGAAATCCTGAAAACTTGCAATGTTTGCCGTCTTTTAAGACTGAATTTTCCAACCCCTGCTCTAGAAGTCTCTGTGGAGGTAGACAGGGGGCAAGAGGAATCCTTGAGCCCCTCCACCACAACTATGGCTCTGCCTGGTTCCTCTTACATGCATATGAGGGGTCACGTTTACAGAAAGCATCCACATATGTTGTGAGAGCAGGCACGCAGGTACTGGTGACAGCGAGACATGCGGTGCCGTCACAAAGATTACTGCAATTCAGACTTGAGTGGTAACAAAGGAGCTATCCACAAGTTTGAACTGCAGTGCACTCCTGACATCACTGCTTCTCACACACACTATCTCACAATGCCATATGATATTGCAGCTCTCACGAGACAGTTAGTGTTATGAGCGCTGTTGCCACTGATGTTACACATTAGGATTTCCTGCTGCGTGACACCCACTGTGTAATCTGAGACAACCTCAAGGAAGTCATGGCTTGTCACACTGCAGGGAGCTGTGCAGTGCCTGCTCAACCACCATAAGGGGAATGCAGCCACTTATTTTGCTGGAACTACTTCTGGATTTATTTGGGTTTCATTTTTGTTTTGTTGCTTCAAATTGTTTTTTTACATGCTATTTTTGCTGGGGGGAATGGGAGTCATTTAAAAAATGATTTTAATGTAAAAAAGGTGTAAGAAGAATGTATTGGGAGTTTATTATCAAATCAAATATTTATTGATGTGGTTATTTGTGTCCTTTCAGATTTGATTAGTATTATCGGGTATCTGATTGATGCCTCAACATTACTAAATTCTGGGCTTGATGTAAGCTGATGTTACCCAGCTGGCACCAACTCCAAATACCATTATCCTGTTTGCCAAGATTTTAAAGATTACTCAAGTTTTCAGCTGTCCAAGTGGATGGATGGATGGGTGGATGGGTAGATACATAGAAAGAATAGATGATAGATATATGGAAAGAATAGATGATTGATAGAAAATATAGATTTATAGATAGATAAAAAAATAAATAGGTTTAGAGATAAATGAATAGATAGATTTATAGATGCATGCGACACAGATATATAATGTTCCACCCTCTATTTATTGTAAACGTGCACCCTTTAGTGCCTTTCATGTTGCACTAAAGGGTGTTTTAGCCTTGTATTTAGCTAAAAAAAAAAATTTAAAAAATGATGTAGGGTTCCCTCTATTTTTCATCGCCAGCTAGGATACAACAGACAGCTGCAGCCTGCAAACCACAGCTGGTGGCTTTACCTTTGCTAGTAATCCAAAAAAAAAGTCACCCCAAGCTATTTTTTCAAATGATTTATTAACAAATAATTAAATAATGTGAAAAAAACATTTTGGATTACCAGCCAAGGTAAAGCTGACAGCTGGGGTCTGGTATTCTCAGGGTGGGAAGGGCCATCTTAAATGGGTCTACACCAGCATAAAAATAGCAGCCTGCAGCCGCCCCAGAACTGGCACCTACGTAACATGTGCCACTCCTGGCACTTCACTCCGGCTCAGTTGTCAGGATATGGTGCTCCTAATGAAAGCGCTGGAACAGCTGCAGACAGGTGGCAGCCATTCTTATCCTGCTGGGAGGCAATAAATATGAACTTCCCCAGTGTAAGAAAGCCAACCCCAGCTATTCTCTTTATCTTGGCTGGTATCAAAATTGGGGGGAACCACACGCAAATTTTTTCAATTCTTTTTTTAATTTTACAGTAATCTGACATCAGTTTGGTTGTCTTACTCGTGACCAATCACACACACCAGCTGAGAGTGTCTTACGTTAACAAATCAAGGAGGGGAGCAGTCAATATATCTGAATCTCATGAGCAAGCCCAGACGTAGGGTGAAAGTGGCATTAAAGCTTGGTAATTGAAAGCCTAGGAAGTTAATGTCTGTGCCAAAACATCGGTGCTACTCTGTAAAATGGTTTCAGCTGTGTTTTGCAGCTTTTGGTTCCCTTTGAAGGTGTTTGTATGTCCTTGATTTTGCCTCCCATTGATTTGAATTTGGCATGGGAATTTCAGTGAACCGTTCGGCAATCTATTAGTTGAACATATGCCATTTGGCGAACCAAACCGAACCTGAACTTCAAAAGGTTCATCTCTAGCTGTGATTAACATCCAGGTTGGTTATGTTGGGCCATGATGATGTGGCATTAGGGGGAAATCACCTCTGGCCACACCTGATGCTATAAGCCTCCTCTGTAAGTGTTCAGTAATGTGTTAAATACCACATCAACAAATCCATAAATAATTGACATCACACGGATGGCGTCTGAGTGCTGTCCAATATTTTCACAGATGCATAGACTAGTATTGATCATTTTGATCTGACAGTTTGATCAATATCTGATACTCACAGGGAGGACTAGGAGCACAGCATGACAAAGAATCTTGACTATAAAATAGGGTATTGTGTGTTGCTAATATATACCCCCCAATCCAGTCAATTGAGGTCCATCTGAACCCCTATATTTGGGTTAGACCATTCTGATTTCTTCTGTGTGGGTCTGCTTTTGATAAAGTTGCATTTATTGGCATAGCATAGGTTCACATTGTGTTTAGCATTGCTTTTGAACACAATGCGTTTTGGCATTGCATTAACACAATGAAATGCAAACGTTTGATTGCGTTAATGCACCCATAAACTTCTATTGTAAAACACAGTCAAACACACTGCAAACGCAATGCCAAAATGTGGTTCTGTTTGAAACCTGTGTTATCCTGAGGGCACAGGGAACGTTAACCACAACATTCCCTGTGCACTTGGGATAAACGCAGCATTTCAATTCACGTTTTTAATTAAATTTATTACAACCTGCAATATTTGGTCTGATGCAGTCCGCTCTATTTTAATCAAACATTTGTCTATTCTACATCTGTATGGGGATATTGGTGAAGTCATTGGTCCTCAACCTCTGTGAATGTTTAAGAAATGGGAAATCAATAGGTGATAGGTTCACACATAGCCATTTCATTGCACCTAGACAAACTAACTGGCTCACCTCCAATCTGAGGGGATGTTTTAGGTGTGAGGGATGTGTTGCGGCCCTCAAATTCAGACTGAGAGCAACTTTGTAAGTTCAAATACTGGTTGACAGTTTGCCATTTGTAATTTCTTCAATTCCTGCCTGAGGGGAGTAATCTATAGGGCAATCTGTGGGTGTCATCTTAAATATGTGGGAAAGACAGAAAAAAATGAGAAGAAGCATGGGGGAACATCTCAGGGATGTGGCAAACAAGAGAGACCCAAAAGCGAGACACATTGTGCATGCCAACGATATCTCAAATTCATAGGATAGACCTCTTGAACGACCCCAAAGGAAATGGAAATTGGGACCGCCACATCCTTCAGATTAATTTGAATGGATACATAGACTTCCGACACAAACCCTTCAAGTTTAAATGAGCATCTTACATTTATCTGTTTTCTTTGATTTTGAAGGCACAGTTTATTCAACCCAAGGACAGTCAACGTGGAGCGCGGACACCAGACTTTTAAATGTTTAAATCTCTGCTGTTAGGTAGTTTCCAGTTTTAGCGTTTAAGAGTAGGGAAATAATTTTCTCTCCTCTATCTTTTATTTTATCTTGTCTAAGAAATACCTTTGATTCATGGCTTCATTAACCCCCATCTAGGGTGATACCTGTTGGGTATTAATTTTGGTAAAATGCTTTTCTCTAAAGGGACACATCTTACTAGTTTTTCACCCTCATATATAAAAAAAATGGGCATATTGAACATTATCTATATCATGATAATATGTTTTACCCCTTCCCTCCCTCCCCCACTTGTTAGGCCCCCTGGCACCGCTTCCCAGCTCGCCTCTCCCGGGTCGGCATCTCCTGCTCCTCTGGACGGCATCCGCTCCAGGCGCGCTGTGTCTCGGAGCCGTCGCCGGGTTCCCTTCATGTCAGTGACCGCCGGGCTCACACTTGAGCACATTACTATGGTCGTATTCATGTGACCAATCAGCGGCGCACTAGGTGCACTCCTCCCCTGTGACTCTAGGGGCCGGCACGGTCCAACCTGCCACTCCCCTTGACCAATAGCTGCTCTTCCTATGGTATATCAGGCCACCTCCTCTGATGGGAGGTGCCTAATTATTGGTTAGTGAGCTTCTACTTTGCTAGCTGTTGGTCAGGCCTTCCTTGCACTCTGTTTCCTGGAACCCTTGCTGTGCTCTTCCCCGGTAGCATCATTCCTGTTCTTCCAGCCTTGTACTCTGTTTCCTGGAACCCTTGCTGTGCTCTCCCGGTAGCATCATTCCTGTTCTTCCAGCTTATACTCTGTTCTGAACCCTTGCTGTGCTCTGCCCTGGTAGCACCATTCCCGTTCTCCTAGCTTTGTACCCGGAATACTTAGCTGTGCCTTAGTATAGGCTAACCTTACGTGCTGCCCCCCCTGGTACTAGCTGCTGTGGTACTTAGACCCCTGGGCTTGCCCCTGACAATCCCTGTATAGGGGTTGGGTAAACTAGAATCAGCTCACCCAGGGGAGTTCGGTACCATGGCCAGTGGGTCCACTCTAGGGCGCCTTCCCGGGAAGCGTGACACCACTTTATACAGTACATCACATAGTGAATATATCATACATATGTATAATGAACATCATGAGGATGGATGTTTATGATTATTATTAAAACACTCCACTAGAACATGCATTTGTTTCTGTTGCCCAATCCAGTGCATTTTTTGTCTCCTGCTTCTTTGTTCTGCAGAGGGGGGAAAATATTCACTGCTGAGTTGGGCTTATAAATAATTCACAATGCATTTGTGACTAATCTTCTTCCATTTTTATGTATTTTTATTATATCAATGTGAGACTACCCTCATGCTACCCATTATTCCCATCATTATACCCGTCATAATTATCCATGTTGGTTCCCTACTGTTTGATTTTGACATAGGGACTGACTCAGATTTTATGCCACCTGCAATTATATGATTATTTTGCTTTTCCATTTCCATTCCCCTGATGAGTCTTTCAGACAATACGCGTAGGGAGGCCTAGGGGCATAGCAGGACACAGAATGTTAACAATCAAATGGAGTATTATGTGGTGCTCACATATACCCCCACCTCGATATAGTCTATTGAGGTCCATCTGGATCCCCATATTCAGAATTTGGGTGAAACTGTTTCTATGTTGATGAGTGTGGGTCTGCTTTTGATAAAGTTGCATTTACTGACATTCTTTTATTGATATTTATGAACGCCATTATTTGATCCTCATATATTTTCTCTTACATCATTTCTGAGACATTTTGCTGCATTGTCTATTTGTACTGCATGTTAGTAATACATTGTTATCTATTACATGCTGCTTTTATTGTTTGCTTTTAGGCAACTTTCACCCATTTTTTACATTATATAGTACGAGTTAAGTTTTAAATCGACTATCATGCTGACTCTCCTAAGTTTTGTTAGATTGTTTTATTGGTCCTCATTTGCTGATCACAATATTGGACATGTCACTATGATTTAATGTGGACTGACAAAAAAGACAAATATGTGAGCAGCCCCATAAACAATTATAGTTATCAGTTTTATCTATGAAAAATATGGTAGTGTTCATATAGGAAAAATGTATGTCTGAATGAGCCCTTACCCAAAAACAAGGAGTGGTTTAACAAGTCAATGTCATCCACAGGGCTATGTGTCACAATTCCTACATTTAGTGCATCTTGGATGAGTGTTTGCTGTAACTATGGAATGAGGACATGCTGAGCTGTCAGTTTGGTGAGTGACAGCTGAGTTGTCAAATCTGGTAATGGGGCCTGCTGAGCTGTCAGTGTGTTGAATGACAGGGCAATCATCCAATCTGATTCCGGGAGGTGCTGGGATATTCAGGTGTTCTCTGTCCTGGTGATTGCCCAGCTACTTGGCTGAGCAGTTTCTCCCAGAACTCTGTCAGGCATAGTAGCTTTCAGTGGTGCTTGTTGGCCTGTATTCCTGTGCTCTGTTTGATTAATCTATTTGTATAGCCCTTCTTATCCAGTACACTTCTGACCGTGACACGACTACACCTTTGTTTATCTCTTTAGGTCAGCTTCACACCACGGTTTTCTGCATCAGGTTGTGTCCGGTTTGAACCGGACACAATCTGATCCGATTTTAGCTTCAATGTTTTCTGTCCCTGATCCAATTTTGTCAGTTTTTTTCACCGGGCACAAAATCGGAGCCTACTCATTTTTTGGCTCCAGTGCAAAAATTTGACAAAATCAGATAGTCCCCGATCCGGCGCCCATAACATGGGAGTCTATTGGCACCAGATCCATGAAAAAATCGGATCGTTTCCCTGATCCGATGTACACCACAGTGCAGCCACTGAAATCCTGCTGTGCTCATTCAGGCACCATGGACATCATTTCAGAGACACAGCTGAAAGTTCAGCACCATGGAGAGTAGCACTGCACACACAGGCAGAAAGATCAGCACAGTGGACAGCAGTAGAAAACAAATCCTGCAAAAAACAGGATCCAACCCGACAGCACAAAACCGTGGTGTGAAGCCGGCCTTAATCCTTGACATGCTCTCAAGGAATCTAGCCAAGAACACTTAATGGCTTTGCCTAACGACTTGTCATTATTGAGTAGTGTCACAATATAAGTACGAGGGGGCAACTGTGGGAAGCCTATATTTTACAGCAGGTGAAATATATATAGAACACAACATTAATCTTTTAAGTACGGTAAATATTTTCTCATTACTGCACATCACTAAGTGTATGGACATCTATGCTTTAATTTCTTTGCCTGTGTGGATTGGATTGGTTGTTGTTACCAGAGAGAGGTCCATGAGCTTCAAATTACGCCACTGGTTGTTACCAATATTTGGTGAGAAATTCATGTCAATAGCACCTTTAGAAAAATATTCACTTATAAAATTGGTGACATGTTCAATCCTTAATTCACCTGCTGGATTTCAGGTAATCATTTCTATGCCTATTAAAGAAACAGAAGAATATAATTTACCTTCCTATTATAGTACAAATAAAATAATAATGGTGAGCAAATTAAAGTAGTCAAGATTATTCTTTTTCGATATGCATGATTCCAATGATGTGATGTCTAGTGATGGGCGAATTCTAAATTACTCGGAATCGCTTGACTCTAGCGAGTCCGAGCCCGGGACTCGCTACTCGTTGCGAGTCTAGCGAGTCCAATGTTAATGAATGGGGAAGCGAGTAATAGCGAGTAGTGTGCGATTTACAAATCACAGATGTGTTTCGGAAGCTTCAGCCTAAAGCAATCCTAGTTTTGTCAGAGTCTCTGTCATTAATTTGCATTGGACTCGTTTACTGTGCAAGTAATCGCTGGGAAACTCGCACAGATAAGAGTCCGGCTGTCTCCTCTGTGCTGGCTGCCGCAGCTCCAGGGTCCTAGAGCCCGCCTGCTGCCTGATGTAGCAGAGCTGAGATTGTTCTCAGTCTGCTCATTCCCTGTGCATAGACATCTATATCTATGCACAGGGGATGTAGCAGAGAGGACATCGCGTTTTGGACTGCGTCGGACGGAAGAGGATTTTTTTAATTAAAGATGGAGTCCCTAATGGCTTTTTTTTTATTTCTAATAAAAAATTTTCTCTGTGTTGTGTTTTTTTTAAAACAATTTAATAGAAATTCATGGCGGTCATGTCTAATATTGGCGTGACCGCCATAAATTTCGGGCTTAGGGCCAGCTGATAATACAAAGCTGGCCCTAACCTCTTTATTATTCAGCGTACCACAGCCACCAGGGCCGCTGGAAGAGCGGGGTTCAGTGCCAGAGGATGGCGCTTCAATGAACGCGCCATCTTCTGGGGCGGCTGCGGGCTGCAGTTTGCAGCGGGGGGTGCCCAGAAAGCTTGGGCATCCCTGCGCTGCGGATTCCAGCCCCCAGCTGCTTAGCTGTACCTGGCTAGACATAGAAATTGCGCGGAGCCCCACGCATTTTTTTTTTATTATTTCATGAAATTCATGAAATAATTAAAAAAAAGGGCTCCCCTATATTCTTGTGTCTGGCCAGGTACAAATAGGCACCTGGGGTTTGGGGGCAGCCCGTCGCTGCCTGCTGGATCTGGCTGGTTCCAGAAATACGGCGAAGACCATGTAATTTTTTTTCTGAAAAATCAATAAAACAATCCTAAAAAAGGGACTGCATCTTTATTAACCCTCGCCATGGTCCAAGGGTTAATAAAGATGCAGTCCCTTTCATTTACATTGTTTTATGGATTTGTCAGAAAAAAATTTCACGTGGGCTTTGCCGTATTTCTGGAACCAGCCGGATCCAGCAGGCAGCGACGGGCTGCCCCCAACCCCCAGGTGCCTATTTGTACCTGGCCGGACACAAGAATATAGGGGAGCCCTTTTTTTTAATTATTTCATGAATTTCATGAAATAATAAAAAAAAAATGCATGGGGCTCCGCGCAATTTCTATGTCTAGCCAGGTACAGCTAAGCAGCTGGGGGCTGGAATCCGCAGCGCAGGGAGGCAAATTGCAGCCCGCAGCCGCCCCAGAAGATGGCGCGTTCATTGAAGCGCCATCCTCTGGCGCTGAACCCCTCTCTTCCAGCGGCCCTGGTGGCGGTGGCACGCTGGGTAATAAAGGGGTTAATACCAGCTTTGTTATACAAGCTGGTATTAAGCCCGAGATTCTTAATGTCAGGCCACGTTTGACCCAGCCACTAAGAATCTCCAATAAAGGGTTAAAAAAACACAACACAGAGAAAATTTTTTATTAGAAATAAAAAAAAAAAGCCATTAGGGACTCCATCTTTAATTAAAAAAATCCTCTTCCGTCCGACGTAGTCCAAAACGCGATGTCCTCTCTGCTACATCCCCTGTGCATAAATATAGATGTCTATGCACAGGGAATGAGCAGACTGAGAACAATCGCAGCTCTGCTACATCATCTCTGTGAGCAGGCGGGCTCTAGGACCCTGGAGCTGCGGCAGCCTGCACAGAGAAGACAGCTGGACTCGGCTCGCAAAGTAACAGCAGTTACTTTGCGAGTTTCCCTGCTATCATTGGCACAGTAGTCGAGTCTAATGCAAGTCAAAGGCAATCCTAGTTTTGTCAGCGTCTCTGATAAAACTAGGATTGATATTGATTTGCATTGGACTCTTTTACTGTGCGAATAATCACTGGGAAGCTCGCAGAGTACCGAGTCCTGCGAGTCCTTTACTACTCGCCGAGTAACGAGTCCTAGCGAGTAGATTCGCCCATCCCTAGTGATGTTCTCTTCAAGATCACATTAGGAGTCTGATGGTGTGTTCACCAGTTTATGTAATCAGTATTCAAAACCTCAGAGAACTTCCAGCCCAGAGGAGTCAGAGGATCGTATTGATAAGGTATTTAAATTTAGAAAGGTCCTCTCTGTACTCATCACATACATTGCTAGGCACAATTATTAAGGATTCAAGGTGTGGAGATTTGTTCTTCTGCTCTAATAATAGAGTGCGGCGGTTTTCTCGCTATTGATGTCAGTTTTGAATATGGAAATAGCATATGTTACTTAACAAATATTATATAAATAATTTCTTAGTGAATAATGTAAAAAATGTTTATACCGTGTTAGCCAGTAGACAGAAAACTATTAGAATCTGAGAGTCCTCAGTGGTTGATACCTTTAAATGGCTAACTGAGAAGATGGTAAACATAGCAAGCTTTCCAGACTCTAATCAGGATAATTAGTGAACTGAAGCGTATACAATAAAATCAGCTGTATTATGTCCTCTTGGAGAATAGCAGTGAGGCATATCAGAATTTAAATAATTTCTACAGTGCTGCTCAACACGGCAAATCTACATTCCAAAACATATCTCAAAAGAAACTTCTACTTCTTAAGGTATGTGCGCACTGGTCGGGTTAGGGCCGGATTAGGTGTGTAAACCGCTGGTCGGTTTACATAAATTTCATGTAAATTTATGTTAATCCAAACCGGCGTTTGGATTAACATAGAAACCTATGTAAACCGACACCCGCTGTGCACACAGCGGCGGTTTACACATGCTCATCCGTTGCTAACCCGCTGGGTTCCCAGCGGGTTAGCAAAGAATGAGCTTGTTCTATAATCCGGCCGGTTCTGCAGCGGCTGCAAGCAGAATCATGTGCTGCTTCCAGCCGCTGCAGAACGGCCGGCGCTAACCCGCTGGCCACCCGCCGCACACCCGCCGTCTCCCGCCGCACATACCCGACAGGAAGCCGGTGGACGGCTCCGGAGCTTCCTGTCGGGTCCCACCCAGCCGCCGCCGCCACAAACCCGCCCACCGTGCGCACATACCCTTAGACATCAGCATACTTTTCTAATGTTATTCAACCCTTTTAATAGTTAAAATAAAGAATCAAAGTAAGTTGAGATGGTGTCCTCCCACTTGAGAGTGGGACAGGGAGGAAAAGGAGGACAGGGATGTCAGCGTTAGGCCTCATCAGACCTGGGGTCGCCTTGTCGCGGCTGATGAGCAAACGGACATTGGCCAATGTGCGTACTAAGAACCCCAAGAAAATAAAAAAGTAACATTTTTGATTTTTTTGAAAATATGTAAGTTTTTAATGTTTTCCTCAAATATATACCGCTTGTTAGCATGTTTGCATCATTGGTAATGCCTGAGTGCTGCAGGAATTTTTTTTCTAGTAGATAGATAGATAGATAGATAGATAGATGAAGATAGATAGATAGATAGGATTGCAATGGCCAATCACAGATGCAAAGTCTCTATGACAATGTCTGTGATTGGCTGTTGCACTCACACTGTGCCTCCACACTGTGCACTGGTGTCTGTGCTTGGTTCCTATCACATACGGACATACAGATGCTAGGTGAGGGACGTAATGCACACTTCATACGGATGTCATATGCATGAAAAAGCACATGACACTCACTTGACAATCTGCTACTTTTCTCATCGAGGATCTTGACGAAGCAAGATACACAGATGTGAGTGTACCAAAACTCAAATGCCAGCAAGGTATAGGTGGGATACTGCTAAGGGCTAGTATCATGAAATATGAGCTAGTTGGACCTTTTTGGGTTGAAGATACATTCAAAATCAACTCCCAAACATACTGCCTTTTGACGCTTTCATTAAAGGGATCCTGTCACCCCCAAAACGCCTCCTAAGCTATGAAAACATGTCCCTGAGGCATCCCATCACTAATCTCACACTCCTTTTTGCTCATAAAAGCAGCCTGTGAAAGTGGAGAAAAACGTTACATAACTTACTCATTATCGATGTTAACGAGCAGTGCCTATATTCTTTAGTCACCCAGGCGGGCCATGTTCATCATAATAGCACACCTTAATAGGTGTGATCTTGAATGCCTATTGTAATTAGCGCCTCCCAGCTCTCCTCAGAGCTGGCGAGGCTGCAATGGGCTGTAATGAAGCGAATCACGTCATTTCCGGCATCGGGTGACGCATGTACGTATGAAAGTTTTCCTCCACTTTCACAGGCTGCTTTTATGAGCAAAAAGGAGTGTGAGATTAGTGATAGGATGCTGCAGGGACATGTTTTCATAGCTTAGGAGGCGTTTTGGGGGTGACAAGATCCCTTTAACCAGCATTAACCCCTGTTTGCTAAGTTCGTTATTAAACTAACATTTTGAAGCCAGACTTGTATGTCAGAGAAAGTATACTTGCTGCTTGTGACATGGACAAGAAAAAGTATAGTAAAATGCACAAGCAAAAAGGAAAATCTCTAATTCAGAAATTTAAAGGAAAACTATCATGTCAAAAATCCATATCTTAACTACTATCATTTTCTAATTCCTTGTTCTGAGCTCTTTCTATTCATGTATCTCTATTATTTATATTTCCCTCCTATCTTCTATAAGCTTCAAATAAAGATATTAATTCTATCTGTCACTCAGAGTAAATGATCCACTTAGTTCTCTGCTGCCCACTCCCCATATATGAATATGCATGTCACATTTTCACATCACATCACTGCACAGGAGATCAGTGGGGGGCTGCATCCTCCTCTCTCTTTGCAACAAAACCAAGAGGTCAAATAAACACAGGATCTCTCACATCACAGCAAGGATTCCTTTTAACAGAAACAAATGGAGTCTAGATCAGATACGGCAGACCTGTAGCTTTCTCCCTCCTTGTCCTGAATAGACAGTAGCTCCAGAAAGTGAAACCTGACACTGCGCTGAGAGCAAAGGGAGGAGTGAGCTGCTGAGAGGGAGGAGAGAGCTGCAGAGAGGGAGTGCATAATTACATGACAGTTTATACAGCAGCTGGACTATTCCTGTTTGCTTATAATGCAAAGGAGTAATCCAGGAGCTCACTGCAAGGTCTCACAATACTAATAACATGGAAACTACAGACAGTACAATAATGATTTTACATATTTTTAAAAGGTATTCCCAGGCACTTTTCAAGGGCAATATTAGGAATGGCATTATTCAAGGGTAATATTAGGAGTGGGTTTTCTCCTTTCTAGCAAGTGCACCTTCAACCCAATTTCTCCTCCTTCCCTTATCCTCTCATCCTTTGAAGTGCACCCTGTTCGTATCTACTCTCCATCAAACTTCCAAGTGGCTGTCATATATTGACCACCAGGCTCAACCACTTTGTTCTTTGACCAATTCTCAATCTGGCTTCTTCAGTTTCTCTCTGTTGACATTCCCACTATCATCATGGGTAACTTCAACATCTCCATTGATATCAGCCAGTCAACAGCCTCCAAACTCCTGTTACTGGCTTCATCCTTTGGCCTCACTCAATGGTCCTCCACATCCACACACACAGACGGACATACACTGGACCTCATCTTTACCCACCTCTGCCCCCTAACTAACCCCACAACCTCCCCTCTCTACCTATCTGACCACCATCTACTCACTTTCTCATCCTTGTCCTCCTCACCTGCCACCCATGTCCACCAACTTGCACACCCTCGCAGAAACTTCACACACTTTGACACTCACTTACTCTCTGACACTATTCTACCACTATCCTCCATGTCCTCACTCCACGGCACAGATAACGCCACTGCTTTCTACAATTCTACACTCACAGCAGCGATTGATGCAGTTGCCCCGTTTGTTCATGGCAGAACAAGACAAATCAAGAGACAACCCTGTCACACAGACAGAAATAAAAAGCAGTAGTCGGTGTCTAGGGTTGCTGAGCTGCACTGGAAGAAAACACATTCACAATAAGACTACACAGCATTCAAACAAGCACTTCTCAAATTCAAGTCAGCACTCACCACCACTAAACATAATTACTTCATTACTCTAATATCCTCTTTATCCCACAACCTAGGCAGTTAATCAACAGAATTTAACTCCCTTCTTCGCTCCCCCACACACTTCTCGTATCTCTGCAGAAGACTTCGCAACACACTTCACCAACAAGATCGATAAGATCAGAAAAGTCTTTGCTACCCAATCATCACAACCTCTATGTATACCAAACCACTCCCCTCCATTACTAACACTCCTCTCCTCAGTCACTAAAGGAGAACTTGCACACCTCTTCAAATGGCACCTCACCACTTGTGCATTGGACCCCATCCCTTCCCACTTCCTCTCCAACCTCACTACCATGCTTATCCCAGCCCTAACCCAGCTCTTCAATCTATCACTAACCTACGGTACCTTTCCTTCCACTTTTAAAAACGCAACAATTACACCTGTCTTGAAGAATCCATCTCTCGACCTCTACATCCAGCTACCGCCCCATATCGCTGCTCCTGTTCGCCTCTAAACTCCTTGAAAAGCATTTCCACATTGTACTTTCCTCCCACCGTTCTTCAAACTCTCTCTTTGACAAACTTCAATCTAGCTTCTGCCCCAACTACTCCACTGAAACCGCCTTAACCAAAATTACTAACGACCTGCTTACCGCCAAAGCTAACGGACACTTCTCTATCCTCCTCCTTCTTGATCTGTCCTCTGCATTCAATACAGTCAACCACTGCCTCCTATTACAGATCCTCTCTTCAGTTGGTATCACTGACCTTGCCCTCTCCTTGATCTCTTCCTACCTTTCCAACCGCACATTTAGTGTCTCCCACTCCAACACTACATCCTCGCACCATCCCCTCTCTGTTAGGGTCCCTCAAGGCTCTGTCCTGGGACCCCTTCTTTTTTCAATTTATACGCTTGGCCTAGGACAACTCATAAAGTCCCATGGATTCCAGTACCACCTGTACGCTGATGACACTCAGATCTACTTCTCTGGCCCAGATATCAACTCTCTGCTGTCCAGAATCCTAGAGTGTCTATCAGCCAATCCCCCTTCTTCTCCTCTCGTTTTCTTAAACTAAATGTAGACAAAACTGAACTCATCATCTTTCACCCATCTCACGCACCTCCCTTACCTGATCTATCTATCGCAATAAATGATATCACACTTTGCCCACCTCTCACCTTGCTACTCCCCCACTTCTCACCTCTGCAAATCTCTGCACTGGCTTCCAATTTCCCATCGTATCCAATTCAAACTACTAACATTGACTTACAAAGCCATCCACAATCTGTCCCCCCATATATCTCTGAACTAATCCCCCGATATCATCCAACTAGTAATCTTCGATCCTCCCAAGACCTCCTCCTTTCCTCCTCACTTGTATGTTCCTCATCTAACCGCCTGCAAGGCTTTGACCGAGCATCCCCTTCCTCTGGAATTCTGCACCTCCAAACGTCCGAGATACCCTACACTTGGAACCTTCAAGTGGAACCTGAAACCCAATCTCTTCAAAACAGCCTGCAGCCTGTAATGACCACGGTGCCACCTCACCACCACTGGACCCGGCGCGCCACAACCAACTTATTTGTATGTATGCCTTTCTCATGTACATTACCATGGAATCAATGATGCTCTATAAATAATAATAATAATACTAATAATTATAATAATTAATATCATACTGAAAAATTACCTGACAGTGTCCCTTTAAACATGACAGCCTATATCACAAATTGTTGCATAAAAATACATTTTTTTTTTGCACATATACTAACTGAAATAGTCCACTGTTAGACCTGTATATGTTACCTAATTAGCATTAAAGGTTACCACCGGTCACCATACGATTTCCCCTTGGCCAGGTTGTTTGAGGTCACTGAGACATTAATAAGGTTGTCTTTGCATTAATTTGCTCATAACAGGTTCATTGGACTCCTAGGAGACCTCACAGCGTTAGGCCTCGTGTATTTCTATGATGAACCTACATGTTCTCTTTATTTTTTTGCATGAAAACATATACATACCCTTTATAGTTTATAGGGCTATTCAACTGGCATATTAGCCCCATAACGAAGCACACTTAAAAAGTTAAACGATTATACTCACCATCTCTGCAGCATTGCATCGTCCTCCTGTCTTTTTCCAGCAACTGATGATCAGCGTGTGAGAGCACAGCAATGACGTCAGTCATGGGCAATGCTCCATACACTGCATCAACTGATGGCCCAATAAGACAGGATAAAGTGCGGTGCTGCAGGGGAGCAATTGTAAGTGAGTTATTTTGAAGAATCCAAGGCACCACTAACCATTTGGGATGTGCCACACTTGTCAGAAACTGTCACAATATTAGGAAGAAAAAGCTGACCAGTATAAAGGGGCGATCACCATATAATGTCAAATCACAAATCTTTATTCCACATACCATACAAACAACACTAAAGTGCAAATTCTTTAAAAACAATTAAAAAGGGCCATACACGGCCACAGGGGCGGACCCAGACTGTAGTGGGCCCTGGTGCAAGAAATTTTTCGGGGGCCCCCCCCCCGCCCCTCATAGTGGCGACAAAGTAACGTAAACATATAGATTGTAATATTTATTTACAACGCAACTATCAAATCTAAATAGTAAAGTTGCTTAATTTTTTTAATACTATCCTAAAAACTAATAGGAAGATAGTAGTTACCTACCTACCCGTTCTACCTACCACTTGCATAGGTCTGTCACAAACCTCTCTAGCCAGTGACTCTGCTGCTTCATGTCAATAGACAGCTCTTAGGCCCCTTTCACATAAGCGGCAAGCTGATGTTTATGGCCGATCCAGCAGGTGGTGCCGCATAACGGCCGACTTGTGGTCTGGATGTGGCAAGCCCCATGCTTGCAGCATTTTTTTTTTCGCGGCTGCAAATGCCGCATCTGCCAGAACCGCAAGCCCCATACACAATGCATGGAGCTTGCTGCATCGGGGCCACAAGTCAGCCGTTGTGGCCAATCCGGCAGATGCGGCACCACCTGCTGGATTTGCCGCAAACATCAGCTAAACACTGGTGTGAAAAGGCCTTAAATCTTATAGGCTGCTCTGTTGAAGGGGAGTGACTGATAACATCATGCTGATGAACAGCTGTCTCCACACAGTTATGTAGTGGGGTCCTGTCTGTTAATCAGCATGACATCAGCAGTCACACCCCATCAACAAAGCAGAGCGGAAAAGAAACAGCTGTAATGTTGATGTGATGTCAGACAAAGCCACAGGAGCAGTCACTGACCACTCTGAGCAGATCTAGATATTGGCTGAACTGGCAGGTATTTAGAAACTACCTGCCTGTTAGTTGTAAGGCCTAGGCTGCTTTCACATCAGCGGTACTCGCCGTTTGTGGTGAAACAAACGCAACTGCCGTGATTACCGCATAACGGCCGCACTTGCGGTTCACTTGCGGAAAGCCCAATGCAATGTCTATGGGGCTTGCGGTGTGCGGCAGGTGCGGCAAGTGCTGTTTCGGCACTTGCGGCAGATGCGGCCGCGAGAAAACCGTGGCTGACCGCGTTTTTTTCGTGGCCGCATCTGCCGTAAGTGCCGAAACAACAACTGTACCGCACTTGCTGCACCTGCCGCAAGCCCCATAGAGACATTGCATGGGGCTTGCCGCAGGTGAACCACAAATGCGGCCGTTATGCGGTAATCGCGGCAGTTGCGTTTTTTTCACCGCATCTGCCGCGATTTCAAATAAACGCTGATGTGAAAGGGGCCTTACATACACAACTCAGCATAGCGTCCAGTTAATATATACAGTCCACCACAGCCTACAGGTAATATAAACAGTCCACCACAGCCTCCAAGTAATTATACAGTCCATCAGAGCCTATATATACAGTCCATCACAGTCTCGAGGTAATATATACAGCCCAGCACAGCCGCCAGGTAATATATACAGCCCAGCACAGCCGCCAGGTAATATATACAGCCCAGCACAGCCGCCAGGTAATATATACAGTCCAGCACAGCCTCCAGGTAATATACACAGCCCAGCACAGCCGCCAGGTAACATATACACTACAGCCCAGCACAGCCTCCAGGTAATATATACAGACTAGCATAGCCTCCAAGTAATATATACAGCCCAAAAACAGCCTCCAGTTAATATATACAGCCCAGCATAGCCTGGTATAACATATATAGCCCAAGACAGCCTCAAGGAGGATATATATAGTAGATGTGTGCCTGATGCTATCGCATCGGAGGGCGAGGATCAGTACGGCGGCGAGAAGCGGGGGCGGCTAAGTGGACACACACACACGCCTACACACACAAACACACACCTACACACCCCCTTCCGGTCTCACCCGGTCCCACCCATCGTTGATGGAAGCTTGAACCGGGAATGAGGTGGTCAGCGCAGGATGGAGGGGGTTAATGGTGGAGGAGCATAGGGTCAGATGGGGGCTCCATGGTGGGTGTTGGAGCTCCCCCTGTGCCTGGCTGGGCTTCTGGGAGCGGTCCGGTGGCGGTGGCTGGTACTGGGCATGGCGGCTGCTGGTGGCGAGATGTGCAGCTGGGTGGCTGGTACTGGCCATGGTGGCTGCTGGCGGCGGCTCACTTTCTTTATAGTGCTTCTTCTCCCCCTATATGCCTGGGGGAGAAGCTCGGCTGCATCACGGAAGGGACCCCGAGCTTCTCCCCCAGGACCCACCTTCCAAAGGGCAGCTCCTGGGGGCATAGGACCAGGACCCCCCTTACTTGATGCATCCAAGCTTATCCCCCTAGCTGGGGGAGAAGCTCGGCTGCATCAAGGAAGGGGGGGCGCTAGGAGAGGTCCTGGGGGAGAAGCTCGGCTGCATTAAGGAAGGAGGGGGCCCCTACGAGTCCTAGGGGCCCCCCCTTCCTTGATGCAGCCGAGCTTCTCCCCCAGGACCCCCTTCTGAAGGGGGGGGGGGCCTGGGGCCTCAGGACACCCCCTTCCTTGATGCATCCAAGCTTATCCCCAAGCTTGGGGAGATCATCTGCATCAAGGAAGGGGGGTCCTGGGGCCCCCATGACCCCCATCCCCTTCTGAAGGAGGGGTCCTTGGGGCCCCAGGAACGTCCCTTCCTTGAGGCATCCAAATCCTGCCCCCCCCCTCAAATCATGTTGGTGTGCACTGTGCACTGCAGTGCTGTTTCCCTCCCCAACAGACCAAAGCAATGCTCCGGGGCTCTTACCTGGAGCCCTCAGTATCCTCAGTCAGCTTGCTCACCGGGTCTGCTCAGGTCTCATTGTCTTCTGGAGAGGGTCAGGGTGTAATGCCTGCCTCCACGGAAGAGCCGGAAGTGAGGCAGTGCCGACCCTCCCAGCCCCCTCTGCCTCAATGAAATGCTGCTGCCTGCTGCTCCAACAGCAACCCCCCTTCTTACTGATAGTATACAGCCCGCACTGCCCCGCAGCGTTCTGGCTACTAGTACTATCAGATTCAGGCAGCACTTCCCCCCGGGACTCAATGTAAGAAAAGAGCCGAGGGAGCGCGGCGCAGCACACCCCAGACTCCAGACAGTGCCGCGGGTGTGCAGCGCTGCTGACACCCGACTCAATGACGCCCGAGCAGTGCAGCGATGCTGACACCCGACCCCCCTTCCCCCCCGGGCCACAAATTAAAATGCTGCAGAGTGCAGACAGTACTAGCATGCTACTGCCATCCTACCATCCCCTTCTGTGTGACAAGGGAACGGAACTACCGCTGGAGCCTCAGGGGCCCCCTAGCTGGACGGGACCCTGGTGCAGCTGCACCAGCTGCACCACGGTAGTTCCGCCCCTGCACGGCCACAGGTCTACACAATATCTCCAGTTTCAGTATCAAGTAGGAGACGCACACAGGATTCTTTTTTGCAGGCTTTATTCTTGCTTATGGGGTCTTACATAGTGGAGGGTGTGGGAGGGAGGATGGGGAGCAGTCTATACTACGGCCGTTTCGCACCATCAGTCGTGCTTCTACGGGAGACTGTACCCGGAAGTGGCGTTGTGTTGCATACAGGAGGCCAGGCACCAGGATTCCAACGTGTGCAGCAAGGAGGTGAGAAGTTCTGACTCCAGGGGGCCCCCCAGGAACACTGATATCAGCGTAACCACGGCAGGAGGTGCTGGCTCCTTCAACAAATTGTGAGTGCTACACCATCTCTACCCACTTATAGCTGAGATTACAACTTACTAACATGATTTACAACAGTAATTTAGATCAAAGCATATCATAAACAGGATGCTTAAAAAGGGATGTCTCTTATTAATAAGCCAAGCTCATGCAGACAAAGTGCAATATTGTGTCCTATTATAAGGTACAATACATATAGAGTGCAGGCCAGAAGTTATTCAATAGAAGGCCACCAGAAACAAGAGAGCTTTGTCAGAGCAAAAAATAATAAAACAAGTCATCCCATAACCTGAGATCAAAACAGGTGTGTGGGCAGAGAAAGGGTCACCCTACGCGTTTCGTCATCCAACGATGACTTCATCAGGGGAGCGCTTTGTGTAGTCTGTATCAGATTTTTATAGTAGAAGAGTAATGTAATCATAATAGTCACCTGATATCAGTGCGTGGCTGGGTTCGCTGAGACACCGCCATCTCTGGGAGTTGGGCGGAAATGGTCAGAGCGGAAATGATAGTGATGAGTGCATTATTCATTGCGCATGCGGGGAAAGAGTATATGCGGCCTCACAGTTGTGAGCAGCAAGATGACCGCCACATCTGCGCAACCATGCGGTATCTATCACGCATGCGTCCTGGGAGTATATGGCCTCACACCTGAGTAGCAATATGGCCACTGCACATGCGCAATAAAAGAAATTGCCACATATAGGCAGGGGGAGAGAGGAAAAAGAGGCAATAAACATCATTAGAACTTTAATTAACCACATTAAGTGAGATCTCAGGGCATAATGAGTACAAGGATGAGGGAGTCACATTAAGGAGACCCAATGGACAGGAGGAATCAGGACACGGGACACATAACTACATGTTTCCTTATATGTGAAAAGGGGCCAACTGTAATATATCATAAAAACATCAGCCAATAAATTACAACTAATTACAATATCCAAACCTTGAATTTATAAGACTCCCTTTTCCCCACCATAAATAGCACTAGCAAAGGACCATATAAATACAAATAAGTCCTATAAGGTTTAGGATATAATAATCCAAGAGTATAAATAACATAGAGTTTATTAAAATTTAAAGGGTTGGTATGAATCAGAATTGGCTGTCCCCTGTCCACAGGATCCTGTATGTGTATTGAGACAAAGAGATGAATACAGAATATTCTCATCAGAAAACAAAATTACTGAAGGGCAATCGCCTACAACAAGTTATTTATATTTTTTCATAATAAAAAAAGATTAAGGAACCCACTCAGCCAGAACAACACTGAGAAGGAAGGGTACCAGAAGGGGAAGGATAAAATGTGAAGTAAATTATAATTAAGAAACAGAAAATATCAAGGAGAGTATTGACATTCAAATAGCATGAAAAAAAAGGGGGGGAGAATCGAAGGAGGGATTAAAGTCGGGCCTAGCACACAAGATTTCATATGCTTATTATAATTTATTGCATTGTCAAATAACATCAATATTATAAATACACTCAAGGTATAGGGACTGGGGGAGGTTAATAGCATCCAAAAAAGGGGGTTAGTGTTAGAAAAAAGAAATTGGAGGTAGGTCAAGTTGGTACAGCACAGGATTGCAAATGATCGATATCCGAAAAGGTCCTACAACCCCTCAACTGGAACCCAGTAGCACACCTCCCCCTGACGTGCCTAGACAACACCCACACATACTCATTACACCAGGTCTGGACCTGTACATTTATTTCTACACATGCAGGCACTAGACACAGGGTATAGTCTCAGGTAGGTAGGTACCAGGTGCGTCTCTCCGGACTGCAGGACTCCCTCCCTTGGGACGCACAGTAGAAGCAACCACCCTCCTCATGCCCCTCTTCCGAGAACGATGACTCAAAGGCACCAGGAGTCGGGAGCATGGCGGGAACTCCATCGCCACCCCCAGGCAAATTCCTAACCTCCAGGAGTGAAAAAGGTGGGGTAGCAGTCACCAGCACAGCGAGATGGAAGTACACCGGCAAGAACCCTCACAGGCGAACACACCACCTTCCGGGTCTGCCAGTCAATTACCGGGTTGTGTTTTCTCAGCAAGGGAGACCCAAGACAATGGGGGTGGGTAAATTCTCCAAAATGTAACAAGAGAGGAACTCCTGGGATGAGTTCCTATGCTCAGGTTCACATTATGTTTCCACTTGGGATATCACCTTCTGGCTGAGCGGAACTGAGTCAATGGTGGAGACAGGAATGGGTCTCGCTAAGGCACTACAGACGAAGCCATGGGTCTGCGCAAAATGAGAATCCATAAGAACGACTGCCACTCTGCTATCAACTAGTATCGGTATAGTCTCTGCTTTTCCATCTACCAGCACCTTGGCAGACAGTGTGAACGGAGACTTGAAAAAAAAAGAGACATAAACCCTCTGGTCGTCTCCTTCCGAATGACCAGAGGGAGGCTGCGTCTTAGACGGTGTATTCGTCCCGGAGCGATGTGGTCAAACTTTGATAAAATGATCAGCTTGTCCACAATAAAAACAAGCTCCACCCACTTGATGACCTGTAACTACAGGGGGTTTAACACGAGGGCCTACTGTCTCAAACTGCATAGGTTCATCGCGTGGAGCCTCTTCAGCAGGAATAGCCACAGGGGACAAAGTTGGTCTTGGTCTCTCCCTCAGATGTCTGTCTACTCTGATGGCTAGGGACATCGCAGCCTCCAATGACTCAGGTGCGGCGTACTGAACTAGGGTGTCTTGCAGTCTGGCTGACATACCCAAGCAGAACTGACTCCTGAGGGCTGGGTCATTCCACTGGGTGTCAGTCACCCATCTCCAAAACTCCGAGCAGTACTCCTCCAATGCTCCTGACCCCTGCTTGAGTTTAAGGAGATTTGACTCAGCAAGAGTCACCCTATCTGGTTCACTGTACACCTGAGCCAGGGCAGCAAAAAACCTATCCACCGACCGCAGCCATGGTGAGTCAGTCGGGAGGGAGATGGCCCAGGTCTCGGGATCTCCCTTAGGAAAGGAGATTATAATAACCCACCCGCTGTTCCTCACTCCCAGATGAATGGAGACGAAGCCTGAAATAAAGTTTACAGGCCTCTTTGAACACCAAGAATTTTCTCTTCCCCTAGAAAATCTATCTGGAAGTGATATCTTGGGTTCTGGTATGGCCTGGGCATGAGCCGAGGCCAGATACCCCACAACCTGCTGCAGCTGCTGTTCTACCTGCATCCGCAGACCAGTGACCTCAGTTGAGATGGTTTGTATCAGTTATGAGAAAGCATCTGCAGAGGATGTCTGAGACATATTGGCTCTGAGAAAAAAAATGGTAATAGGCTGCTGATAATGTCACGCTTGGAAGGTTAGGGAATCAGGTAACAGGTTGGTGAAATGGGCAAAAGGGGGTCAGGAGAGCCTAATCTGACCCTGATGCTGGGGTCCCTAGATCGCCCTGATCTTGGAGGTACCTCTGATGGTGAGGATTTCTGAGTCACCACCCTGTTCCCTAAAACTCCCGATTAGCCCTAGGCTGAGGGCCCCTACCTCCACCCACGAGTCAGGGATCACAGCTTCTCTCATAGCAATAGAACTCCAGGAGAGGCTTCAGCACAGCAGCAAGACTTCTTCTCAGCTCAATGACCCAGAACCAACGAACTCTATGAACGGCGTCTGACAGAGGAGAGGGAAAGCTATTTAAAGCCAGGGGGAGGGGATTCCAGGTGAGTCACACTTCAACCACTCAATAAGAAGCTGAACATAATAGTGAATGCAGCTCTAGAGCACAACACAGGAATCAGGACCTTCACACCAATCCCTCATGTAGCCCTTAAAGGAAAACAACACATACTGCAGCATCCAGCGATGTCAGCGCAAACTAAGCACGTGACAGTGAGTCTCAGATATACACAACAAGAATATAGAATTTGCCACTGCACTTATACCTCTACTTAGGAACTGTATAGTAAACATAATATGGACCTCTGAAAATGGCTACACCTAAATAAAACTCCTAAGTGAGCCACCCCATACAATAATGTGAATGTCAATGGTACAGTGCCAATCCAATTACCTTGAATACAAAGTCCTCCCCAATCCTGTAGAACTTTCCACACAGGATAATTGGATTGGCACTGGACCATTCACATTCACATTATGGTATTGGGTGACTCACATAAAGAGAACCAGTAGGTTTTAGGGCTATAAAGTGAAGCCAATGCCTTACAGACACTGTGATACTTAATGCAATCATACCTTTACTTCAATGATTACATTTAGGAATGCAGAGAAAAGAGTTATCAAATATCAGGAAACATGTGCACTAAATTAGCACAAGTGCAACACAGCCTTACTATGTGGAGCTGAGTTTCTTTGTATTACTCTTCTAAGTCAAACCCTCCACCATTCCTCCCTCCCTCTCTGCGACCCCTCTCCTTCCCTCCGTGTCACTATATATCCAAGCACATTACGTCTGACATGTGCATGGAGATAGCAAAATTTCAGGCTACCATGTGCTAAAAGTCATCACTTCCTGACCCTTGAGTCTCCAGCTTCTTGTTCTCATTGCTTCTTCTGTCTGTGAGACGCACAGACACTAGAGGGGGCAGAACCTTCCTCTGCACTATGACTGTGTGATCAGACAGCCAGAGAAGATTCAGTGAGAACTAGAATCCGGAGACACAGGAGTTATGAAGTAAGTGATTATTTGGGACACATAGGAGCCTGACATTGTGCTATTACCATCCACAATGTCAGATATCACGTGCCTGGTATATTCTGACAAGGAGGGAATGAGCGAGGGAGAAGGTTTTGGCTTAGAGCAAATAAGGGAGTAATAAAAATAAACCCAACACCAATGCTAATGTGCTGCACTTATCCTAATTTGCTGCACAGATTTCCTGGTGTTTGATAACACTTTTCTCTGCAATCATACATGTAATCATTGAAGTAAATATGCAATTGCAATCAGTATCCCAGAGCCTATAAGGCACTGGCTTCACTTTATAGACCTACATCCTGCTGGTTGGTTACTTTTAAGAGTTTTATTTAGGTGTAACTATTTTCAAGGGTCCATATTCTGTTTACTATACAGTAGAGGTATAAGCTCAATAGTAATTTCTACATTCTTGTTTAAGCTGCTTTCACACAGCATTTTTCGAGCATCTGTGGCTGTCCGTTGTAAAATGGACAGCCACGGATCTGATTTGGCCCCCTTGTGTCCCTATGGGCAACGTATCTGATCGGATTTTCCCTTAATGGCATCCGATTTGTGACAGATCTGATTCTGTCCGATTTTTACTGCACCCAAAATCGGAGACTGCTCTGATTTTGGGCACGGCGGACCAAATCAGACACAATCGGATCTGACACAATCCACGGCCATTAACATGGGGGCCTATGGAGCACGGGTCCGGGAACACCGAATCGGTTCCCGAACCTGATTTTAGTGTACTGAGCATGCTCAGTACACTAAAACTGCTCTTTACCTGTTTAATTTCACTTCCGCAATGCACATTGCGGAAGTAAAATTAACTAACAAAGGGTTAAAAAGAAAAAGAAACATCCTCACCTCTCCGGAGTTTGTCCCACACCGTCTAACTCCCGGAGTTTAAGGACTTGGTGGGGCGGGGCTACCCGATCAGCTGATTGGTCACATGACCGCATCAGCATGGTTTAAATCTCCCGCCCACCGATCAATTTTGGGATTTAAACCGCTCAGCTGATGCAGTCATGTGACCGATCAGCTGATCGGGTAGCGCCGCCCGCCAGGTTCTGAAGCCCTGAGAGCTAGACGGCACGGGACACAAGCCGGAGAGGTGAGGGTGTTTTTTTTTTATTTTTTAAACCTTGCTCACTCCCACAATGTAAGTATATACATTTCGGGAGTGAAAGTGCCCGGCTTGCCTGCGCTTTGCAGGCTCGGGCTTTTTATTCCCAGATCCGTGAAAATCACACACCCGGACACAGACATGGCATCCGGAGGTCACCTCCAATGCGATCCTTTCCTGTCCGTGGGGTCCTGCAAAAAGTAGGATCCCCACGGACAGGAAAAATACGCAATGTGAAAGCAGCCTTAGAAAATAATTTATATTTAACACCACATAGGTGCTTTGTTTTTTTATTTCATGATTCATGTTCTGCTACCCACATACCTGAATTTGTTCATTTATGGTTGCATTCAAGCCCTTCAGAGCGTTGAGTCTAGGTGTCAAGCTTTCGTAGAGCCTTTGTGAAAGGCCACGCACTGAAGTCTAGGCATACACAATTATTTGTATTTCATTTACATTTGACAGAATCATTCTCTCAGAACAACAATGCTTAAAATAATTATTAATCACGCTTAGCATAAATTACCATAACATGAATAATTAGCATGTTAAAACTGAAGATTATTTATAGCTCCATTGAAACATCACAAAATCTAAAGTTTACAAATGTAATACAAACCAAGGAGATTAATTTATTATTCACCACATTATTCATCACTATAGAATCATTTGTAGATTTAGATTTTGTGAATTTTATGTATTTTATGCATTTATTTTCTTTTTCTCTGTTGCATATTTTAGGGTTTACGGCTTAGCATAAAATTTGATTTGATTAATATGTTTAATAGGTACTGATAATTTAATGACTAATAATATAAATAGTTTTAGAAGTCCCAGAGCTAATTCCACACCTAAGCCATAATGTCCATTAACCTCAAATGCCCTAAATACACATAAGGCTGCTTTGCTATCGTTTTTATGGAATTTTAATTATAATAGTTTTAAAGTTTATGGGATTACCGATATTTTGTTACAATATAGACCTTTATACTGGAGCATTGGGTGTAAAAAGGTTAAAAACAGATAGAATTGAACCCTGAAAGTTAAATATTATAAAAAAAAACTCTTGCAATTCAAAACTTATTTTAAGGGTGTTTAAAATTACTGACAAAATAGCATGTAAAAATTTTCAAAGAGTATTCAAGCCACATAGTAAGTGAAGGCAATTTGCTAGGAAAGTCATGACTGAAGCCTTATTATTTGATAGTCACGTGAATGGCTCCAATAGCCAATCACATACAGCAAGAAGATAAGGGGCAGGACGGAAGTGACGCAGCGATGCGTCACACCAGGAAGGAAGAACGCGGACCCAGTAAGTATATTAGGAGTATTAATTATTGCCTTGCTTTAACGCAGAAACCCCTGTCATGAACCCGAATAGTTCACCCATCCCTAATGGTTTTAGCAATCGGGCCAAAAAGATGAACAAGTTACAGCATATTCTACAGAGGGCCATGACTTTCTACCCTTTGGAAGATCTGTTTTATTAGTCAACTTTTCTACACGTCTTTAAAAAGGAGTCTGTCAACCCAATATGACTGTTCAAACCAAGCTCAAGCATAAAACAAATAGTTCAGTGAACATTCTCACCTACATGCTTTCTATCTGTCTTTACCAATGAGTGGAGCCATGGAAGGGTGAAGGTAGAAGGAAAAGAAGCAGGTTGGAAGGTGCACCAAGGCTGCACCATGTGCCTGTACATAGTTTAAACAGTCATTTTCCAAACTCTTAAAGAGTTTTTCCACTACTGTGATCCCCTTTCATTTGTCCTAACGCTTTCTTACTAACACTTTAATAATTCACTTTTGCTACCTACCCTGCACCTGTAAATTGATCTCACGAAGATTGTGAATACCTTTTTTGTTGTTGTAGCTGTCTTCCTTTCGGCTGTAGACCAGAATCAGAACAAATGAGCAGGGCATGTCACTGGTGAAGGCGGGACTGCCTCTTTATGAGTGATACCAGTCTGGGCATGCATGACCAGATCACACTTCACTCTCATCTCAGCCCTCACCAGTGATGTGCTCAGCTCAGTTCATCCAAATCCAGTCTCCAGACCGAAAGGATTAAAGCTACAACAAAGGAGATATTTATGAGCTTCATAAGAAAAAGCTAACAGAAGCAGGGAAGGTAGTAGAAGTAGTGGAAAACATATTTAAATCAGAGATTGGTAATTTACATATGCTCTGTACAACTGGTGGCCTATAATCTACCCTAAGTAGTCCAATAAGTGGCACATTACTGGAATTTAGGTCTCTGAACCTACATTATGGCGTGCTCTGATTACAGAGAAATAAACCTGATGACAGATTCCCTTTAACTTTGCAATTGTAGCCAGGGTTTGAGTGTTCTAGATACACATGGTATCTGCATTCTTTGGATTGTGTTCTTTCGAAAACCACCATTTAGTTTCTGCAGTCTATTGACCATATCACCAAAGGGATTAAATAGCCAGAATCACACTTAAATCCCTTCATGAGCAAGGACGTATATATATGTCCTTGGCTTTTCCCTCCCACTGATGCAAGCTCAAACACTAAGCTTGCATCATTTCCTGTACATTTCAGCTGATCTGATCAGATAAATTTTGTGAAGCTAGCAGCACTCATTGGATCAGAGATCTGATCGGTGCTGTTCTCCCTTTGAATCGCACTGTCAATCACTGACAGCGCTATCCAATGCACCGAGGTGGGGATCATGTCATTTCCAGCCAGCATTGAAGGTCCTATGACAGCCCTGGTGAATGCCAGCATCCACCGAAAATGGCGATTTCTCCTGTGCACAGACATGCGGGAGGCCATCTGTGCACAAGAGAAGTGACCGGAGTGTGTAGTGCTTAGGTTCCCTAGAGGGCAAAATAAAGAAAAGCAAAATGTTTTTAAAAGTATGAAAAACCCATGAATGTTCAAATCACCCCCCTTTTGCAACATTGAAAATAAAACTATTAACTTTTTTTTAACATACACTTATTTAGTACTAGCTGTGAGCCCGATGCAAATGCATCGGGATTCTAGAACGTGCATTAATTTGATTATAGTAGTTATAGCTGTTAGCCTGATGCAAATGCATCGGGTATCTAAAATATGTTTATTGTTTTTTTAAAGATTTTTAAATAATAATCGCATCATCAATAGCAATAATATAAGCCATAGCATTATTATTAGCAGTAATAGCAGTATTAATAGCATTATTAGCAGTATTATGAGCATTAATAACAGTATTAATAGCATTAATAGCATTATTATTAGCATTAATAGCCTTATTAATAGCATTATTAGCATTAATAATAGCATTAATAACATTATTAATAGCATTAATAGCATTATTATTAGCATTAATAGCATTAATAATAGCATTATTAGCATTAATAACAGCATTAATAACATTATTAATAGCATTAATAGCATTATTATTAGCATTAATAGCATTAATAATAGCATTATTAGCATTAATAATAGCATTAATAACATTATTAATAGCATTAATAGCATTATTATAAGCATTAATAGCATTATTAATACCATTTATAGGATAAATATTAGCATTAATAGCATTAATAGCATAATTAATAGCATTAATAGCATTATTAATAGCATTAATAGCATTAATAATAGCATTATTAGCATTAATAATAGCATTAATAACATTATTAATAGCATTAATAGCATTATTATTAGCATTAATAGCATTAATAATGCTATTAATAGGATAAATATTAGCATTAATAGCATTAATAGCATAATTAATAGCATTAATAGCATTATTAATAGCATTAATAGCATTAATAGGATAAATATTAGCATTAATAGCATTAATAGCATAATTAATAGCATTAATAGCATTATTAATACCATTAATCGCATTATTATTAGCATTAATAGCATTAATAATAGCATTATTAGCATTAATAATAGCATTAATAACATTATTAATAGCATTAATAGCATTATTATTAGCATTAATAGCATTAATAGCATTATTATTAGCATTAATAGCATTAATAATACCATGAATAGGATAAATATTAGCATTAATAGCATAATTAATAGCATTAATAGCATTATTATTAGCATTAATAGCATTAATAGGATAAATATTAGCATTAATAGCATAATTAATAGCATTAATAGCATTTATTAATAGCATTAATAACATTATTATTAGCATTAATAGCATTAATAATAGCATTATTAGCATTAATAATAGCATTAATAACATTATTAATAGCATTAATAGCATTATTATTAGCATTAATAGCATTAATAGTATTATTATTAGCATTAATAGCATTAATAATACCATGAATAGGATAAATATTAGCATTAATAGCATTAATAGCATAATTTATAGCATTAATAGCATTATTAATAGCATTAAAATCATTATTATTAGCATTAATAGCATTAATAGGAGAAATATTAGCATTAATAGCATAATTAATAGCATTAATAGCATTATTAATAGCATTAATAACATTATTATTAGCATTAATAGCATTAATAATAGCATTATTAGCATTAATAATAGCATTAATAACATTATTAATAGCATTAATAGCATTATTATTAGCATTAATAGCATTAATAGCATTATTATTAGCATTAATAGCATTAATAATACCATGAATAGGATAAATATTAGCATTAATAGCAATAACAGCATAATTAATAGCATTAATATCATTATTAATAGCATTAATAGCATTAATAGGATAAATATTAGCATTAATAGCATTATTAATAGTATTAATAGCATTAATAGGATAAATATTAGCATTAATAGCAGAATTCATAGCATTAATAGCATTATTAATAGCATTAATAGCATTATTATTAGCATTAATAGCATTAATAATAGCATTATTAGCATTAATAATAGCATTAATAACATTATTAATAGCATTAATAGCATTATTATTAGCATTAATAGCATTAATAGCAATATTATTAGCATTAATAGCATTAATAATACCATGAATAGCATAAATATTAGCATTAATAGCATAATTAATAGCATTAATAGCATTATTAATAGCATTAATAGCATTATTATTAGCATTAATAGCATTAATAGGAGAAATATTAGCATTAATAGCATAATTAATAGCATTAATAGCATTATTAATAGCATTAATAACATTATTATTAGCATTAATAGCATTAATAATAGCATTATTAGCATTAATAATAGCATTAATAACATTATTAATAGCAATAATAGCATTATTATTAGCATTAATAGCATTAATAATAGCATTATTAGCATTAATAATAGCATTAATAACATTATTAATAGCATTAATAGCATTATTATTAGCATTAATAGCATTAATAATAGCATTATTAGCATTAATAATAGCATTAATAACATTATTAATAGCATTAATATCAGTATTATTAGCATTAATAGCATTATTAATAGCATTAATAGGATAAATATTAGAATTAATAGCATAATTAATAGCATTAATAGCATTATTAATAGCATTAATAGCATTATTATTAGCATTAATAGCATTATTATTAGCATTAATAGCATTAATAATGCCATTAATAGGATAAATATTAGCATTAATAGCATTAATAGCATAATTAATAGCATTAATAGCATTATTAATAGCATTAATAGCATTATTATTAGCATTAATAGCATTAATAGGAGAAATATTAGCATTAATAGCATAATTAATAGCATTAATGGCATTATTAATAGCATTAATAACATTATTATTAGCATTAATAATAGCATTATTAGCATTAATAATAGCATTAATAACATTATTAATAGCATTAATAGCATTATTATTAGCATTAATAGCATTAATAATACCATGAATAGGATAAATATTTAATTTTTTTTATTATTATTTTTATTTAATTATTTATTATTTTTAATTAATTTTTTTATTATTTTTTAATTATTTTTTAATAATTTTTTTTTAAATTAAATTTATTATTTAGGCTGAGACCCAGTTCTCTTTCAGGTCCGCTAAAAGGGCTGATATAATTAGCATATATTTAATTTTTTTATTATTATTTTTATTGAATTATTTATTATTTTTAATGTATTTTTTTATTATTTTTAAATTATTTTTAAATTTTTTTTTTTATTATTAAATTTATTATTTAGGCTGAGACCCAGTTCTCTTTCAGGTCCGCTGAAAGGGCTGATATAATTAGCATATATTTAATTTTTTTATTATTATTTTTATTGAATTATTTATTATTTTTATTTTTTTTTTTTATTATTTTTTAATTATTTTTTAATTATTTTTTTTATTATTTAATTTATTTATTTTTTTAAGTGAGAGTGAGACACAGTTCTCATTCAGGTCCGCATTTTTTTTTTTTTTTTTATTATTATTTTTATTTAATTATTTATTATTTTTTAATTCTTTTTTTATTATTTTTTAAATCTTTTTTAATTCTTTTTTTTATTATTTAATTTATTTATTTTTTTACTTGCGAGTGAGACACAGTTCTCATTGTGGTCCGCCTTTTTTTTTCCCATTCACATACATTAGCGGTGTGTCGGCGATTTTATGGCCGCCCACCTGGTTCTATTTGTCGGCCCTAAAATCGCGGACACACCGCTAATGCATCTCTATGGGCAGTCAGCCCGATTTCGGATTGAACGCCAACCAATCAGAATTCGAGCTGACTTGCCAATAGACATGCATTAGCGGTGTGTCCGCGATTTTAGGGCCGACAAATAGAACCAGGGGGGCGGCCATAAAATCGCCGACACACCGGTAATGTATGTCAATGGGGAAAAAAAGGCGGACCTGAATGAGAACTGAATGAGGGGCTCTTCTGATTGGCTGAGGGCAGTATACAGCGACCAATCAGAAGAGGCCCTCAGATCTCATTGAGGTAGAATGGCGGCTTTTTCGTCCATTCTATCTTAATGAGAAGGAAGAGGACGTCGGAGGTGGAAGATCCCCGGGGCCGGACGAAGAGGCGGAGATGGCGGAAAGAAGAGAGAAGACCACCGGGGCCAGAGGAAGAGGACGCCTGGCCGGACGGAGGACTTGTGGATCGGACGGACGATCAGATGACTTGAAGGCATGTAAGTGATCGACGGGGACGTTAGGTTAGGGGACGGCGGGGGCTTCGGGTGTAGGGCCTTAGGTGACAGCGGCGTTAGGTTAGGGGACGGCGGGGGGTTAGGGTGTAGGGCTTTAGCGAGAGGGGCAGTTAGGTTAGGGGACGGCGGGGGCTTCGGGTGTAGGGCCTTAGGTGACAGCGGCATTAGGTTAGGGGACGGCGGGGGGTTAGGGTGTAGGGCTTCAGCGAGAGGGGTAGGGGACAGCGGCGGGAGCTTAGGGGCGGCGGTGCCTTAGGGGGTAGGCGGCATGGCTTAGGGGGTATCGGCGGGGGCCTAGGGGGTAGGGGCTTAGGGGCGGCGATGGCTTAGGGGGTAGACGGCGGGGCTTAGGGGGTATCGGCGGGGGCTTAGGATGCTGCGGGTCGGGGGTTAGGTGGTCGGGGCTGCTTGCGGGGTTTAGGGGATAGGGGGTTAGGGGCGGCGGTGGCTCAGAGGGTAGACGGCGGGGCTTAGGAGGTATCGGCGGGGGCTTAGTATGCTGCGGGTCGGGGGTTAGGTGGTCGGGGCTTAGCGTGTAGGGGTGCGGCGGCAGGGGGCTGTAGTGTACAGCGCGATGGTATACTACAGTCCCATGGCGCTTATGGGAATGGGACTGTAGTATACTATAGCGGTGTACACTAAGCGCGTAGTGGCTTAGAGCGGCAGGCGGCAGGGGGCTGTAGTGTACAGCGCGATGGTATACTACAGTCCCATGGCGCTTATGGGCATGGGACTGTAGTATACTATAGCGGTGTACACTACAGTATTATGGGCTTCTGTGGCTTGGTTGGGGGTGGGTGTGCGGACATGGGGGGGGGGGGGGGCCTGTGCGGACATGGGGGGGGGGGGCCTGTGCGGACATGGGGGGGGGGGGGGGGCCTGTGCGGACATGGGGGGGGGGGCCTGTGCGGACATGGGGGGGGGGCCTGTGCGGAATGGGGGGCCTGTTTGGACCTGGGGGAGGCTGTGCGGACATTGGGGTGGCGAGTTGCGGGGAGCGGAGGCGGCTGTGCCGCCTCCGCTCCATGGTCCCCGGGGAGCGAGTTGCGGCTCAGGCAGCGACTCGCAATGGCCTCGCGGCCATTGCTCGCGCTACCTGAGCGGTAAATCGCTAAGGTTATGGCCAAGCCTGTGGATCGATTTTGGGCCAGCGGCTCGCAATGGCCGCTTCGCGGCCATTGCTCGCCCTGGGCCAGCGACTCGCAATGGCCTCGCGGCCATTGCTCGCGCAGCATTGGGCGCTTCGCGCCCAATGTTAAATTCGTATCCACATGACGACATCGGAAAGTGCGCGCGGAGGGGCGCTTTTCCGATTCGCGATTATATAATAGATAGCTGCATTCAGAAATGCCTGATCTATCAAATATAAAATCAGTTAATCACAGATCATTAAACTGCATAACAGAAAAAAAGTCCACACGCCAAAATTATGTTTTTTTGGTTACTGCAACGTTGCAATAAAATGCAATAACAGCCTATCAAAACATTGCAGCTACCCAAAATTGGTATCATTATAAACTTTGGCTCAAGACGCAAAACAAAAAAGCCATCACACAGCCCCAGATCCCGAAACATGAGAACGCTATGGGTCGTGGAAAATGGCGCACACGTCCAATTCCTTTTCTTTACAAACGTCTGAAGTTTTTTTCACCATTTACATAACAGTAAAAGTATACATGCTTGGCATCTGCAAACTCGCACTGACCCAAACTATCATACCAATATGTCCGTTTTACCATATAATCCATATAATGAACATGGTGAATAAAATACCCAAAAAACAAATGTGTAATTGCACTTTTTTTCCAATTTCACCACACTTGGAATTGTGTTCCTATTTTCCTGTACAAGCTATGGTAAAATAAACTATTTCATTGAAAAGTACAACTCTTCCCACAAAAAGCAAGTTTTCTTATGTCTTTATTGACGGAAAAATAAAAAAAAGTTATGGCTCTTGGAAGAAGGGGAGGAAAAACAGAAAACCGGAAAACGGAAAATCGCCCGGGGGTGAAGGGGTTAATTCTGAAAGTGTCCAAGAGGCGCAATGTAAATGTTCCCTGAATGGTAACTAGATCCTCCAACTCAATACATATACATCCTAATTACAGATGAGCCACTACCCTAATGTTCGAATTCGATTTGATTCGTCAAATTTGAGATTTGTTCGTCGAATGTTCGACGAACAACGTGAACCCCATTGAAATCAATGGCAGGCTACAGAAAACACACAGAAAACACCTTCAAAGGGCTCCAAAAGCGGCCAAACTACTCAGAATGGACAACAAACACCACAAAAAGTGACAACAATTCAAACACAGTACAAATAGTCACAGGCTTACGTTTTCTGCATTAAGTAAAAAGAGGTGGAAGAGTAAAAGGAGAATGAGACACAAGTATGGGCATGTCACACCCTTCTTAAATAATGTAATAGCAAGGGGATTCCAACAAGAATCCTTACTCCTTTCAAAGGGTCACACCTACAGCAAAATGGCATCAATTCTCCCAGACCCAAAATTGCTGAATGGCCCAGCTTGCATGCATGGCACAGGGTCTGGAACAGGACCCGGCCTAGCATTTCAAGGTTAAACCTTGCTCAGCAACTAAACGTTTTGTGGAGTATTACAGTAAAAACTACAGAGGTAGGTCAGTGACCTGAATCGGCCTAGTGGGCCGGATCCCCTCGAAGCTCATGCAAGCGCTCCCGTCAATGTTATGCCCCGCCACACACAGGTGGCACCACCATTAGTTTTGTGGGGTACTATATGAATTCACAGAGAGGTAGGTCAGAGACCTGTGTTGGTGCCTAGTAGGCCGGATAAAGTCAAAGCTCATGCAAGCGTTCCCATACAAGTCATGCCCCGCCACACACAGGTGGGACCACAATTAGTTTTGTGGAGTAGTACATGAATTCACAGAGAGGTAGGTCAGAGACCTGTTTATGTGAAAGAAAGAATGCGCATATAGGGTCTTATCTCAATTAAACACATTCACTTGTCGATGTGGAATTGCTCACCTTTAGCAGTTGTGAAACCCACAACTGGTAGAATAGCGTACAAAGCAGCTGCTGCAGGGACCGCACTCTCAACGGTGACCGTGGTCGTGATGTAGATTCTTGGACAAAGTGCTTCAGTGTCCGCGCTGCTGCTCCGAGACCAAAGAAACACAGACACAGGAATGTCTGGTACAGCTACAGCCTTTATTTTCCGACGTGTTTCGGAGCCTCCTCCTGAGCTCCTTCCTCAGGGAACAGAGACCTGTTTAGGCCTAGAAGGCCACATGAAGTCAAAGCTCGTGTAAGTGTTCCCATAAAGTTATGCCCCACCACATACAGGTGGGACCACCATTAGTTTTGTGGGGTACTATATGAATTCACAGAGAGGTAGGTCAGAGACCTGTTTAGGCCTAGAAGGCCACATGAAGTCAAAGCTCGTGCAAGCGTTCCCATAAAGTTATGCCCCGCCACATACAGGTGGGACCACCATTAGTTTTGTGGAGCACTATAGAAAAAACAGAGAGATACATCAGAGACCTGTTTAGACCTAGAAGGCCACATGAAGTCAAAGCTTGTGCAAGCGTTCCCATGAGCTGCGGGATGCGAACGCTGGACATGAGCACACAGCGACCGTACCCTCTGCAGAAGCCCATCTAGGCCGGGATAGTGTATCAAAAATTGCTGGACAACGAGATTCAACACGTGAGCCATACAAGGCACGTGTGTGATATTGCCCCTGTGAAGGGCCACACCCAGGTTTGCAGCATTGTCGCACATGGCCTTCCCTGGCTGCAGGTTGAGTGGAGACAATCATTGCTGAAACTCGGTCGCCAGAGCTGACCACGACTCCTCAGCTGTGTGACTCACATTTCCTAGGCATTTTAAGTTAAAGACCGCCTGATGGGGTTAAGTCCTGCTGCCAGCATAGTAGGGAGGTGTGCAGGATTCCTTCTGTGCAGTTACAACATGGGTGGCATTACCAGACAGGCTTTGGGCGGAGGTGGAGGACAGATACGAGGTTGAGGAGGCATAAACAGTGGAGTAACTTCTACCTACAGAGGATGGATGCACAACTCATGGGGACGGCAAGACGTGGACAGCAGACCCTTCTCCAGCTCTCACCATAGTTAACCAATGCCCAGTCAGCGACATGTAACGCCCCTGTCCATGCTTACTGGTCCAAGTGTCTGTGGTGAAATACACCCTGTCACACACAGAGTTTCTCAAGGAACCGGTGATGTTGTCTGTGACATGCTGGTGTAGCACAGGCACACCTTTCTTGGAGAAGTAGTGGTGACTGGGCATTTGGTACTGGGGCACTGCGACGGACATAAGGTCTCGAAAATCCTCTGTGTCCACCAGGCGGAAAGGCAGCATTTCTGAAGCCAACAACTTGCAGATGGTGAAATTCAAGCGCTTAGCTTTCTCATGGCTAGGAGGAAATGGTCTTTTACTTGTCCACATCTGAGGGACGGAGGGCTGGCTGCTGTGCTGAGACACAGTTGAGTATCGTGTCCCTGGCAAACTGCTGGTCTGGGAGGGAGGTGCAGGCGAAAATGTAATGTTGCCTTCATCCAAAGGTGGTGCTCTTGATGTCTGAGAGAGCTCAACACCAGCAGCATAGTCCACTTGAAAACCAAGTGATGACCTGCCAATCACACTGCCTGTTGCTGGTAAAGAAGGTGTACATCCAAAATCATGTGTGACAGCTGTCCCCACAGTCAGAGATGATGAAAAACACACGGATGCACTTGATGGGGCAGATGATGGTAGGCCCGCCCCGCTAGCCCGCATTCTAGCACGGTGAGCTTCCCAATGCAACTTGTGCTTCATGTCCATGTGGCAGTTCATACATGAAGTACTCAAGCTAGTAAGTTTTTGGCCTCTACTCAGAGATTGGTGACAAATCTTGCAGATGACATGAGTTGGGAGATCCTTGGCGATGTCAAAAAGGCCCAGGCTAGTCAAGGCTTAGAGCCCATGCGAGCTGCAGACCCAGCACGTCTTACACTCAGAGGCAGAGTTGTGGCTGCGGATGCAGTTGTTGGCGTGCTTCCAGTCCTCTTTCTATGTCCAGGAAGGCGCAACCTAACATCGTCGTCAGTAGTATCCTCCTCCACCTCCTGTGCTGACCTCATCTACTGGCTGACTGTGTGTTGACAGTAAGTGGGATCTCCAACCTTATCATCATCATCTGTGTTCTCACACCCCTCATCCTCAGAGACAACCTCTTCCTGCCTTGACAGATAACTTAATTTGTCAATCAATTCCGGTATCTGAGTCTCCTCAGCGTCATCCTCCTGGTGTCCACCAACAGTATGTACTGTTAGGGAATGAGGGTCTGCATAAAGGTCAGAAGCTTCTACATCTGGGCCTGGGTCTGACTCACAAAGCTTCTGGGTATCAGGGCAAATCATTAACTTGTCTGGACTCACTGCAGCTTTGGTGCAGACCTCTGATTCCCAGGCTGTTGTGTGACTGAACAGCTCTGCAGACTCAAACATGTCTGTTACCCCAGACTAAGTAGGACGGCTGGACACTTGGGAGCTTGGAGGAATCAAATGTGATTGGTCTGACTCCTCAGATGACTGGAGGGTTTGTGATGTAGAAGTTGAGGTGGAGGAGAGGCCACTTGATGGAGCACTTAAGATCCATTCAAGCACCTGCTGTTTTTGTGTCTCACTTCCAAGTGGTATCGATGGTCATGTCCGTGAGAAAGGGATCATATCCGATTGGCCACGGAAAGAAGTTGACATCTTACTTTGGCTGGAAGATTGTCTTTTTTCAGCAGATGTTAATGTAACTTTAGCATCTACCCCACGGACACAAACTTTTTCTCCCTTTCCACCACGCCTACTCCCACTTCCACCAGCAGCAGGTCTTTTGCCACTCATTTTGTATATGAAAAAATTGGGAGCAGTACAGTTGTTTTACAAAAAAAATGTGACTGTCAATCAAGCAGAGGTGACTGAACCAACACTGCTACTAGGCCCAAAGTGAGACCTGGGCAAGGTGCAGTTAAAAAGTAGTAGGAAGTACACTGGCGGTGTAGTAGATTGTATTACAAGTGGCCTATACTAATAGTTTTTGGCATTCTGCGACTTGACCAGAGGTCAGATGTGGCCAAGGTGCAATTGAAAATTAGTAGGAAGTACACTGGCGGTGTAGTAGATTGTATTACAAGTGTCGTACAGTAATAGTTTTTGTCACGCTGCAACTTGACAAGAAGTCAGATGTGGCCAAGGTGCAATTAAAAAGTAGTAGGAAGTACACTGGCGGTGTAGTAGATTGTATTACAAGTGGCCTATACTAATAGTTTTTGGCATGCTGCGACTTGACCAGAGGTCAGATGTGGCCAAGATACAATTGAAAATTAGTAGGAAGTACACTGGCGGTGTATTAGATTGTATTACAAGTGGTGTACAGTAATAGTTTTTGTCACGCTGCGACTTGACCTGAAGTTAGATGTTGCCAAGGTGCAGTTAAAAATTAGTAGGAAGTACACTGGCGATGTATTAGATTGGATTACAAGTGGCCTACACTAATAGTTTTTGGCATGCTGCGACTTGACCAGAAGTCAGATGTGGCCAAGGTGCAGTTGAAAATTAGTAGGAAGTACACTGGCGGTGTAGTAGATTGTATTACAAGTGTCGTACAGTAATAGTTTTTGTCACGCTGCGACTTGACGAGAAGTCAGATGTGGCCAAGGTGCAGTTAAAAATTAGTAGGAAGTACACTGGCAGTGTAGTAGATTGCATTACAAGTGACCTTCACTAATAGTTTTTGGCACGCTGCAACTTGACGAGAAGTCAGATGTGGCCAAGGTGCAATTAAAAAGTAGTAGGAAGTACACTGGCGGTGTAGTAGATTGTATTACAAGTGGCCTATACTAATAGTTTTTGGCATGCTGCGACTTGACCAGAGGTCAGATGTGGCCAAGGTACAATTGAAAATTAGTAGGAAGTACACTGGCGGTGTATTAGATTGTATTACAAGTGGTGTACAGTAATAGTTTTTGTCACGCTGCGACTTGACCTGAAGTCAGATGTTGCCAAGGTGCAGTTAAAAATTAGTAGGAAGTACACTGGCGGTGTAGTAGATTGGATTACAAGTGGCCTACACTAATAGTTTTTGGCATGCTGCGACTTGACCAGAAGTCAGATGTGGCCAAGGTGCAGTTGAAAATTAGTAGGAAATACACTGGCGATGTATTAGATTGTATTACAAGTGGCGTACAGTAATAGTTTTTGGCACGCTGCGACTTGACCAGAAGTCAGATGTGGCCAAAGTGCAGTTAAAAATTAGTAGGAAGTACACTGGCGGTGTAGCTTTTCACAAGTGGGCTACACTACTGTGTAAATCACAATGCTACTAGTCCGAACAAATTGCTGAGACTAGCAGCAGCAACAAAATGCCTACTTAAGACAGGTGGTGTAGCTTTCTTAACAGCAGTGCTACACTACCTGCCGTAAAGGACCCCCAGAGCTAGATGTGGACAGATGCTGTGAAAAAGACTTGTACAGCCCTCTGGCACACTTCTGCCTGGCAAAAACTAATAGAGACTGCTCTAACCTAGCCCAAAGGGCTGTAATTAAAACTAGCCTTTGCTTCTATGGAGTAGATCTGAAAAAGGTCTTTTACAGACCTAGTCCCTAGTCCCTATTCCCTACTCCCATGATGCAGCTCTTACAAGAGCTGATTCTGCTAAAATTCGCACCCTCCTCCCAGCCCCTACTCCCTAAACCTATGTATTAGCTCTGTAGCTGAATGGGATAGTAGAATTGTGAGTTTTGACTGTATGGCGCCCACAGTAGCAGCGGTGCCGTCTGACACTCAGCCACAGCAATGAGCAAATGGTGGCGATGAATAAAATGGCCGGGTCTTATAGGGCAAGAACATGTGACATACACAGCCAATGACGCCGGACCTTGCTTGTGCAAAACATGCCCTTCGCTGTGATTGGCTCAAAGCCAGCACTGCCCCACTCCACATGCGGTCTGGAGAAAAAAAAAAGACGTCCATCACTTCAGCAGCACTGATCTGAACCCCCCCAAACCATACACTATACACTGAAAATGGATAGTAAGATTGAAGATTAGTATTAGTGTGAAAAGCCAGGTATGCTTTTGGTGATCGAAGCGTTATCGAACATAACCTAGAACTGCCGAATTTGAAGCTAATTGTTCTAATTTGACGAATGACTCGAACACCGCCCAAAACAGGTCGAATTTGAGATTGGCGAACATTTCGAATTGAACACCGCTCATCTCTAATTCTAATGTGGCAAGGAGGTTAAAATCAAATACAGTATCTTGAAATGAGTAATGCTCAATGCTTTCAATAGGATTCCCATTATATATAAAATGTAAGCCGAAGAGGTATGAAAAACAAAAGATATTTCATTTCTATCCAATATTGAAAATAACATGCTCTGCAAATATTTTTATTTCCAATTTATAAGAAGCATACAATGTATTATGTGGGATTATTATTATGTGGGAAACATACATACAGAGCTTTATATTTTAAAATAGCACTTTAATCAAGAGAATTCCCAGTAGGTTGTTGGAGCATACTTAGCACAGCAAAATTGTTTGCACAGAATGAAAACAAGTCATAAAGTATGCCATGCTTCACTGCGAGCAATAGAATAAACTCTTGGCTTCTGCAAAGAAATTAAGTGAAGAGATTGGTATATAGACGTAGGGGTAGTAGGTGTACTGTATACTGCCAAGATCAAACTGTTCTTTCTGAACTTGCTGATCAGCCCTTGTGCCACTGTCTATGAACTGGTATGTGAATCTGTGGAAATACTTTTCATTTTCTCTTATTGAAACAAATTGGGCCTTTTCACATCTAAGCCTAAGCTGCATTTTGCTGCGTTTGTATGCGTTTTTACATCTAAAAACGCATCCAAACGCATCCAAAAACACACCCATAGGGTTTAATGCAAAACGTATTGCAAACGCAGCCAAAAACGTGGGCTGCTGTGTCTAGAGCTGCATTTGCAAAAAAGCATGCGTTTTGCGTTTTTGCAAACACACATGCCTTTATGCATGTGTTTGCAATGCATTTTGCATGAAATCCTATGGCTAGGGTCACACTTGGAGGGTGTCCCATGCTTGACGCCTCCGCTTAAAACTTAGAATTTTCTCCCACAGAGCATAGCATTAAGGCTAGGGCCACATTTACCAGGTGCCCCACGTTAAACAGATCCAGTTACTGCAGAGCCCAGCCTGCAGTAACAGCCAGTGTTAACGTCGGGGGCTGCCTGCGAACGCTGCTCCATGGTAACCCGATGTTTAAAATGGATTGCAGCTAAACAGCAAGTCCCAGGAACTGCGCTTTAGCAGAGCACCCAAGGAAAACGTTGTCAGCAACATTTTCCTGTGCTCTCTGCTAAAGCGCAGTTCCTGGGGCTTTCTGTGTGGCTGCATCCATGGTAAACATTGGGTTACCTACATACTTGGAGCCAAGAATGAAAAGCTTACCCTGTCTGCAACAAACTTTAATACATTAGTATAGAGATTTCCATACATAAACAGAGGTGGAACTAGAATTAGGAGCACCCCTTTGAAGCAACTCGAAAAATGTACTTAACTAGTGGAAAAAACGCGTGCAAGCTTCAAGTACGTGCAAAATCTGGTGTTTTTATTTAGAATACACTCAGATGAAATGGCTCAAGGAGAAGAAGGCAGTGCAGGTGCCAGCCAAACAACAGGGCTAGCAGCAGTGGCTTGTGGTTGTATACAGGGTCACAAATGTCATGGATTCACAGACATCCAGTTAAATTAGAGGAACAATATATACATAGTATATTGCTCAATAATACAGAAACCATATGTTATAATTTCAATGTTACATACATCAAAGAATGTGGACAATATAGAGTGTAACCTCTTGGTCTACCTGTTACAAGTTACTGTATAAGGTACAGCAACAGGTCAGTTAAGAGAGCCTATCTCTGAGCCAAGCACACATCCAATGGTGACTTGCTCTATGGGAGACAGGAGGCTGGGATAGAGACTGCTCAGGCTATCCAATTCATCTCCACCTACAATCAGGAGTGGGGGTCACTACAGGATGTTGAGCATACATTAGCCGGTCCTTCTGTCTGACCCCTTTCTAAGTGACTCGTTATCAGACAGACCACTGTTTATCGCCAGGAGAGTGCGTAACCTGAGGGATGTATTGGTCCAGAGTCATTATGCTCCTGAACAGTCGGGCCTCTTCGGCTCCAGAGGTCCTTTGAGAGGGTGTTACCCTTGCGGCCACTGTGACATCTGCCCGAAAGGCCTATATACTGCCTCCTTCACCTCCTCTGATGGTCAACGCACATTCGATATCAGAAATTATGTATCCTGTGGGAAAAGCAATGTGGTACATTATGCCACATGTGCTTGCCCCTGGATATATGTCGGAATGACCAGTTGTGAACTTAGGAGGAGGGTAAGGGAGCATGTGAGGGATATTTTGGCGACACCCACAGTGGAGGATAGGGCCACCCTCAAGACACTGCTGCGACACTTCCTGCTTCACCACTGATGTGACCCTTCATCCCTGAAATTCAGAGGGATTGATGTGATTCATTGTGGTATCTGGGGTGGTGATGTAAGGAAGATGCTCGCACAGTGTGAGACACAGTGTATAGTGTCCCTGGATATTATGACGCTGAAAGGCCTGAATCAGCCGTCTGCACTGGAATACATATGAACATTTATGTGATTTGGAAATGTGCAAATTTTATATTCTTATACGTGCGTTACTGTTTATAAGTGCTAATAGATATGGGGCTTAAGCCTTCCCATAATTAGGTTCCCATGCTTATAATAACCTTTCCCATAATTAGGCTCCCATACTTATAGTTAGCTACCTGGTGACATCCAGGGCTGCTACTGCTACCTCGCCACCTGATATTTAGCCGGCCTGGTTGTGCTGACTGTTTGGTGACACGTCCCAGCAGCTGCATACCAGGTGCGGTGTAGTGTGGCTGAGGGGGCGGTGAAGCGCTGAGCGTTGCCATGGTGATGTGATGCTCACGTCATGTGACTGACGGTGGGCGTCTCTACTAGCCCAGCAATGATGCAGGGCGGGCTGGGGCATCACTTCCGGACACATGACTGGGCCGATGACATCACTTCCGGTGATGCGGTCACTGCAGACTGCATAAAATGCTGAGAGCAAGGAGTCTCTCATTAGCTCCCCCCTGATGAAGTGGCCTTAACCCTCAGGCCACGAAACAGCGTTGGGCAACATTTCCCCAGGCTCCTCTGCACCCGGTGTCTGCCATCCACATGGCTGCAGGCAGTAATGGTAATTTTGGTCACTGACCATACACACAATGGGTTTATTGCTTAATGGGTTCTCTTAGACTATGTTACTGTATAGGAACTAAATTATCAGTATCATTGTTTGCGCCTTATAACTTGTAACAGGTAGACCAAGAGGTTACACTCTATATTGTCCACATTCTTTGATGTACAGTGTTGGCCAAAAGTATTGACACCCCTGCAATTCTGTCAGATAATACTCAGTTTCTTCCTGAAAATGATTGCAATTACAAACTTTTTGGTATTATTAGTATATTTGATGTGGGCTCAGCGCTAACAAACCCTTTTAACAATGGCTATCAATTAAACATACCAAGACTATATTAATTAACCGTTATTCCGGATATTTATTTAAACATTATATTTTCATGTGAATAATAAAAAAATTCTATAAAAATTAAATAAAAAAATATTTTAATAAATACTTATAAAAATATTAAAACCAAAATTCAGATATTCCTCGATTATTATCACGCTAACGATTTATTCTTGTACTAGGCATGTATACTTTCTTTGATGGCCTTGTGGTTCCCCTAGGATGTCTGTGGAGTCCTAAAAATATACAATATATTAGTATTTATATATAGATCTCAGCTTTCCTCTGTTTATTTATAAAATGGCCTTTTTACCTTTTAGAAGACCTTACTCCTTCTAATGAGTGCTTGGTTTAGATTAAGATTCTTCTTTCTTCTCTCTGCCAAGGACATATAATATAAATATCTCCTCTATTTTTAATAGCTATTCAGTTTCTGTATTTAAGGAAAACTGCTACCTGTATCATCAAGAGTCTTTTTTTCTTGGTTACGGGTTTTCTTAATTTCTACACCATAATCCATTCCCTTTTAACAAATATAATTCCCTATGTCAGTATGGTGTTAATACATCCTATACAACAGACATTCAGTGTAAATACCTTATTGTTCACCAATAACAATATGGGATCTTTATTTCTTTGTATGGACTGTTGAATCTCCTAGTCCTGTGGATTGTATAACTAAAATTATACTTCTTTAAATGCAATTATCAACTTTCTCTATATATACAATAGATCCATTCCAAGTAGTGATTTACTGAAATATAATGTGTTTTCCTCCTATTCACTATTTCAGTAAATCACTACTTGGAATGGTTCTATTGTATATATAGAGAAAGTTGATAATTGCATTTAAAGAAGTATAATTTTAGTTATACAATCAAAAAGTCCTTCCTCGTCCCATCCTCTGTGTCTAGCTATTGCTCCATATAACTTTTTCCTTATGCATCAAAACTTAAGCTTAACCTACTATGGTGCAATATGAAGCAGCGGAACATATCATATTTCTATAATACGGTAACTATAAATGTAGCCCATAAGACCATGAGTTAGCCAAAAAAGTGAATACAAAGTTTATTCAGTAAACATATGGACACCATTAAAACCAATTAAAAACAGAAACCACAACCTTGGTGAGGAAGTGTGTTTTTTTTTTCACCTCTGTGTAAGCAACGCATTACAGAATTACAAGTACAAATGACAAATTAATTGTGCACACAGGTTTTTTGCAACAAATAACTTCTACATATATGTATAGAAAACATGCATATTAAGGTGCATACAACATGTACGAGAGGTGAATGCCTCCTGCATGCAAGTATGAATGTCATGCATATCTAAGTACATATCACATATGCGACCCCAATGCAAAACTATACAGCATAAATGTTAAAGCTATACCTGTATCAAAATACCCCTAGGCCAGTTATATACCACTTGGACCATTTCTAGGTTAGTTTCCAAATCCTGTCTATCACCCATAACTTGTAAACATGTCTAGAGATCTATCAAATAAACCGGCATTGTAGTGATCTGTGAATAATAGAGAGGGGAAACCTGAAGATGCAAGAGGGAGACCCCATGCGTTATGATGCGCAATCATCAGGGCCGTGGGGTACTTGGAAACCTGGCTAATAGTTGGGAGTCACAGGGGTGAGACCCGGCTCTGTGGCTCTGGCAGTGTCAGTGAAAGTTCATGGGGATACCGGGTTTAGGGATAGTTGTTGTGACGCCACCCATGGTATTTGGCTATTATTGGCTGACACTGCGGTGCGGGACCTCTGGGGATGATAGGAGTGCAGCTTTGGTAGTTTCGCTCCCCATGGGTGGAGCAGTTCCTCAGGGCAACCAATGTGATGTTCCGTGAAGGAGGGTCAGCAGGGCTGTTCAAAGCAGGATAGGGGAATGGGAGCAATTCTCAATCAGGACTGCTGCGGCCTGCGTGACTTATCAGTCTTCCACTCTGCAGGTGGCCAATGAAGAGTCTCACATACAGTTCTGAGTTCTTAATCCAGTTTACTTAGCTTTCACTTGGTGGTATTACAGGGTACTGTCCTTGCACATTCTCAGTCCGGATAGTCCTCAAGAACCAGGATAGCTTGTCCAATACACCCCCTTTATGTTCTTTCCTTCTCGGGTTGCTCTCTCTCTCAGCGCTGCCTGTTCGCCTCACTCCTGCTTGTGCCTCCGCACACAATGCCCCAATTCAGCAGCCATGGGTCCTGTCGAGCGACCAGCCATGTCCCGTGACCCTAGTATGGCTATCTTCTCGGTGGATGTGTCGGGAGTAGGCCACAGTTCCTCTAGATCTCGTGGCCTCCGGTTCCGTGGTTGGAGCATAGAGTCTCTTCAGCACCTTCAGGGCCGGTCCCTTGGTTCTCAACTTGCCCTTCTGCTTCGCTTCAGATTCAGACGCAGAGGTAGATCGCTCACTGCCTGTGCCCCTAGGGCCCCCTCTGCCTCTCTGCAGTGTGCTGTTCCGAGACCCAGGACGAGCCTCATCTCCGCTCAAGTCATCCAGGTCCTTCTCCTCTCGACTTCACCAACTCACCCTCTCCCGACTTGCTGACTGCTCCTTGTCCTTCTTCCTTTTCTACTTCCTGACTGCTCCTTCACTAACTTCCCACCCTCCACCTCTCTCCCTGCTGTCCCACTGACTACCTGGGTCCTCCCTCTCTCGGGTCCGCCCACCGTCCCTGGGACTGGGTGTGTTGGGTACCTTTGTGGGTGTCTGAACTTACCATCCCGTTTACTGAGAAGCGGAATACCACACCCATGGATTGGGTGCAGTACCCCTTTGTGGCAACCAGACCAATGGGGGCACTACACATTACACCTTTACAGGCTCCTCAGGGGTATCTTATGGGCTACATTTATTGGTATTATAGAAATATATGTTCCGGTGCTTCATATTGCACTATTGTAAGTTAAGCTCAACAGTTTCATTTGTGGGTGTAATTGCACAGAACATTCTTATATACCTTTGTAGTATGCTGACCTTTATTTTTTTTGTTTCAATTATGCCTTAAAAGTGCTGGAACAGCGTGCTCATCTTGAACTTTCCTCCCACCTCTCATCCTGCTCTCCTTAGACCAGTTGCAATCTGGCTTCCGACCGCATCACTCAACTGAATCTGCCCTTACTAAAGTCACCAATGACCTACTAACTGCCAAGAGCAAACAACACTATGCTATCCTCCTCCTCCTGGACCTGTCTTTTGCCTTTAAGACCATTAATGATTCGCTCTTGTGACAGATTTTCTCATCTCTTAGTATCACAAACTTGACCCCCTCCTGGATCTCTTTATATCTAACATACTGGACATTCAGTGTCTTCCTCTCCCATACCACCTCCTTATCTCACCCTCTGTTGGTGTTCCCCAAGGTTCAGTTATAGTGTCATGGCAATAAATAGTCAATAATTTATAAGTTTATTGAAGTCATTCAGAAATCGTCCAACAGCATGTTTATATAAATCCTTGTGTGGAGCCCCTCGGGACGGGGCACTCGGTGCCGGACCGGGGTGCTGCTGGGGATGTCACGGTGGTCCTGGTCCGGACCGTGTCCCGGGCCCACACAATAAAATGAGGGGTTATTTACAGGGGATTTGTCACTCGTGACGCCACCCACTATATGCGGCCAGTAATGGGGCCGCCGCTGCTGCAGAACCTCCGGGGATGATGGGTTAGCAGCTTGGATGGAATAGTTCCTGTGGGCAGAACTGGGTTCCCCGGGGCAGTGGTAGAGGTAGTTAAAGTCTGTGAGGATGTTATTGATGCTGCAGGAGAGTAGGGGTAGCAGTAGAGATGATAAGAGTAGAGGCAATGGCCAGCCTATGAGGGCAAGTGGGGCTTCAGCATAAGGATGAAACACACACTCACGGTTTCTGTTGTTCTTCAAGTCTTTACTGGCAGATGGTATTACACAGTATTGTCCACGGAGTCTGTACCAGGTTGCTCTCACCCTGACCGGGTCCTTGGCTTCCTACTTAAACGCTGTGTGTGGCCCTGATGCTGCTTGCAGCTATGCTGCTGGCCCTGTCTCTGCTCACGGGTACCAATATGCTGGGCAACTTGAGTCCTCTGTGTCACTGACTCCTTCGTGTTGCTTTGCTATGGTGTGGTGAAGATGGTGGACCTTCACTATGCCGGTGTTTACTGTCCTGTCTGTCTCAGGCACAGCCTCGGATCCGGTATCCGTCTTAAGCGTCTCCCCGGGATCAAGCTTTTGGGGTAACTCTTTATCCCGGGTATGTTCCTCTGTTAATCTGTCTCCTTTCCTCAGACCTCTCAGGACCTCCACTGACACTTGGCTCAGCTCTTGAGGTCAACTCCACTCTCCTCTGAACTGAACTAACTGTCACTCTTGTTTTTGTGGTAAACAACTTTAGCTACTCCCACTAGTGCAGGTGCCAGCTAAGCTCCTCCCACTTTCTAGTGTAGTGTTGTGTGGGGATTGAACCTGTGTTGTTTCTGTGGCATATTAACCCTTGGGGTGCCACACTTGCACTTTCCTCTAGTTATCTCTTCTCCATCTTCTTGTCCTTCCTCCCCTCCTCTGGAATTTCTCTGTCTCAGATTCTATATAATGTTTTGAGTTAGATGTAGCAGTATTGAAGCTCTTGTACTAATCAAGGCTAAACTGAATTGCTAACTAACACACGAAATATAATTGAATGTTCTCTTCAGAATAAAATGCAACACCCCTTTAATATCCCTTTAAGAAGCCGTATAAAACTGGCTACCCCTCCCTTAATAAAGGTCTTTGTCATTAAGCTCTGTCTTTCTCTCTCTCTCTCGGGACCTGACATCACCTCCTTATTAGCCAAAATCCCACAATATCCATAACATGGGCCAAACAGAATTTATCATCTTTCCCTCATCTCACTCTATCACACCACCATGCCTATCCATCAAAGTAAATGGCTTCTCACTTGCTCCAGCACTGCATGCTCGGTGCCGCAGGGTAATCCTTGACTTTGCCCTCTCCTTCAACCCACATATTCAAGCCCTTGCCCCATCCTGTGTACTCCAACTTAAAAATATTTCCCTAATCTATACATTGTTTTTCTGAGAAACTGCAAAAACACTCGTGCATGCCCACATCATCTCTCGCCTCGACAACTACAACCACCTACTCTCTGGCCTCTCCTCTAGCACTTTTGTCCCCAAGTCCCATAGGGAATGCATTAGGCCGAATGCAATCTTGCTACAAGTGATCCGTTAGGTGACAGATGCTGCAAAATTGTCGAATCTGCCATCAATGCCCATAAACGATAATGTGAAAGTAGGCTTGCATAGGTTTTTATAAGTTTTTTTTACACAGTGTTTTTTTTATCTGCTCGGTATGTCATGTTTTAAACAAAATTGCATTTTTTAATACTATTGGTATTTTGCTTTGACATTATTTTATTGACATACGTATCCGTGAATTACATGGGTTCTTGATGCGTTTCTGCAGTGGAAAAGCTCTAAAATTGCATGTGATTTTTTCCTGAGTTTTTTCTACATCTAATACAATTCTATAGGCAAAGTCTGCACACCCGCTCCTGCCTCAGGATCCCCACAAGAGAAGTCAGTTTACCCTGAGCTAAAAAGAAGTACAGTGGGCATGAGTTTACTATAAATCCCATCTAATTTGCTAAAATTGTAAGATGCTGCATTTTTGATGCAGCGTCAAAATCTCATCATAGTCACAAAGTCTAAGGGTCCGGTTACACTTGGCAACGTTCCAGTGATCCCGACAACGATATGACCTGGTAATGATCCCGACAATGATATGACCTAGTAAGGATTGCTGGAACGTCGTTTTTCGTGGTCGCTGGTGAGATATCAAACAGTCAGATCTACTCAATGATGCAGCAACGATACAGCGACCCGTATCACGATCTTGGTGGTCATTGGGACCCTGTCACATAGCAGCTAGTCTGGCGACTCAGACCTACGTGGCTGAGTTCGGAGTCGCCAACGAAGTTGTTGTCAAGGTGTCAAACACACCGATGTATGCTGGCCGGCAAGGGCCCGACGATCAAAAAATGGTCCAGCCATTTCGACACGATCGGTGATCTCACAGCGGGGGCCTGGTCGCTGCTGCGTGTCAAACATAGCGAGATCGCTGGCAAGGTTGCTGTTGCGTCACAAAACCTGTGATGAAACAGCGATCTCGCTAGTGATCTCGCTAGTTGTGACGGGGGCTTAAGGTCCTCTTCACATGTCTGTGTATCTGGGACATTTGGTGTCGATTTTTACACGTCCTGGAGACATTTTCACAGGCATAATTAAGTGATGTAGTGATTGGAAGCAAGGTTCACATGACACCACAATGCCATGTGAGCACCAGTGCGTAAATTACTGTCATTACTTGAATGGTACCAGCATGGGAGGTGAGTACGGTCTCTTTCATTTTGCCTGGGGGTGAGATATGGAATCAGAAGGGGTTGTCCTAGTAGTGGACAACCCCTTTAATGTTCTATTATTAGTAGTGGATACGTCTAGTCTGCATGTGACCACAACTATACATATAACATATTTGGTCACACGACTGCCTTCTCAAAGTGCAAATACAGGAATCTTGTGACATGTGCACATTGCACACTTTCACAATTCAGCAGCCTGCAGTCACACAAATTGATTGTAGACTTTTCTTTCCAGCCTATAATTTACTGCATTTCCTGGTCTTCTTAAAATATTTTCTTACGATACTTTATAATAAGTGCTTTATAAAATGACCAATTTTAAATTGCCTTACATAGCTTACTCTATTGGCCTAATATAAATATTTCATAACAACCTATTAACATTTTTTCCAGAACAATTTATTTTAGTTTTATGGAATCAGATTCTGCATGCACTAGTTTAGGCATTACAATTCAGTGCTGCTCCAATCAATAAAGCATCCATGCATAGCTGACTTACTTCCATCACTCATATTTCTGTTTTTTTCTGCATTGTGAGCCAAGAAATACATTAGCCATGCTTTATAATAATTAAGCAAGATTGAGTGCACCATAGATGAATGAGCATTTGAGCAAATATGCCTTCATTAGGACATACAAAATCATAAAGTATTATCAATACACCATGTCAGAAATACATCAACCACCCACTAAGAAATGACATTAGATTTCTGCGTAAGAAATCCTATATTTGGCCTAAATTCATATCAAGTGTTTTGTAGATTTGGGGCATTATGAAAAGTATGTTTTTAACCTCAGAATGATACATTCATATGCTAATAGTATATACAGTATATTACCATATTGAATCTATTATTACAAGTAATGAGGATGATAGTACAAATATGTTTATATGTTATCCGCTTAAATCCCTATAAAAGTAAACCTTTGCTGACCTTTCTAAGAAGATATCTTACAACACAACTCTCAGTTTGGAAAAGTTTCAAATCAACATGTAATAATTTCACTTGCAGGATAGCTTACCCCATTCATATTATTATGAATCAGAGTTTGGAGGCTTGAATTACTGTAGTCCTTTACTTTCTCCCTGCTGATGTCAGCTCCAAGACTGCACTATGAGTACTCTAAAGGTTTTACCTTTCAATGGAAATATAATTTAACCACCTTCTAGCAATTATGGAACTCTTTCATTTTTTACAACCTCAGTTTTCAATACTTTGCTTTCAAAAGTGGAAATATAGCTTAAAACGTATGCAGGGAAATATTCTTATAATTTGTAAATGAAGCCCTTCAGACCTCTACAGTGACCTAGACATCGCTACAAACACTCCCTGGATTGCTTTCATTGAGTAGTTACTTGCTAGTAAAGTGAGTTGGCAGCAGAATGGTTAGCAAGCAATGCCAAAATCAGAAGGGTTTAGCCAATTATCAAATCAGTAGTAGGGGCAAAGTCATGGCATAGCTGTTTCTAGTCCAGGGATATGGAACCAAAACCAGTTAAAATTTTGCTGTAAAAAAAATAGTGTAAGATCAAACTATCTGGGCAGTACTCTCACTGTCCAGGAGAAGACTATACAGTGGACATTTCCAGAGCATCACCAGTGTAATGTAACCTTAACAAGATTCAAGCATAGAAGTGAAACCGGGCACTGACCTGTTAACAGCGTTACTCATGTACTCCTGTGGCAGTGGCGTGCTGTGGAATCTCCTGTTGCTCAGCCAGAGTTCAAGACAATATATCCAAAAAGAAAGATGGTGGCACTCAGCATTCCTATTTGCAGCTGATTGCTTTAATAAAAAAAATTACAGCAGCAGGTGCATGATACAGGGAGGGAGGTGCAAGACTGACGGTGACCACTTCGTGGGATGTCCCGCTTCTATACGTCCAGTGTCACCGGTTGGCAAAGAAAACGCGGTCAGATGCGGTTTTTTTGCCGCCGCATCTGCTGCAAGTGCCAAACCGCACTTGCCCACCTGCCGCACACTTACCGCAAGCCCCATAGACAATGCATGGGGCTTGCAGCAAGTGAATCGCAAGTGTGGCCATTATGCGGTAAATGCGGCAGATGCGTTTTTTTCACTGCAACTGCTGCATTTTTCTAATACCGCTGATGTGAAAGGGGCCTAACTTTGTCTCTAGTTTGCTCTTTGTTCTTCGACACGCCGCATGAAAAAAATGCTGATTGCTTTATTTGTTGTACCACTGCTACAGTTTTAAAGGATACTAAAGGAACACTAAACATGGAAGATTTTCTATTTTCCTTACTATGCTTCTCCTCTTTTGTCTCACAACAACAATTAAAACTAAAAATATGAACATAATTCTTATCTACACATGGAGTAGGGTCCCTCCCTCTTAGACAATTCATCTAGATATCTTCCCATGGACCGCTTGCTGTAGTTAGAGCACTGTGCTTCTCTGCCCTTATTCAGATTATTGTCACGTACACAAGATAAGGTTTTAATACTTGAGTAGAACCGTCCCGTTGGGTACACATCTTGTCATAGTGGGATGGCTTTTAGGCTTTTTGATCAAACTTTGTTAGCCAAGTGCCCTATGTTATTTAAATATACTATTGGTATTTACTTATTTACTTTATAGGGTATGTGTTAATTTTGCATTTTTCTGTTGGGTTTTGTTCGTGAAATGTAAAGAAGCACCCCGGCACTTCTGATGGTATGGTACTCAAAGTACGGTGCTCAAGTAGGATACCATTCCATAAAACGTAAAGTAAGAATATTTGGCACTCAAAGTCAATGAATTTGAATTAATTTTAACGAAGGAGAGAAATCCAAAATAATGCACAAAAGTTTTGGTCCCCTATGGACTTTCTTCAGTTTAAATATTACAGAGATTAACAAATATCAAAGAGACAGCGCTGGGTTGTGCTGCAGTATCCACTGCATTGAGTAGGAGACATGTGGCCATGTTGTAAATGTGCTCTGATTGCACTTTTGCTCATTTTCACTTTTTTGTTTATTCCCTATCTATAAAATGTTTCAATACTTAAACTTCCCAAGATATCAAGATGCTGAAAGAAATCTAGATGCAAACAAAAAAGAAATAGAGACCTAACTATGGAAGAAAATTGCCTTGTTTTAAGGGAAGGTGGAAAACAGATTCTAACTTCAGTGAAATGGTCAAAAGTAATGCAATTCTGTTATTCTTTATGTTGTATTTTTATTTTTTTTAGCACTCATTTTGCGGCAAAAATGATTTGACACCATGAATCTCTAGGCCTGTGTTCTTATGGTGATACCAAACATATTTTTTCATTATTTTAGTGTCTGAAATAATGGAACATTCTAAAAAAAATGTTTTTGTGTTGCCCTTTTCTTACACCCATAACGTTTTTTGATTTTCCATCAATTGAGCTGTGTTTTTTTTTATTTTTGTTTGGTGAGCTGATCTTTTATTTCTACCAGTATTGGGGTACATGTTAGGTCTTGATCTATTTAATTCATATTTTGTGAAACCAAAGAAATTAAATTTGTTTTTTTTAAGACTTCTATTCACATTTTTATTGCAAGCTATCTTCTGATAGTGCTGGCTTATTTGTTGCCTCTCATTCTAGTCCAGTATTTATCATAAATAATGAACCTAATGCATGCCAATGGGAAACTCAAGCATTTTTCTAAAAAATTTCCAGAAAAATGCTCAGGTTTCCCACTGACTTACATTAGGTACGTTGTTTATGACAAAAACTGGAATAGTACAATGTATTCAATATGAATAACCCAAACCCAAATTCATTAGTATTTGCCCATCACTATTGACTATTTCTTAAGTGTTTGGCCTTATTGATGTAAGGAAGTAAATATGGACCTGCCCGGGAATAATGAACGCATCTTGTGAACATATGATCAATGAATTTTTTAATGGGGCAAGAAAACTCCTTTAGTTTAAAATAGCTTTTATGATAACACATATCTGATGATGAATCATGTTTACTTCCACATACAAAAAAATCTTAATTCTTAGTGTAGAGATATGCTTGATCTCAGGATTAAGGAAGCATAAGATCATCCCACTCAGCTTCCCTTTCTTTTGTCTGCATTTTTAGTTCTGAAATCTATTGCCTAGGTTCACACATATTCATATCACTGCTGGCAGCTAGACAGTGGCTTCCCATTGAGCCAATAGTTCCAGCTGTGCTAAATCAGAACATCAGCAGGCCGTCAGCCCTCACTCTGCATGACTGATGGCCAAGGGTTTTACAATATAGCTGAATTAATGAACTAATGTAAAAGTAGCCCAGTACTTACAAGTCTGACAAGTATTGTATTATCCCTATGACATGCTTTTATTATACAATGCTAGGATTTCCATATTGTAATCTGAGGAGCATTGTACTAACAGCTTGATCAACATTGATCTTCTGTAGGAGTGAAAAAGCTCTAGTTTGAAACAGAATTACAAGTCATATATATAAGTTTAAAAATCTGTAGGTAATATAATTCTGGAAAAGTATAACAGAACTTTAGAGTTATATATTCATATACTCCCTACTATTTGATAGGACATGGTAATGGCTCACAGTTCTCAAAAAAATAAGGTAATAGACCTGCTACTGGAGACACTGGCATCTTTTTCTTACTTTAGTTCTATTAGACATTGTAGACGGAAGTGATGTTCTTATGTTTTTAGACGTGTACTAAAAAAAGTCAACTGCTATATTCATGTAGGACATAATGTCAAATAATGGGTTCCCGACTTATTAAAGGGGTAGTCTCATCATCGTAAATACCGTATATACTCGTGTATAAGCCGACCCGTGTATAAGCCGACCCCCCTACTTTTGCCCCCAAAACCTGGGAAAATCTATTGACTCGCGTATAAGCCGAGGGTGGACCCCAGCACAGGTATACAGCCCCCAGCAGTGGTATACAGGCCCCAGCAGTATGATATACAGCAGGCCCCAGTGGTATATACAGCAGCCCCAGTGGTATTGCAGCCCCTATATACAGCAGCCCCAGTGGTATTGCAGCCCCAGTGGTGTATACAGCAGCCCCTATATACAGCAGCCCCCAGTGGTATATACAGCAGCCCCAGTGGTATTGCAGCCCCTATATACAGCAGCCCCAGTGGTATTGCAGCCCCAGTGGTGTATACAGCAGCCCCTATATACAGCAGCCCCAGTGGTATTGCAGCCCCAGTGGTATTGCAGCCCCTATATACAGCAGCCCCAGTGGTATTGCAGCCCCAGTGGTATTGCAGCCCCTATATACAGCAGCCCCAGTGGTATTGCAGCCCCAGTAATGCAGGGCCCCTATATACAGCAGCCCCAGTGGTATTGCAGCCCATATATACAGCAGCCCCAGTGGTATTGCAGCCCCAGTAATGCAGGGCCCCTATATACAGCAGCCCCAGTGGTATTGCAGCCCCAGTGGTATTGCAGCCCCTATATACAGCAGCCCCAGTGGTATTGCAGCCCCAGTAATGCAGGGCCCCTATATACAGCAGCCCCAGTGGTATTGCAGCCCCAGTAATGCAGGGCCCCTATATACAGCAGCCCCAGTGGTAGTATACAGGCAGCCCCAGTAATGCAGGGCCCCCCCCTCATGCTCCGGTCACCTGTAAAGCAAATTATACTTATCAGTGCCCGCTGCCGTCCGCGCCCGCATCTGCCGACATCCCGATCCTCCGTCTTCATGCATCTTCTTCCTGTTTCCTGTGCGCGTCGCCGGTAATGACGTCATTGCCTGCGACGCGCACAGAAGCAGGAAGAAGATGCATGAAGATGGAGGATCGCATGTCGGCAGCAGCGGGCGCGGACGGCAGCGGGCACTGATAAGTATAACTTGCTTTACAGGTGACCGGAGCATGAGGGGGGGCCCTGCATTACTGGGGATGCGGGGGCTGCTTTATACCACTGTATACAGCAGCCCCCGCACTGACTCGCGTATAAGCCGAGGGGGGTACTTTTCAGCCCAATTTTTGGGCTGAAAAACTCGGCTTATACGCGAGTATATACGGTAGGTAAATTGCAAAATGCTTGTAACGATAAGCAACTTTTCAATTTACGCATTATTCAACATTTTCTATGTTCTTTAGCACAGACAGGATTTAGAACAGAGAGGATTTATTTTGTATTCCGCTAGTTGGATAAACTACTGGCCTCTGCTGCTGATTGTCTAAAGTGACCTGTGTCCTAAGCAAAGAGTGCAGCAGTTACATAGCATTTGTCTAAATAATATATGTGATACTCTGGAGGTGGTCGATGCCTCGGAACCAAGCAATGTCAGTGCCACTGTGAACCTCTGATCCTGCATTAGGGATTGAATGGTTTGGGCCATAGGTGCGACTGTTAATCAGGAGTAACCACCCTCCCCCTTCAAGCAGAAAGCAGGGAGCCAGAAGATATTAGATGGTAAAACTCCTTTAGTCATGAGCGTAAAGCAGATTTAGTTTCACACTAGTGACACTGACCTGGCTAGTAGTCATTATTATTATTATTATTATTTATTTATATAGCGCCATTAGATTCCATGCTAAAAGGGCAGACATGGACAAGTACAATAAATGTGGACAATTTGGTCGTACAGATACAAGAGGGGAGAAGATCCAGTCCGCGAGAGCTCACAATCTACGATAGTCACCTATCATTGCCTGGTAGTTTGTACATTTAAAGGGAACCAACAATCAGGATTTAACCACCTGTTAATCAGTGCAGCACGTGATTGACGTGTGCAGCATGACGTCACTATTTGGGTTTATTTGTCCCTTGTGGGCTTGTCTTTCTGCTGTAAGCCAAAACCCCTCCCCTGTCCTCGGATGAATCTGGATGACAGGGAGGAGAGATGAGGTTCGTCTAAGGGTACCATCACATGCGGCAATTTTGCTAGCAATTTCACTGGCAATTTTGCTAACAATTTCACTGGCAATTTGCTGGTTGCAGTGAAATCATGGACATATTGTTCCATTTGTACACAGCAACAAAATAGAACAATGTGTCCATGATTTCACTGCAACCAGCAAATTGCCAGTGAAATAGCTAGCAAAATTGCCGCGTGTGACAGTACCTTTACAGTAGAAAGACAAGCCCACAGGGGAGGAATACAAAAAATAAACCCCAAATAGTGGTGCCATGCTGCACACGTCAATCACCTGCTACACCGATTTACAGGGGTTAAATCCTGGTGGTGTGCTCCCTTTAGATGGTCAGTGTGTATAATTGCATGTGCTTGTGCAAAGGCCAGAAGCAATGGTTGCCCAGCATGAGTCACGTGCTTCTTATAAAAATGGGGTTGTCTTGAAGAGTCAAACCCTTCAATCCTATGGGCATCAATTATATAATTCTAATATGTAGTTTATAATTTTGTTGGAGAATGTGGTAGAAAATGATGGATCAACTTAAAGGTAATGTCCAACATTGATTTTTCTAGTTACATTGCTATAAATTATTGTAAAAGGAAAACTCAAATTACGGCTCCTCCGCTGTGCTGCTTCTGTCATTTCTTAGTCCGTTTACATTCTCTGTCCTACTCTGCAGATGATCGTACACCAACATTTATTTTACATTTCATAAGATGTGTTTCTTCACAGTATGATATTATTGTATTACGTAAAAAGATTGAGCTACAAATTTTCAAATTTTTTGTCACCTAAAGAAGGAAATGTTTCAGGGGCGGAACTACCGTGGTGCAGCTGGTGCAGCTGCACCAGGGCCCCGACCCCTAGGGGGCCCCGAAGGCTCCAGCGGCCGTTCCCCTTCCTGACAGGTGGGCATTCATGAGAGGACCAACACCGCCGCCCACCCACAGCTTTATTATTCTTGCCGTCACTCAGTCCCGGCCCGGGTGGGGGAGGTGCCGTTAGATTGCACCGCCGCCGCCCACCCGCGGCTTTATCCTGGCACTCAGTCCCGGAGGGGGGGATGTGCTGTTAGATCGCGCCGCCGCCAGCCACCCGTATTGCAGCACAGCATTCAGTGAGGCAGAGGGGGCTGGGAGAGTCGGCGCTGCTTCACTTCCTGCCTCTTCCGTGGAGGCAGGAGAAGCACACCCTCTCCAGAATACAGTGAGAAGGTGGCGGTGACTGAAGGCTCCAGCCAGGTAGGAGCCCCAGAGCGGGGGGGATGGGGGGGGGGATACAGTCACTGACAGTCAAAGCCCCAAGGCACTGGGAGGGAAACTCAGCTGCATCAAGGAAGGGGGGCCCCTAGGACTCCTAGAGGCCCCCTCCTCTTCCTTAATGCAGCCAAGCTTCTCCCTCTGGACCCCCCTTCCAAAGGGGGGGGGGGTCCTGGGGGCCCCAGGACCCCCTTCCTTGATGCAGCCAATCTCCCCAAGCTTGGGGATAAGCTTGGATGCATCAAGGAAGGGGGGGTCCCTAGGACTCATAGGGGCCCCCTCCTTCCTTAATGCAGCCAAGCTTCTCCCCCAGGACCTCCCCTAGGGCCCCTCTTCCTTGATGCAGCCGAGCTTCTGCCCCAGTTATGGGGATAAGCTTGGATGCATCAAGGAAGGGGGGTCCTGGTCCTGGGCCCCCAGGACCCCCCCTTCAGAAGGTGGGTCCTGGGGGAGAAGCTCGGCTGCATCATGGAAGGGGGGTCTCTTCCGTGATGCAGCCGAGCTTCTCCCCCAGGCATGTTGCCCGCACTTCCGTACCCGTATCCCAGAATGCACCGCTGGGACGGAAGTGCGCCTGCCGCCATATTGGATATGGGCACCGCCGCACATCCCACCACCAGTAGCTGCCATGCCCACCACCAGCCACCACCACCGGACCGCTCCCAGCTGCACATCCCACCGCCAGCAGCCGCCATGGCTAGCACCAGCCACCGGACCGCTCCCAGCTGCACATCTCACCGCCATTAGCCGCCATGCCCAGTACCAGCCACCGCCACCGGACCGCTCCCAGCTGCACATCCCACCGCCAGCAGCCGCCATGGCTAGCACCAGCCACCGGACCGCTCCCAGCTGCACATCTCACCGCCATTAGCCGCCATGCCCAGTACCAGCCACCGCCACCGAACCGCTCCCAGCTGCACATCCCGCCGCCAGCAGCCGCCATGGCCAGCACCAGCCACCGCCACCGGACTGCTCCCCGAAGCCCAGCCAGGCACAGGGGGAGCTCCAACACCCACCATGGAGACCCCCTCTGACCCTATGCTCCTCCACCATTAACCCCCTCCATCCTGCGCTGACCACCGAGCCTCCATCCTGCGCTGACCACCTCATTCCCGGTTCAAGCTTCCATCAACGATGGGTGAGACCGAGTGAGACCGGAAGGGGGTGTGTAGGTGTGTGTCTGTGTGTGTCCACTTAGCCGCCCCCCGCATCCTGCCGCCGCACCGATCCTCGCCGTCCGATGCGATAGCATCAGGCACACATCTAGTATATATATATCCTCCTTGAGGCTGTCTTGGGCTATATATGTTATACCAGGCTATGTTGGGCTGTATATATTAACTGGAGGGTGTTTTTGGGCTGTATATATTACCTGGAGGCTGTGCTGGACTGTATACAGTGCTTTTTTTGTGGCGGTACATACCGGTACGCCGTACCGGAAAATCTGAAGACCGGCGGTACATACTGGTATGGCATACCGGAAAATGCACCGCCGCTATCTCCGTTGCTGCCACCAGGGCCGTCGGCAGTGGGCGGTGTCTCCCCGGCGGCTGCAGCAGTGGCGGGGGGGGGGGCGGTCCGCCCCCGGCGGCACGTGTGTGGGGGAGGCAGCAGGGCTGTATTTACACAGCAGGTGAGCGCGAGCGGTTTTTTGTTTTTTTCTTTACCTCCCTCCCCCAGACTCCATATGAAAACTGGAGTCTTTGTGGGGGAGGGAAGGTGTCGCTGCTGGCAGTGCATTGCCGCCCGGCCACGGCGCCTGCATGTACTGTGTCCCGCTCCCGGCCCCCCAGCGCTGAGAGCGATCACGCTGACAGGAAGCCGCTGGGAGCTCTGCTGTTTCCTGTCCCGTGATGGCTCCAAGTGCTGCTGCGGTGCTGGCGGCTCCTCCACCCAGCCGGCCCCCCATGGACCCAGAGAGGTGAGGGAAACTGTGCAGGGGATAGGGGACAGGGGGGCAAAGGAGAAGAGGACAGGGGGGCAGAGGAGAAGAGGACAGGGGGGCTGAAGGACAGGTACAGGGGAAGAGAGGAGAAGAGGACAGGAGGGCTGAAGGACAGGAACAGGGGGAGAGAGGAGAAGAGGACAGGGGGTCAGAAGGACAGAAACAGGGGGACAGAGAAGAGGACAGGGGGGCAGAAGGACAGGAACAGGGGATAGAGGAGAAGAGGACTTGGGGGCAGAAGGACAGGAACAGGGGGACAGAGGAGAAGACGAGCAGCTGGAGGGACAGAGGAGAGGAGGACGGGTGTGCAGGAGGACAGAGGAGAGGAGGACGGGGGTGCAGGAGGACAGAGGAGAGGAGGACGGGGGTGCAGGAAGACAGAGGAGAGGAGGACGGGTGTGCAGGAGGAGTGGGGCTGTGTGTGGTGATAATGGCAGCTGTACCAGGTGTCTCTGCCTCCATGCGGCAGCCTCCACCATCCTCTCCACCAGGGAGAGTGTGATGAGAAGGTACAATATAGAGGACACAGTGTGAGAGGACAGTGTGATTATTTGTTCAGGAGCGTAGTGTAGGGCAGATATTTTTATTTAGACAGAATTATAATGACACTCTTATTTTTAAGGGCACCGTGTCAGGATGTGCTGCAGAAAAGTGGAGAAGATGGAAGTCTGCAAAGACGTGAAAAGTCATCATGGCGTCAGGACAAGATAAAGAAAAGAAAAAGACGACCCGATCAGAGACAAGGTCATCTATAAGGTACCTGGGTGGAAATGATTATTTGTGATAATAACATTCTCATCAGTACTGAGGTTCATGTTTGGTCTGATGAGGAATGGTAACAACAACTCCCAGTAGTTCTTACCATTAGTAAGGACATACTAGAAGTTGTAGGTTCATGAGATACAAATATGTATATGGGTTTGCCCTGACATTACAATTGATGTACTATTGATGAATGTTTTTCTAGAGATGGTGGTTCTAAGCATCTCAACCCTCATCAGTACAGAAATTCCAGAAATGTATCAGAACCACCATTCCTACAAAAACATTCATCAATAGTACATCAATGGAAGGAGCAGGGGAATGGAGGATGGAGAGACCAGGGGGATGGAGAATGGAGGATGCAGGAGGATGGAGGGAACATGGGGATGGATGGAGTGATCAGAAGTGAATGACGAGACGTAGGGCTGCACCCCTCCCCCACTCCCCAAACTCGTCCGGCGCCTGACAGCACCCCCCCCCCACCCCCGCTCTCGCCTCGGGGAATGCGTACCAGGAAATATTTTTTTACAAAAAAAAGCACTGACTGTATATATTGCCTGGTGGCTGTGCTGGGCTGTATGTTTACATTGCTTTGTTGTCACTATGAGGGGGGGGGGCCCCCGAAAAATTCTTGCATCGGGGCCCACTACAGTCTAGGTCCGCCCCTGAAATGTTTTATGGGGTTTTTAGTTACATAGATCTGTCCAGCAACAACACCTAAAGCCCACAGACAATCAAAGCACTTTTACACAGTGTCACTAAGTACCCTATATTATTTACTTTTACTATTTAGTTATTGCAGGGTACAGCTGTGTTTAAATTAATAGCAGTGTGTTAAAAAAAATCGAGCGAAGCCCCAAATCTTTATAATAGTTTTTATTTCCATGCATTGGGAACATTGCACACAGTTTTGTAAATGAAAACATGAAGTGAAATGTATAGAATTTTTAACTACTTTATAGAAAATAAAAAAATGAACATTGGGCTGTTCAAAAAAAATAGCAGTGTCTGCATCTGTCTTTACTAGAGATGAGTGAACCTTCCCCGAACATGTTCCCCAATTTCAAATTTCAAATTAGCACGAACATTGCAGATTGATCTCGGGATCACAAATCAGAACAAACATATAAGGCAATTGGTCACAGCACCTGGGGGGTTAATGCTAGGCCTCTCGTTCCTCCAGCCAGCTCCTGGACGCACGTCCAACCTGGAGAGTCCAATCCGGATCATGAACACATACCCATGTAACCTAAATGTAGTGGTTATTGAAGACTGACATATTTGTAGGAGACATAATGTTGAAAACAAATAACTTTATTCAAGTCACCAATTTACCAATTCATCTGGAATACAGATGAATAAAGCTAGTGGGCAGTGCACTGCAGCAATGCAAGGACAAGTTCAAATTGGTTGTGTAAGTGACGTTACTTCTGCAGTGCACCATATTGAACGGTTAATGAGGGGAAGTAGGCAGCATAGTTGTGCAAACAGTAATATCTTTTAGTGACAACATGGACACATATGTGACTTGGAGCACCACTGCACTACACACATAAGGCCACATGTGGAGCAAGGTTCGGATATAATCCTGGACTCCAATATCAGAGAAGGATGTAAACCTCAAGTCAGGAGGTGACCAGTTCCCCATGCCATACAGAAGAACCACATGTCCCATTGCAGAGGACTTTACAGTATGCCTGTCTGTATTTAACCTGCAGCTGTTGGCACAGGTCTTGGATCACCAATACCACCAGGACCAGGAATATGATGTGGAGCCTGAGAAGCAGGCTGAGGAGGAGGCCGAAGTAGAAGAGGCAGAGTACCCAGTTTCCCAGCCTGTGTTTTACTCCCACCAGAGGCCTTTGGCTAGGAAAATGCCATTTGGCACCCCAACCCCCTCCAAGCAACAATCCGGTATGGCATGAACCACTTCCTTTTCCTTTATTGAAGAGATTCGGTTTACAGATACCAATGCCCAGGACCGGTTGCATTGGCTTAAGGCCAATCACTTCAATTACTGTGTACCCTAGACAAAGTGGTGGCATTTTTGCAGGATAAGGGGTATGGCTTTGTAGTGGAAGCATTGGTGCTATGTCAACCAGTCCACCATGCTGCTAACATCTTCCCAAAATTTCTAGAGGTGCAAGAGACAAAAGGCGCATAGGTTCTTATCTCAATAAAAAGGGGAAAAATAAATGATTGTAGGTGCTCACCTGAGCTGATTGTGTAAACCCACAACCATTGTATACGTTGTACAGCTGCCACTGGATCCACACTTTCAGTGCAACGGCGCATGGCACATAAACCAAACCAAGGACGGTGCTCCAAAGATCCGTGCTGCTGTAGGGAAACCAGGACCACAAAAAGGTCTGATGCAATAATGTATTTATTTCCAATGCGTTTCAGAGCACACTTTGCTCCTTCTTCAGGGACAGATGATTGTATCCCTGAAGAAGGAGCAAAGTGAGCTCCGAAACGCATCGGAAATAAATACATAATTGTATCAGACCTTTTTGTGGCCCTGGTTTCCCTACATCAGTGCTTATCTTTGGAGCACCGTAGTTGGTAAGATTCATCTTCCCAAAAGAATGTGCATTATCTTTGTTTGGGAGGAGGTCACCTTCATCAAGGTGTGGGGCAGCAAGGGGTGGTTCATAGTTGGCATATGTTAGGTTGCCACTGCTGAACAATTTGAGAAGTGGCAGGATAAGGTTGACCAGGGAGAGAATTTAGGGTCAGGTGGAGGACAGACCTCTTTTGGTTCGCCTGCGCCAGCTGCACCCAAACCCACAGGGCATGTTGGTGTGGCACAAGTTGCTCCTGTCCGGCCAATAGAGTGTAGTCATCCCTCAGTTACTCCATCATCTTCTCCAGCAGTGGCCATTATAGAGTGTGCTGGGTGGCAGGTGGTGGCAGACAAATCCCCTGCAGGAGTAGCCATTGCGACCTGCCAAGACCATCTGGCAGTGGAGTACCATTACCAATGCCAACCTTCAGCCTAGCCAAAGCTGAGAATGCTGGAAGACCATTACAACAACATGTAGAGTGGACCTTCCTAAAAAAAGACATCTTGTTTGGTCGATGACCCATTCCTTAGTTGGTATTTTGGCTAGAGAAGGACTTTTTTCAGTTGTTTGTTTTTCAGTTCTTCATTGACCGAGACCTGTGTTTATGTTAATGTTTTATTACCCCTTCCCACACTTTGCGCCATTTGCACATCCCACTACTGCATAAGTTGGCATACATGCAGTCTTTGGTGTCCAATTCAAAGACCTAATGGACTGTGCCCTTCATGGACTCTCCACCACTTTAACAGTTTGTGTGCTGTTGATCTTTGTGGGACTTTCAATAGATAGATATAGATAGATAGATAGATTAGATAGATAGATAGTACAGTTTTTTGCATTTACATTTTGTGTGCTGAACTGTTTCTGCAAACAGGTGCTTTAATACTGCCCTACAGAGACTGCTGAACAAGCTGCAAGCTTCTGGTCTGACAATCTGGGGTATGGAAATGCAAGACTCTAAACACACTCCAGTAAAACAGGGCAGGTCAAGTGCAAGTCTCAAGGGCTATAAACAGTGCATGTCTTCAGGATTTCCTTAGTATTGTACAAGATGCTGGAATCATCCATCACCTCTGAAGGAGATGAAATTAGCACCTGTGCAATTGCTTGGGAAATCCTGAAAACTTGCACTGTTTTCAGACAATGAGGACTGTAGTTGGCCATCCATGCCCTGGAAGTCTCTGTGGAAGTAGCCAGGAGGCAAGAGTATGCTTGAGCCCTTTAACCACAACCATCGGCTCTCACTGTGCCAACAGTGCATTCTTTGATGCTTTTTTTATGTAGATTTTTGAATTTGCATGAAAATCTGCATGTCTATCCTGAGGTCAGCAAAGTCTATGACAGTGCTGTGCCACATTGCTTTTTTTTTCCTTGCACATATGGTTCAGATTTCTTTTTTTCTGCCTCTAAAATCTGCACCAAACCTGCAAGGAAAAAAACACATTGGCACTGCACTTCTGAACTCTGTTGGCTTGAGGATAGACATGCAGTTTTTGATGCAGATTCTGAAAATCTACTTCAAAAGAGGCATCAAACAAAGTATGTTTTGATCAAGCTCCACTGTAAAATGGTTTGAGCTGTGTTTGGCAGCTTTTGGGCCTCTCTTTAGGTGTTTCCTTGGCCCTTGTTTTTGCATCCCATAGATTTGAATGGGGTTCAGATGTTTGGCAAACTATTTTGTGAACTGTTTGCAAACATTGCCAGCTTATTTGAACTGCTTTACATCTCTTTTGCAGAGAGTAAACCAACTACTGGTATCTGTCAACTTTTATTTCAGCCCAGGGTGCTTTGACAACAACCCACATTTTATTTGCGTTTGCTGACTTTGCCTCAGAAATGGCATTTTTGATGTCACCCCACAAGTTTTCTATTGAATTAAGGTCCAGTGGTTGTGCTGGCCACTCCATAACCTCAATTTTTTAGGACTGGAACCAATAAGTTTTCTGTAGTGTTTAGGGTTATTTTCTTTTTGAAACACCTATTTCAAAGGCATTTTCTCTTCAGCATAAGTCAAAATTTTCAAGTATTTTGATATAGGAAAACTGGTCCATGATCCCTGGATTGCGGTAAATAGGCTTGCACCATAGTAACAGATACATGCCCATATGATGATGCTTGCACCACCATGCTTCACTGTCTTTAGAGCATACTGTAGCTTGAAGTCAGAGTTTGGGGGTCATCTTTTGAACTATCTGTGTCCCTTGGACCTAAAAAGTCAACATGAACAAACATTCTCCTAACATGTTCGCGAATTTCAAATTCGTCACAAACATTGATGATTCCATTTGTGATCGGAAACTCAAGCAATTTACTGAAAATCAGCAAAGATGGTTTTGCTAGGGAAAAAATATTGAAATGCAAATTGGTCCTAAAAGTTTCCATGATTGTTTGGGGCCAAAGTACTTGTCGTAAGACCTGCTGGTTGGGAACAACACCAATGGTTAGGAGTTCCTGCACCTAACTCACCGCACCCTCCACCTGATGTAATACCGCGACTGGAATAAAGAAACCTGTCTTCACCGGTCTAATGAGTGCCGCCGTCTTCTTTCTTTATGGACACCAATGGTTAGGAGTGTTCGCAGCCATTGGAGCTACCTTTTTCCTTCAACATGTAGAATTTTTTGTGAGCTTTAAAATCTTTTTTTAAGCTTCCTGGAGTTTTCAGGTGTATTAACACCTGCAGGATGTGCACTTTGAAAACAATGCCAGATGTGGCAGCAGCTGTGAATTCCAAGAACCTTACAATGTCCTTTAACCCCTTTACCCCCGGGTGAATTTCCATTTTCAATTTTTGCTTTTTTCCCTTCTTCCAAGAGCCATAACATTTTTATTTTTCCATAAATATAGATATATGAGGGCTTGCTTTTTGCCAGATGAGTGGCAAAATTGCAAAAAAAGTGCAATCACACATTTGTTTTTTGGGTTTTTTATTCACCATGTTCACTATATGGTAAAACTGACATGACGGTATGAAGTCTTGGGTGGGTATGATTTTGTAGATACCAAACATGTATATGTTACTGCTTTCTAAGTAGTGAGCAAAATTTCAGAAGGGGAAAAAAAAAAAGAATTGTTCTTTTGTCGCCATTTCCGCGACCCATGAGGTTTGGAAGTTCATTGAATTATTCGCCAATCTATTTAGTGAACATATGCTCATTCGGCAAATAAAGCCGAATGCAAACTTCAAAAGGTTCGCTCATCTCTACTCACAATACACTTTGTAATTATGGGTATGAATGGGAAATACCAATGAAATACACCAAATATAATACTGTCCTAAAAAATAATAAGAGCATTTTCCATAGTTCAGTGCATCTTCAGACCTCTACATTTGTATTCATCTTTTCTGATGTTATAATTCTCTCTCTCCAATTTAGCACATTGAAGTAATAAAATAATAATTGGAATTGATATTAAATTGTGATCATTAAAATGACATATTTTTAGGATCTTGTTAGCCATTAGTTTTTATAAGATCTACAAGGAGTTATTAACATTTTTGGGAAAAAAATGTTCAGGGTGAATGGAATATTTTATAATTTTAATGCACTGTAAAAGTAATGAACTAAAACTAGGAGTGTCATTAGGATTTAAGTGTACAGACGAAAATTTTAGGATTTAAGATTGAATGCAGAAAAGATGTTATCCTCCGAATACTCTCTTTTTGGAATTACTGAACTTTTTTTTTTTTCTTTTTTTTAAAAAAAAAAAAAGAAATTTATGATTGCGCCATCATGGAAGATAATAAACCCTAAGGAGTTTAAGTCAATGTCTTCCATTAGAGGTAATCAATCACAAAGCAGAAGGGAACATCAGTACCACTGTATTATATACAGAATTTCTCACTTCAGATTTTCAAGCCTCATCAGTGAGAACAGAAATCTAAGGACGGCATCAATTTTGCATAAACTCCTGAAACTTGCAGAGAAGTTTGCAGAGAAATTAATACAGAAACTGACACTCCATTTCAGCTTCGTGTAATGAAAAATTTAGCTTTGCCTGAAGGGTTTTGTGCCTCATCCCTGCTGGCCATAGTTACGGTATATGCTAGGGATGGCGGGTTTTTGCCTGACCTACGTATTAGGCTCTGTTTACCCCAGCATGGGAAATCCATAATCACACAGTGCTATTTTTCATGTCAAAATAAAAGATGTTTCAAAAGAACATGACAGACTCTGAAGTAAGTCACCAGTGTGTGTTGTACTATGGATGTGTTACAATGGTGCAGATTCCATGATAAGGCTTTGTTCACATGTAACATTTTTGCAGCAGTTTTTTTTTCTTTTTTATGCAAATTAAAAGCTGCTTTTAAAAGAACTGGGAAAAACCTATAGGACTTCAGAAACATTATGCACACGTATGTAAGGCTGGCTTCACATTTGCAGATGCATCTGCAGCGTTTTGCAGATGCATCTACAAGTATCAGCATGCAGACCGCGGCCGCTATGCTTATAATGGGGCGCACCGCGGTCTGAAAGCGCTCATTCATTCCTATATGTGAAGCGTCCGCAGGCGGATGCCTGCTTACAGATCACACACTCCCGCCCTTTACCATGGACGCGAGATGTCGCGTCCATAGTGCGGGCGGGAGTGTGTGATCTGTAAGCAGGCATCCGCCTGCGGACGGTTCACTTATAGGAATGAATGAGCGCTTTCAGACCGCGGTGCGCCCCATTATAAACATAGCGGCCGCGGTCTGCATGCTGATACTTGCAGATGCATCTGCAAAACGCTGCAGATGCATCTGCAAGTGTGAAGGCAGCCTTAGGGTGGGATTCCATGGACCCCAACTTATTTGCTTATCCCTTGTAAAATTAACTTATTCAAGTGCATGCGTGAAGTTATAATATCAAACAAAGTTAGATATTCAGAACTTCTATTGAAAGCTGGGCGCAGAGAAGTGAAGTGTCTTTTATTATTTTTAATATTAACTTAACACAGCACAAAGGAAGGAGGTATTAAGGCGTAACCTCTATAGGATTCAACCAATCATAGCAAAGTCCAGAGTCCAGGAATAGATAAGGGTCCTAATTATTTCTTGTAACATTCTCCTTACATTCTAATGGTTTCTCCAAATAGATACTCCCTTGTTCATTGTATAACCAGCTTCAGCAGGTTCAGGCAGGACATGAAGCAACACACAAGTGCAGACACCATACAATGTGTATATCAAGATTTTCATAATATGTACATCAAAGTGCAGACATGGATAACTAATGTGACATATAAATATATATATATATATATATATATATATATATATATATATATATATGTATATATATATGCATTAACTTTTCATAAAATATACCGTAGCAGAATATAGGTATAGATATTTAGTACAATATACATATTAGGGTTTCATAATGTTTTTCAACAGATTTTAGAATCTAATCTTTAACGTGTTTTTCCCTACATAATTTTAAAACAGTTTTTTTTACATCTGTAGCATGACAGTATCTTTTAGGTCCCTTTCGCATCTCCGCATTGATGAATTACCTGCGTTTGCCTGCCTGTGCTAGCACAAAAGCAAGCATAGGTGCAGTTTAATGCAAACGCAGGCAACTGCAATAGCGCAGAGATGCAGTCCTTCTGCGCTCATCTGCACTTGGTACCCCCATTATCTTCTATGGCTGAATGCAGCCGAGCGCAAGAGCCGACATCCCCGAAGCGCAAGTGCAAAGTGCCTGACGTCATCACGCATGCGCTTAGTCAGACGCAGCCAGAAACTTGGAAAGCAGAGTTTCCGGGTGTGTCTGACTAAGCACATGCGCAATGTCGTCAGGCTTTTCGCACTTGCGCTTCGAGGATGTCGGCTCCTGCGCTCGGCAAAAGAAGGTAATTGGGGCACCGAGCGCAGACGAGCGCAGGAAAACAGCATCTCTGTGCTAATGCAGTTGCCTGTGCTTGCAGTAAACTGCACCTTGCAGGGCAGGCAAACACAGGTAATTCATCAAAGCAGAGATGCGAAAGGGGCCTCAGTGTCTCCTCTGCCTTATTTCATCCATATAAATTAATGAGTTAAAAAAAATGCATTGGAATTTTTTAAGTGTTTTTGCTGAATTTAACTCATTTTATTAAAAATGTACAGAATAAACAGCTCACAAGTAATCTGCACCTGAAAAAAACTCAACAAAAACATTTTATAAACACAGCAATAAAGTCACAAAATTGGTACACTTGCAGCCAAAACTATTGACACCCCTGCAATTCTGTCAGATAATACTCAGTTTCTTCCTGAAAATGATTGCAATCACAAATTCTTTGGTATTATTATCTTCATTTAATTTGTCTTCAATGAAAAAACACAAAAAGAATTGTCCTAAAGCCAAATTGGATATAATTCCACACCAAACATAAAAAAGGGGGTGGAAAAAAGTATTGGCACTGTTAGAAAAATCATGTGATGCTTCTCTAATTTGTGTAATTAACAGCACTTGTAACTTACCTGTGGCACCTAACAGGTGTTGGCAATAACTAAATCACACTTGCAGCCAGTTGACATGGATTAAAGTTGACTCAACCTCTGTCCTGTGTCCTTGTGTGTACCACATTGAGCATGGAGAAAAGAAAGGAGACCAAAGAACTGTCTAAGGACTTGAGAAACCAAATTGTGAGGAAGCATGAGCAATCTCAAGGCTACAAGTCCATCTCCAAAGACCTGAATGTTCCTGTGTCTACCGTGCGCAGTGTCATCAAGAAGTTTAAAGCCCATGGCACTGTGGCTAACCTCCCTAGATGTGGACGGATAAGAAAAATTGACAAGAGATTTCAACGCAAGATTGTGCGGATGGTGGATAAAGAACCTCGACTAACATCCAAACAAGTTCAAGCTGCTCTACAGTCCGAGGGTACAACAGTGTCAACCCGTACTATCCGTCAGCGTCTGAATGAAAAGGGACTGTATGGTAGGATACCCAGGAAGACCCCATTTCTTACCCCAAGACATAAAAAAGCCAGGCTGGAGTTTGCCAAAACTTACCTGAGAAAGCCTAAAACGTTTTGGAAGAATGTTCTCTGGTCAGATGAGACAAAAGTAGAGCTTTTTGGGCAAAGGCATCAACATAGAGTTTACAGGAGAAAAAAGAGGCATTCAAAGAAAAGAACAGGGTCCCTACAGTCAAACATGGCGGAGGTTCCCTGATATTTTGGGGTTGCTTTGCTGCCTCTGGCACTGGACTGCTTGACCGTGTGCATGGCATTATGAAGTCTGAAGACTACCAACAAATTTTGCAGCATAATGTAGGGCCCAGTGTGAGAAAGCTGGGTCTCCCTCAGAGGTCATGGGTCTTCCAGCAGGACAATGACCCAAAACACAATTAAAAAAGCACTAGAAAATGGTTTGAGAGAAAGCACTGGAGACTTCTAAGGTGGCCAGCAATGAGTCCAGACCTGAATCCCATAGAACACCTGTGGAGAGATCTAAAAATGTCAGTTTGGAGAAGGCACCCTTCAAATATCAGGGACATGGAGCAGTTTGCCAAAGAGGAATGGTCTAAAATTCCAGCAGAGCATTGTAAGAAACTCATTGATGGTTACCGGAAGCGGTTGATCGCAGTTATTTTGGCTAAAGGTTGTGCAACCAAGTATTAGACTGAGGGTGCCAATACTTTTGTCTGGCCCATTTTTGGAGTTTTGTGTGAAATGATCAATGTTTTGCTTTTTGCTTCATTCTCTTTTGTGTTTTTTCATTGAAGACAAATTAAATGAAGATAATAATACCAAAGAATTTGTGATTGCAATCATTTTCAGGAAGAAACTGAGTTTATCTGACAGAATTGCAGGGGTGTCAATACTTTTTGCCACAACTGTATTTTGAATGCAATGATTTTATTGGCAAGAGAGCAATTCGTGCCTGCAGGAAAAAAAAAACACAGACACATTGCATGTGAACATAACGTAAGGATTAAGGGGACGGAAATTAAATTTTTCAAAGGCCACAATAGAGACAGTGACCGGGGGGCAAAATGAATAGGTTGAAATTAATCCTACTGAATGTTGATAATAACATATTAATTATAAATATTTTATAGTACCCTAATTGAATATCTTAATATTAAGTAGAATTAAGTATGCTGACATCTCCCTATATACTGAATGAGGCCATGCACAACCCCCTATATAAAGAATGAGCCTCTACATAACTCCCTGTATACAGTATGAGCCTTTTACATAGTCCCTATATACTGTATGAGCCAACATACATCCCATATATAGAGTATGAGCTCCCCACATAGCCCCTTATAAACTTTTATACCCTCTATATAGTGTGAGTCCCCTATATAGCCTCTTAATCTACAGTATGTATAAGCTCACACACAGCCTCTCACTTTGTAGGTGTTAAAGCTTCAGTGACTGCCAGGATCGGAGAGCATGGTGTGGTCCACGGCCAATGTTTTCAGCCCTTCTGCCATCTGATCCATGGGCCAAACTGGACCAACCAGAGTGCCAGATGTGTCCCATGGGCCTCACTTAGCCCATGCTTGCCCTGGAAGATCACCTTTAGGCTTGGGTCACATGAGCGTATAGCAGAGCTAAGTGTCATGCAACTGTGATCCATTCCTGTGATTGGATCAAAGGTGCAGAGAAGAGGGAGAGATTAAGGCTGAAGAAAACATGGCAGATCAGAGCTGCTTCATTGCCTAAAATTGGGCTTAGTGCAATGCATAGTTTTTCTCAAATTGCACTTGCACGCGTCATACACTCGTGTTACTCCGGCCTTAAAGCACCACTATAGAGGTTTTTTTCATTGCATCACAAGAGTGGTGTTTTAAATACATTTCCCATGTCACCTGTACTATACTCAACTTCTGGTGGCTTCGCCGATCACTCCATTGGGCTCCAAAAAAAAGTGACCTGCCGGTAGCTTCTGTGTTTCATGGAGCGCACGGAGGTCACTTTTCAATACCTCTGTATGGAAGCCCCATTATGGCCTCATTCTTGCTTTCATAGAGATGCATTGAGCTCTTGTGATGTAACTTCTGACTTCTGGCCAGTCAGACTTTATGGGCACACAATGGGATTTTGAGACCGGTCCAGCATCAGTAAAAGGTGAAGAAATTGGGGAGTGTAAGACAGGTGGCTTATGATTAAAGCACCACTCCCCTTATGAAAGAGAAATGTAGCAGTGGTACCTGTAATTTATCCCACAATAACATGGCAGTCCAACTCCTCTTGATGGATTTTACTGTATAAATACAAGAGGGGTAGGGGACAAGAGGCGCAATAGTGCCCTATCACTAGCGACACTAAGATAAAAAGGTGATGCTATGGATCCACTCACCTAGTTCAGTTGTGGTACCCACAACTGGTTTGAAGGGCATCAACAATCAAGCTGCTGCAGGACCTCCACCGACCACTCGCACGTGGAAACATCCAGAGAAAAATTGGGATTGAAGAGGTGTATCACGGTCCGCGTTGCTATATCCAAAGAAGACACTCACATGGAAGGCAGGATTTCAAAAGCAGTTTCTTTCCTTTATTCCAACGCGTTTCGGTGCACAACCTGGCACCTTCCTCAGGGATATCCTTGAGGAAGGTGCCAGGTTGTGCACCGAAACACGCTGGAATAAAGGAAAGAAACTGCTTTTGAAATCCTGCCTTCCATGTGAGTGTCATCTTTGGATATAGCAGCGCGGACCGTGATACACCTCTTCAATCCCAATTTTTCTCTTGATGGATTTTAGCCATTTCAAAGTGAATTAGGAAGAAAGGACGAGGAGATGAAATGGCTCATTGGAGATTTAACAAATATATTTATAAGATAAGATTTATTACAAAGTTCATTACGTTTGCTTGTACTATTGATATATGTGATATGACATGTATGCCATGTAATGCAATGGCTTGCTGCATTGCAAATACTGGTAATACAAGGGTCACTATAGGACTTGTGGTGCCATTAGAGTTAATGCATTACAAGTGGTGGGTTTGCAAGTTAGCAGAAGGACCTGGGTGTGTCTGGCAAACCTGAAACTTCCCATAGGTGTGTCTCATGTGGAACAGATGGGGTATAGTTCAGTTTCCTGTTTGGTCACATGTTCCTTTGGGTTTGCAGCAGCCATGTTGCCAGAAGTACATGGTGGAGAATCCATGTGTGAAGATCTTGGGATAGCTCTGGCAGCTCTTATGAAGACCAGGTCTGCTCTGGGTTTGAATATGCCAGTGTCCTGGAGGGCACAAGGGATGGAATTCTTGGAATGGTAGATGTCCTGGAAGGCTTGCGGTGAGGAAACCAGGGATGTGTGGAGAGCCTGGAGTATCTCTCTGTGTTTTCAGGATTAGTGGACTGAGAGGTCAGTGAATGGAGGTAGTGATGCCTGCACTGAGATACTGTAACAGACTGTGTTAATACTCCCATGTGGGCATACTCACCATTGGAACAGACTAAATGTCATCAATATTCCGTTGATGTTAGTGGACTGTATCCTGTATGAGGTTTATGATGGATAATATACCGAATGGTCTTTATTTTACTGTAGACATGTGCCTTTTTGCCTCAATCCTGCTACCATTTGAGTGTCCCCCAACACTCTCAGTGAGCAAATTGCAACAGCCACTTTCTGGGAATGTGCATGCTAAAGGAAGCAGAGGAAGTAGGGCCAATTTTGTCATCTCTGCCTGAAATAGAAAGACACCTTGTCCTAGGTTTGTAATGTATTCCCTGAAATATTACATTTCACATCAACATATTTGTTTGACCGAATTTACCGGGATCATTGCTCTTACCATCTAATGGTGCTTAAAGTAAAGTGTTTATTCAAGTCCTGTACAGCACAAGTTGTGTTAGACACCGGCAGGAAATGTGAATTATAGATGCATGAAGCCTTTTTTAAATTGCATGGTAAATGTAGTAAAAAGAGACAGATATCATAAGAAAGATGGAATGTTGTAAGCCTGGTGGCACGGATGACTGGGATTACATTAACCTTTATTACCGGAGCCATCTGCAGTAATTATCATTCTTTGTGATTTTTGTCTGAACCCAGAAAGGTGCTATTGTTCTCCAGAAGGTTCAGAAGCTGCACTATTTTCCATCCATTATTTCATTTTTCTAACTTTCAGCCTTATCTGCAAAACTATGACAATATTATTAGGAGGTTATCCAGGCAACCTTTCATTTTATGAAGTTAACTCATGCTCCTCTACAAAAATATTTCCACTGTTTCGTTAGCTAGTGTTATGTCGAGAAAATTCCCGGTGCCACTCCAGGGGATTAACATTTTATAATTCTTTATTTCTGATCAGATTGAACAATTTTCAGATTAATGCTATTTAGTCTGATTATGTTACTATAGCAATTAATGCCAGTTTGTGTGCTTAGGATATTGTAGCAATTAAGATAAAACTATGATAGGGATAATTACCTGATGTGATAACGCTACATTGTAAACTGGCGGATGTGTTATCTCATTAGAGCCATGACCATTTTACAGCATACATTCACATTCCAACATTTATCTCACTTCTAACATGTATAATTGAAAGAACACTTGCCACTGCTTGACTACAAGAACTGAGTCAACAATATGTTTATAGTGAAGGCATAAAACTGAATTTTTTTTACTTTTTTTGTAAAACTGTTTCATTCCCTTTTTCATTCTGTTTTCATATGGGAAACCTAATCAAAACAGAGCACACCATGAAAGCCCTTGGGTAAACATCCAAGGAAATATCTGGTGCAGCGGATGTAGTGAAGTCACGTTAAGGGTGTAATTCATTAAAGTAAATTTATTAAAAATAAACTAAAGAATAATTAAAAAGTAAATTAAAATTAACCTATAATACATACAGAGCTGACACTCATTGCTACCAGCTCTAGCCTCAGGTTCCTGAATCTGTAACATGGCAACCGGTATGTGTGGCTTAGGCTAGGGCCACATTTTTGTCTGCTTTTTGTTATGCCGGATACAGCAAAAAGCAGCATGAATGCAACAAGCGGTGTTCAGCTATCCGCTACAAAATAATGCAAGATTCCAAAAGCAGGCTCTTTTGTGCTCGCGTTTGCAGGCACTTCAACTTCCGTCATTCATATTACTCCATGACAGTGTTAATACAGCATTACATTACAGTAATGCGTTTGTCATCATGCTGGTCTATGCCGGATCCGGCATAACAAAAAGCAGATACAAAGGTGGCCCTAGCCTTACATCACTAGAAAAATGCCACTTGATCCCAGCGACCGATTCAAACTGGCATTCCTTATTTATTTGTGCTTTGTTCTGTATCCATTACTTTTGACCACACCCGGTTCCTTCAACAAAACAAAAATGAACTCTTTTCTTATGGCTAGTTCAGAAGGCTGTACTAAAAATGGCCAGTCACATCCGCAAATTGCAGACCTGTTTGGCTCCGTGTGCAACTCTGTGTCTTCTTCTGCATAGCAGATGAACAAAGGAGCTATCAGCTATTGACGTGCACTATCCTAGTCCATAACTTTAATGAATGATATGATTTTTTATTAATTGCTGGTGTGCCCAGGCACAATGGTTAATATTGTATAATATAGTGTGGCGCCCCTGTGGGTCCAGTTACCTCAGAGGAACTGCATCCCTGTTAGAGTGTAGTATCCCACTCACTCACTGGTAAGGGGGGTATAGACCTGTACAGGGACACCCAGATCACACTAAAAATGATTGTAGTGGGGTTGGGTGGTGAAGGAAGTAGTTAGAGGGAGCACTTGGGAGGAGTGAGGTCAGGAAGAACACACATAGATGACATGGGGCACGTGACACCCGTAGAGGGCTTAAGAACATTGTTACCCCCCAACCATCGACCCCTAGGAAGACTGTCAAGCAGCGTCGGCCAGATATAGCTGCAACCTACAGTTGGCATCACATAAAAATTAACAAGTATCCCCAGGTCCTGCCATCCCTGCTCAGAATGTACCCTCCACACCAGATCCCTATCCCTAAGAGAGAGAAACACCCACACCGAACTTTTAATGACAACGCAAGGGTCACGTAGCCGGGTATCGGTCCCTGTGATGAAGCCTCAAAACAGCCTGGTTCAGAGTATCCTAAGGCCCTGGAGGGGCGTGTCAATACTGTTTACTGAGCACATGGACAGTATACTAACCGAATATATGATTATCTAAATGCGTATAGATTTTCCAAACCATGTTCATGTTTTTTGCTCCTGCATTACTTGTTGGGTACTCTATTTGGCTACTTCTGTTACTGAGCCATGGCTAGTCTGACTACATTCCTGCCTTGTCCTTTTGATACAATGCCTGGAACTTGCAGTTTTATGCGCAGTCCAGAATCCTGTTTACTTTTGACTTCATTCCTGTCAAGTCCCTTACGTACTACATTTTAGTCTGGACTCCTAGTGACAAATCTTGGCTTTTTTTCAGATCATGGTTTAGCCCATAGCTCTGTCCTTAATGCCTATGTTACTGATTCTAGATCTTAACAATTCCCTTAGTTATTATTATTATTTATTATAATAGAGTAATTTATTCCATGATGCTTTATATGCAAAAAGGGGTATGCATAAACACAGCAAGTACAATAATCATGAACAATACAAGACACAGTCAGGTGCTGGTGGAGAGAGGACCCTACCCATGGGAGCTCAGTCTATAAGGGATTGGTGAGGATACAGTAAATGAGGAGAGAGGACCCTGCCCGGAGGGCTCACAGTCTACAAGGGATAGGTGAGGATACAGTACGTGAGGAGACAGGACAATGCCAATGAGGGTTCACAGTCTACAATAGATGGGTGAGGATACACTAAGAGAGGAGAGAGAATCCTGTCTGTGATGGTTTACAGTCTAAAAGGGATGGGGGAGGATATCATAGGTGAGGAGAGAGGACCCTGCCCATGAGGGCTTACAGTCTACAATGGTTGGGTGAGGATAGAGTAGGTGAGGAGAGAGGACCCTGCCTGCGCAGGCTCATAGTCTACAAGTGATGGGTGAAGATATAGTCGGTGAGGAGAGAAGACTCTGACCGTGAGGGCTTACAGCCTACAAGGAATTGGTGAGGATTCAGTGGGGGAGAAGAGAGGACCCTGCCTGCGAGGGCTCACACTCTACAAGAGATGGGTGAGGATACAGTAGGGGAGGAGAGATGACCCTGCCAGCGAGGGCTCAAAGTCTACAAGGGATGGGTGAGGAGAGAGTACCCTGCCTGCGAGAGCTCACACTCTAGATGGTATGGGTGAGGATACAGTAGGAGAGAGGACCCTGCCCATGAGGGCTCACAGTACAATGGATGGTTGAGGATACATTAGGTGAGGAGAGAGGACCCTGCCTGTGAGGGATCACAGTCTACAAGTGATGGGTGAAGATATAGTAGGTGAGAAGAGAGGACCCTGACCGTGAGGGCTCACAGTCTACACGGAATTGGTGAGGATTCAGTAGGGAAGGAGAGGTGACCTGCTAGTGAGGGCTCACAGTCTACAAGGCATGGGTGAGGAGAGAGTACTCTGCCTGCGAGAGCTCACACTCTACATGGTATGGGTGAGGATACAGTAAGGGTGGAGAGAGTACCCTGCCCGCGAGGGTTCATAGTCTACAAGGAATCGGTGAGGATACAGTATGTGAGAAATTAAACTTACAAGAAGAAATTGCCAGCACCAGACCAATCTTCAAATATTCAGTGTCTTTATTGGTGCATCATGAATAAAATAGCATTCTGGGGGACGCAGCCCCCTCCTAAATGCCGGACGCGTTTCGGATGGATGTCCTGTATCAACAGCATGCTGCTGATAAAGGACATCCGTCTGAAACGCGTCCGGCGTTTAGGAGGGGGCTGCGTCCCCCAGAATGCTATTTTATTCATGATGCACCAATAAAGACACCAAATATTTGAAGATTGCTCTGGAGCTGGAAATTTCTTCTTGTAAGTTCACTTTTGGATAGCAAACATCCTTCCTGGCACCAAACAGCTCCAGGTGAATTCAGTGAAGCAACATTCCCTCCCCCTTTCCTCATTCATCGTGTGAGAAATTACCCTGCCCGCGAGGTTTCACAGTCTACAAGGTGTGGCTGAGGATACATTAGGAGAGGATTGAGTTGGTTGGGCAGTAGTTAAGTGGACTAAGGTTACTGCAGGTGATTGGCTTGTTTCTGCTTTTGTATTTAACATCATGTCATGTCTTTGGCATTTACGCTCTTGTTTTTAGGTCCTTGCCATATCACTAGCTTATGCACTTTTGGTTCCATCTGTGAGCCACATACTTGGTTTCCATGTTCTTGGTTCCACATTTGGACCCTAGTTCCTGTGATCCTGGTCCTTACCTCTGGTTGGAAAGGAAAACCAGTACTTTTGAAAAGAGGTTACTGAATGAGAAGGGAGCATTCACTCATTTCATGGGTTATTATATTGATCCTCAGCTCCCCATTAGTAACTGGTTGGGCGGTTCTGGTATAAACCAAAGAATGTTTTGTGGCAAGTAAAATACCGTAACTATATTTGTACAATCATGAAGTGAATATACATATACCAAATATTTATATGTTATGGTTATATATCTATTTATCTATCTCTTTCCATATTTTTTAAATGGAATCAACCTTAGATGAATGCCATGAGATGACGGGGTTTGAGGAATTAAAAAAAATTGCAATGCTGTTGTCATGCCAGTTTAAGACTCTGTTCACAATGGTGCGTCTGATGTGCAGCCTTAATCCTCTTTGTTGCTCAGCCTGAGTTTTGGTGTCGGCAGTGGTTTGTTGACTGATGTTCAGCTTTGCAGGAATTAACTTTTTGATTAGTGTCAATGGAAGGTTGTGGCTGCTGGAATGTCTTCACCCTTCAAATATGGCTCAGAACATTCCTGGATGCTGACTTTAGCATTTGCGTGCCTCTTGCATACTGGTCCTGTGTTGGAGTTGCTGTTGAAACAAATCTTTGCTTGGTGTCTGGTGAGGTATACCTTGTTGTTTTTTTCATTACCTATTTGTATTTGAGTCCTCCTTAAACACATATTGTATCTTCCTGATTGTTTGCTGTGTGGTGCTGTTTGCTTTATCCCTGTTTGTCTGTATTTGAGGGTTCCATTACGGTTCACCTCCTGGGGTGGTGGTTGGGATTTCAGCTAAGGGCTGGACAGGAGAAAAGGGACAAGTCGGAGACACGAGCCTTTTTAACATCAAGAGTACCCATGAGTTAGGGAAGAGTTCCCCTATCCTGTGGGGTAATTCAGGGGCCCAGGTTCCTCTTCTCCTTTTCTCCCAAAATTCCCCAAGACAACTGTGTCTGGAGAGGTGTCTACATGTGGGCAAGTAGTGGTTATGATGTGAGTTGTGTCTTGTTGAGGGTTTTTCCAGTTTGCAAGATATATTTTTCCATTGTCTGTATTTTTTTTTTCTTTTTTTGAGGCTGGAAGAGAAAGTACTGCACAAATTATTGTAATTATCATAATTTTACAATTCCCAGGACCAGCTGCTACTGTGTTTATAGTATTATTTCAAGCTATAGACAGATGTTACATAATCCGTACATGATTAAATTTAGTTCCTTTTGTCTTTATTTTTCATGTAAAGTTTAAAAATAAGTAAAAGTTTTGATTTATACTTAAAAATCTATGGGAATTTTTTCATCTCTTGTAAAAAGGAAATTAAAACATGCATATTATTACATGTATACCATGTAGATAAAAACTTATTTTTTTTCTTAGACTATTAGGTCTTTTACCTGCTATGAGACATGATGGTATGCCCTGATCATCCGGACGGAAGTGTGGCACCCCAGGGTTCATGTGCCACAGCAACACCACAAAGGGTAAGATTCCCACAACACTACCCTAGTGCCTCCAGGCCAGAAGGGGGAGCTAAAGCTGCTTCCCTATATATTCTGGTGTGGAGAGGAAGTGGGCAGTTCAATGCTGGGCAGCACTGAGAAAGAAGGACCTGGGTGTAAAAGGGCTGCATTAGGCTCAACCCATGGTCCATTATCCAGTTCCAGGCCAAGCCAGAGTCTTGGGAAAGGAGACAGGAATAAAGGGGAACACACCTGGGAGACTAAGTTACCCTGAAACTCACCCCAGAGGAGTGTACAGAACGGATACCGGATTCGGGAGTGTGCATGAAACATACAGCATAGTGAACACCGGATTAGTGAAGGTCCCACATCTTCACTGTACTACAGTGATGCAACACGGCGGGTCAGGAACGCAGGACAAGACTCAAGTTGCCTAGCAAGTTGTTACCCGTGAGGGGAGACAGGGCCGGCAGATTAGCTAAAGCGGCAGCAAGGCCACACATACAGCGCAGGAATAGGGAGCCAAGGACCTGGCCAGCGTGGGAGCAACTCGGCCCCTGTACGGACTCCGTGGATAGTACTCAGCTCAATTACCATCTACAGTAAAAGTCCGGATGACAATGGCTCAAGGGAAAATCTGGAGGATTGGTGCCAAAAACTACACGTGGGTATCAGTTCTACACCTCCCCATCAAAAGCATGGAGTATACCGGTTAGTAAAAGAATATGAGTAGATATTCAGCAAATAGAATTACCATCTACAGTAAAAGTCCGGGAAAACTACAAAACCGTGAGTCTGTGTAATCCTTGCGCTCGAGCCCCGTTCTCCCTTACAAACTGTTTCATCACTACTGCCCCGGGGACCAGGCTCTGCCCGTGGAGAGCCATCACATCACGGGCTGCCATCCATCATCCCTGGAGGTTTTGCAGCAGCGGTAGTCACCCTGACCACATACCATGGGTGGCGTCATGACTCCATCCCTGTAAATAACCCCTTCATTTGTGGGCTTGGGACATGGTCCGGACCAAGACGGCCATGATAACCCCCGTGATATCCAGGTTCGGTACCGAGTACCACATCCCAGTGGGCTCCACAGTAGCCCAGCTGTGACTGTCTGCTCCATTCCTGCTGATACAGCTATGATCAGAAACAAACAGCTTCTTAGGCATTGTCAGCCTTGACATTGATAACATCAGGTCTGACAGATTCAATATGACAGTGTGGGTCCTTAGTATCTCCTGTATAGCAGTTCTATGATACTGACTGTTACAGAATACCATAGGTACATGCATGGGAAGGATTATTTTAGAATATACAGATATTTTAATATACTTCAGTGAAGAAAAGAACAAAAGTAAAGTGAAACTAGTAAAACAAAAGAAACAAACATAAAATCAAAATAATTAATAAAAATGCATTGAAAATGAATAAAAAATACAATAGAAAAAGTAAAAAAAAAAAATAAAAGATACAAGTATTCAAATAAACAAATACAACTTGAACATATTTATTATCCCTGTAATCATAACAACTCTTGCTTTTTTTGTTTTTGCATTTTGCCATTATAACATATTTGCTTAAATTAAAGGCTTATTTATATACCAGTATAAACCCCCCAAAATCTCCAATAATCCTTTAGCAGGTAGAAATCAATCAGCGCAGACTCGAAGATGATACACTGGGACAAAATACCACAGAGATTTGTGCTATAATTACTGATGTATAGTGATTGGTGAACCTGCTGATGTTTGAGTCCGGTGGACCTGCCCAGACTTTTCCTAAAGTTTGAGCTTGGGACCTTACCTGACACGAGCTTGAGTCCGAACCCCAAACCTGGACTTTAAAGTTATGAATTGGTGGCTGGGGGGCTGTAAACAGAAACAATACAGTGATTAAACATCAGTTTACACTTACCGGAGTCCACAGTGTAGATGCTAGTATGTAAGGGCTGTTTCCAAGATACTGCACTGGCTCCAACAGCCAATCAGAGACGTCCACTCTCTGTGACAGCGTCTGTGATTGACTATTGCACCCCACACCCATTGACTGGTGCCATAATAGTGTAAAACTACATAAATAATTTTAAAAAATATTGTAGATCTTTGCTGTATTTTTGATTGTCAGCGCAGATAAAGCGAACAACTACAGCTGCCACCCTGAGCTACCTGTCTTTACCTTGGCTGGCAATCAAAATATAGGGAAGCCAATTATTTTTTTAAATTATGAAAATAAATAATAAAAAAGTGTGGGCTTTACCCTATTTTGAATTCCTGGCCAAGATAAAGCTTAGGCAGCTGGGGGCTGGCATTCTCAGTGTAGTGAGGTTCATAGTTATTGGGCCTACTAGGCTAAAAAATAGCAGTCCACAGCGGCCCCAGAAATTGGTGCATTCATTTGACGCGCTAGTTCCTGGCCTTGCTCTTCCTGATGCCTTGTGGCGGTATCATTGGAGTGATAGAAGAGGTGAAAGGGGAACTTCAGTGAAAGAAAACTTATTAGTACAATCCCTGCCCTGCTACATGATGAAGCAGAGCTGTACACGACAGTTCTAAGATCAATAGATCACTTATAAATCAATAAAACCATACCTGCTCCACAGCTCTGACCACCCCCCTTCCTAGGACAGAGAATTTTCAGCCTGGCAGCTTCAAGTAGGAGCAGAAAGTTGGAGGCATCTCAGACGCGTGGACCCGATGACCATCAGCTGCAAAGGCTAAGCTGCTGGCAAGGCAGCACGCCAAGAAGCTCTGAGACCCTATACCCCTAAACAGGGATTTGGAATTACATCAGAGCCCAAGAGGTAGCTGCCTATAGATGAGCAGCAGACCAGAGCAGGCAGGTCACCAGGAAGGGACAAGGCTAGAAAGTCAGGGAATAGACTAAATTAGGATCCAAAAGCGTAGTCAGAAAGCAGTGTCAAAACCGGGAGGGCAGCAAAAGTACAAATACGTCAGGAGGTAGAAAAGTCGAAATGCAGGCAAGGTCAAAGTTAATATAATAGAGCACAAACTAGATCACTGGGAACACCAACAATATATCTACTGGTTTGCAGGGCAGGTACCAAGGTATTTCAAGGGTGCGCTCCCCCCTCATAGGCTGGAGCTCACAGCCTGATGACCTTATCAGGACCACCCCTACAACCAGGCCAGATGGTGATGCACGACTGGTACCAACGACCCCACTTCTGATAGAGGAACGACGCCTGTGCCTAGCCATCACCCACACCAGCATCACCCACAGGAGGAGAATGGAAATGCCCAGTGACAGACGTAGGAACAAAAGTAGCATGTCCCAACACGGACATGGCCCCCCCTATCACCAACACCACTAGCCGAAGGAATACGGCAGTGCCTAGTGGCTGGGGAAGGAATTACAGTCACAGATTCTGACGGCAATGAGACACCTCTGCCTATAATGTAATTTTTTTCCAACTCGTCAACTTTAACAACTAACTGTTCGGGGGATCATGGCTAATAGCTGACATTGCCAGTCTCATCTAGAGAGATGTACATCTCAAACTCACATTACTAACAATAATCCTGCTGTAACTGGGTAACAAATGGCATCCACTGGTACTTTATGTTACAGTGCATCTCATGGAGGCAAGATAAGCATAAAAAGGCAATCTACAGTGGTGAAGAAGCTCTGGAAGTTCCCTGGCCCTCACCACATAATGGCACCGGGACTTAAGAGCTGCGGGAGGAGGAAAAATAGAGGGAGAGGTCAACAATCACCTTTTATCTGCTATGATTGTGAGCTCCCAAGAGAGACAGCATTACTGATGTATGTAAAGTGCTATGGGATCAATAGCGCTATATAAATGAATAAATATTATATTATTATTATTATATTATTATACAAGATTCTAAAATATCCCTCACTGGCAAAATAGATGAGGTGAAAATAGAAGTGGGTAAACGAAACTGAGTCTAGAATATCTACTCTGGAAGATAGCTCTTCTGTTTCATGCAAATCATTAATGCTGTATAAGGCAACTAATTTATTGTTCCAAAAAGCAGAAGATTTGGAGAATCATCTCCCACAGAATAATTTGAAGATCTTGGGATTCCCAGAGAAGCAGAGGGCAGAGACCCCTGTACATTTATGGAGAATTGGATGAAGACAATGTTTCCTGGCATCAAAATGTCTCCTAAATTTGCAATAGGGCAGGCACACCAGATATCTGTCCGTCCAACTCCACCAGGGGCTCAGAGAGACCTCTTTTTGCTTGCCAGCTGAGTAGCAGAGCTATCCTATCTTTGGAGCGGCACACCATAAAGGCCCAATCACTTGTAATAACTCATTTATTGTGTTTTTCCCAGACTTCCCTGTAGCACTACAAAAAACAAGAGCTACACTTATGAAAAAATGCAATTCTGTTTATGCTCATATAAGGAAAGTTAATCCTCAGATTATATATTTGCCAGAGACTCATTTACAGTCTTCTACTCCAAAACTCCTTAACAAACCATAGTTACAATGGTCAGCACCCGCCGCACAAACGGTGTACACAATGGGCTTATCCTTTTTCGTATGGGTAGATCCTAAGATGCTAAATGTCCAATCTGTAGTTTCTTGGGAGCAGACTTCTGGCATATGATATGGGAATGTCCAGTTATTAAACGGTTTTGGAGAGATATGGTTAATCTGCCATGCAGAGTTCTAAACATTAATTTTATTAGACCCTATAATATGCCTATTTAGTATATTGGATGAGGAAGAATGGACACTATATGCCATTATTTTTTAACCCTTTCACCCTCAGCGTGTTTTCACCTTGATAACCAGACCAATTTTTGCAGTTCTGACCAGTGTCACTTTATGAATTTATAACTCTGAAATTCTTCAACAAATCACAATGATTCTTAGATTGTTTTTTTCATGACACTTTGGAACTCATGATAGTAGTAAATTTACGGTAGGTCAATAATTTTTGAGTTTCTTTAAAAACACGGAAATAAGCAAATATTTAGCAATTTTCAAACTCTGAATTTTCATACCTTTAAACCAGAGAGTTATGACACACAGAATAGTTAATAACTAACATCTCTCACATGTCTACTTTACATCAGCACATTTTTTTTTGTTAGAAAGTTAGAAGGGTTCAAAGTTTATCAGTAATTTCTCATTTTTACATCAAAGTTTACAAAGTCACTTTCTTAAAAGATCATATCACATTTAAAGTCACTTTGAGGGGCCTACATGAGAGAAAACACCCAAAAGCGACACCATTCCAAAAACTGCACCCCTCAAGCTACTTAAAACCACATTAAAGAACTAACCCTCAAACATCATTTTGCATTAAGGGCAAGTAAGCAGGCTCAAAAATCAGCCATAACAGATTCTGAAAAAGATGGAGGAATGTATCGGAGTGAAGATTGTATTTAAGCATTGGCCATTAAATCTACAGGCCAATAAAGATATTATTAGAATGCCGACAAGGGAGGGAGGGTTGTACTTATGAACAGATCGTGGTATGTGGAGGAGAGGTTCAACATGTTGGGTGATGAGAACTATTATATGAGACTGGAACATGATCCATCATCTGAATATTTCACCTTGTATAAAACCCTAGTAAAACAAACTCTTCATGTGGGTATCCTAAATAAAAAGAAAAACATTTCTTGAATGAAAAATCGTATACATTTCTACTTTCTCCCCAAAATCCACTAGAGTGTAACTCACCCCCAGCCCAATTACTTCCCCTGGAAGATCCATTATTTTGGGGGTAAATGTATTAGTGTAATTTGTCACATTATATAGACCTGTATTTGCAGAAATATGTTATGGAGCTTGATTCATGAATACGTGACTCTACAACAGTTGATTGATCTCTTGACAAATCTTCCGCCCCTCCAATTGTGGTAATGTTCACATAGAATGTCAGCTCCCTTTATTCTAATATTCAGCATCATTTGGGCTTAGAGAGTATTAACTATTTTCTTTTGTATGATGATTCTATACCATCTTGTCAAAAATACTTTATCCTTGAGTGAATTACCTTCATACTGAATCATAACGTTTTCCTTTGAGAGGACTGTCTACCGGCAATTGAGTGCCTGTGCGATGGGGACGAGATTCGATCCAAAGTACGCCAATTTATTTATGGGGAATTTTAAATCCCTTCACATTGTGCAGTCCTGCGCACCCACGGGCTGTGTCCTCTTTTGCAAACGTTTTATTGACAATCTATATTTTGTATGGAGGGGGTCAACTGAAGATGTACATTCATTTGTTCATATCCTTAATCAAAACACCTGGGGTCTTCAATTTTCGGCTACCATTTCTGTGGATGAAATCCACTTCCTTGATCTTATTATTAAAAGATCTTTGAGGTGTTTTTTGTACATCCACCTTCTTTAAAGGGAACCTGTCAGGTCGTGCTACCCCTCTAACCTATCTGTACCTGTCCCTGCACCTTCCTATCTAATCCCTAACCATCCCTCTCTGTGCTAAAGGGGCCCTATAATTAGGGAGAAAAATAAGTTTTATACTTACAAACTGTCTCCAGTCAGAGACTGGAAAGGAGTTGTCTCCACACGCCCCGTCGGGCTCCGGCGCATGCGCACTGTGCATCTTGTAGCCGGTCCGTGCCACGTGATCATCCCCACAATGCACTGGGCCGGATATGACGTTCCAGCCCGGGCATCACATGATCACAAGAGGCTGGCATTTCAAAAAAGACATGGGACGGCCCAAGGGGAATGAGGACGCACATCGTGTGGAGACAGCGCGAGGAGGGGAGAATGGAGCCCAGAACCTGCGTTTACAGTCTCCGACCGGAGACAGTTTGTAAGTATGAAAGTTATTTTTCTCCCTCATTATAGGGCCCCTTTAGCACAGAGAGGGATGGTTAGGAATTAGATACGAAGTTGCAGGGACAGGTCGACATAGGCTAGAGGCACAGATTTTATAGTGTCTATGGGTGTCTTTATGTGACATATATTGTTTTTCTTATGTATATAGATACATTTTTGATGAAAGATACAGAGAATCAAAGTGATTGGAGGATTTTGTTTTTAAATAAACATTTTAAAATTTTTTTTTTTTTCCGAAAAAAATTATTATTATTTGACCTGATCAGAGCATAGTCACAAAATACTTCAATTCAATTCTGTGGGTCTGAATCACTCTATTGCTGCTAATGTCCATGTGCACAACAGTAAGTAGCCCCAGTGTGAAAAAGCTTCATTGTAAGGAAGCTGTCAGGTCCAATTCTGCTTCCTCTACAGATTACGTTTGAGATACACTATGGTTTGTTTCACACACCATTATTTCATAGCCCGAGTACTAACCGAATGAATTGGAATTTTTTTAAAATAAATTTCTTACTTTAATTTTTTTTTTTAGAAAAAATTTGTTTAAAAAATTTTATTATGATATATAGAATTCTTTCTATATCATATAATTGCATACATTAGTTTTTATATTGGCTTCTAGCATATCGGCTTGTATGCATATTGCTCTCTCTTTTTAGATTTTGTATGAACAGCAATTGCCGGTAACCTCATATTTTAGAAGGTTAATAGTCTTTTTTGTCAAGACGATTAACCCTTCACGTGCTTCACAGGAACAAAAGCAACGAGGAGGGAGTAATAAAAATTTTACTTATTCCAACAAACATGTTAGTTTAACCTCAAATATTGCATTTTCACAAGGCTAACAGCAGAAAATGGACCATAAAATTGGTTGTGTAATTGTAATGAGTGCAGAGATATCCCATATGTGGTCCAAAATCACTGTTTGAGTGCACGGTACAGCTCAAAAGGAAGGGGTGACATTTGATGATTCAAGCGGACAATAAGCTTGAATTGTTAGCAGACACCATGACGCATTTGGAGAGCCACTGTGTGCTAAAACAGTGGAAACCCCCCCACAAGTGACCCCATTTTGGAAACTAGATTCCCCCAAGCAGTGGCATAACTACCGCGGTCGCAGGGGTCGCAGCTGAGACCGAGCCCACCCCCTGGTGTATCCCAAAAGTTGCAGTCCCACTAATCCAGCAGGGGGAAGCGTAACTGCCACTAAACTTGGGAATGGAAAAAAACAAAATGAACAAAAAAACAGGCCTCACTCTTTGAAGAACTGGAAAACAACTGTCCTCCTCCAGACAAAATGTCAATTAAGACATGAGTCAGTGACCCAACAGCATGGCTTTTTTAGGTCAATCCTTTCTTTATTCAGAATAGTAAGACTTGAGTACCTTTTTGAATGCTGCCTGGGATGAAGATCGCAGTTCCACATGGTGCTCCGCTGCCGGACAGTCGCGGGAGGTCACTAGGGCATTCTCTGCCACCACCTGCACCCCAGCACACTCCATTATAGCCACTGCTGAAGAAGATAGAGGAATTAGGGGATAACCGCCCCCTCCAGTGGAGAGACGGGAGTAACTTGGGCAACACCATCAAGCCCTTCAGAATTGATGGCCACTGTGTGTTTGGGAGCAGCTGCCTGACTAACCAAGAGAGGCCTGGTTTCCATCATACACATCATTCTCTCCGGGTGGGCCTACTGCTGCCACTTTTAAAACTCATCGGTGGTGGCAAAACTGCAAACCACCCCTTGCCGCCCATCACCTTCATGAAGGTGACCTCCGCCCCAACATAGACTGAGTCTTTTAAAAAGATGGTTACGCAGCAATGTTTACTGGTTGGCATAGTACTGATGACCAGTACCTCTTTCGGCTATGAAGTCAAACCCCTTTGCTGGATGAAGGCCACCACCTTGCCTTAGGTACATTGGTCATCAAATTCATTGGCCTTAGGCCCATGTATCGGGCCCCACGGGACGGGGGTACTCGGTACCGGACCGGACGATGCCGGGGGAGTCACTGGTGGCTTGGTCCGGACCGAGTCCCTGGCTCGGCAAATAAAAGGGGGATATTTACAGGGGAAATGTCACTGTGACGCCACCCACTTGATGAAGCCAGTGATGGGGGCCGCCGCTGCTGCAGCACCTCCGGGGGTGATGGAGTGGCAGCGGAGATTGTGTAGTTCCAGTGGGAAGAACTGTATCCCCCGGGGCAGTAAGGGTTAAGGGTTGTGGAATTGTCCAGGACACTTACTTTGCAGGCTGCAGGGATCTCTCCTCCTGGCGGTGCTGACAGGCTGTGTCCTGTATGGAGGGAATAGCTTGCATGCAGAGATACAAGGGAAACTGTTCCAGGGTTTTCCAAAGCTTTACTCTTAGTTGTTCCAACAGTTCACAGGTAGTTTGCAGTTCTTACAAGGTTAAGTACAGTTCTCAGTACACAGTTCAAGAACACGGGCACATTCTCCCTCTCCGGGTTCCCTTTGCTCCCTGCAGCCAGGTCTCTCTGTCTGTGACCCCTCACACAGTCTTTAGTGTCCTTTCCGGGCTGTCTACGGTCTCCGTCTGTACGGGTGGTGTGTGGTGCACTGGACAGTATGGCGGTGACTCGGACCCCTGGTGGGCCCTCCTGGTTGTCACTGAGCTGCCTGTCCTTTGGGTTGGGGACCCTAACGTGGAGTTGTGGTCCCCCGTCGTGTTGTTTGGGGATTCCGGGTAAACTGCGGCCCCCTTTAGAGCCGACACTCTACTCAGCCCAGCCTCCAGCAGTCCTCAGCACGAGGCTCTACCAGGCTCTCTCCTTTCTGTTCCTTTCCAGTATCATAGGAGGGACTTCTCTGCCTGCAGTTAGTGGCTTTAGCTGCTGCCTAGGGCACGGGTTACACCGTCCCTCTCCGTTCTCTCACACTCCTGGTGGCATCAGCGTCGGATGGGCTTTCTCTCCCCTCTGGCTCACACTGGCTCAGTACGGATTCTGCGCTCCTAGCCTTGCACTCACAGAACGTGTGATTGTCCTTCAGTCTTTTCAGCTCGGCACCCTGGGCCTACTAACTTCCTTCACTCCTCCCCCTCACTATATACTGTCAGTCACCTGACTTCTGGTGTGCCCAACCCACTCATCTGATCCACCACCCCTCGATCTCATAGAGTTCTAATCTCAGGGCTGGATGTAAACCTCCTTCTGACACGTGGGTTGTGTTGGCTGTGAGGGTGTTGTTGTGCAACAATGTCCTACCTGCCTGGCTGCAGTTCCCTTTTGTGGCCTCCTGGACGCACGGGCGCCACACTTGCAACCATTATCGAGCGATGGCATTCATGAGCCAAATCTCCTCAAGAAAGGAAACAGGATGAGGTTGTTTATGCCATATCAAACAGTTGCTTGGAGGGGATAGGAGTCCACTCATGGCACTTTCCCAGGCAAAGGACTCTGGCAGGGGTGCTTCACAAGGCAGAGAAACAGGGCCTTTTGCCGCTACTACCTTCTCCACTTCCTCCTCCTCTTCCTCGTCGTCCTCCTCATTGTGCTTCTGGTACTGGATTTGCTGACCCAGTGGCTGTGGCAACAGCTGCAGATGTAAAATGCCAGGCATGCTGCAAGATCCTCCTGAGTGTTACATCTGCTACTCCCAGCTGGCATGGGGAATGGCTCACCTCCAGACTGTGACCTCCTTGGGTCCTCCTCTGGCATCTGAGCCTAGCATAGGATCCTGACCTTGCTGCATATGAGGCCCAATTTGGGTAGCTTGATGGAGCTCCAGGTGACATATGTGTCCTGTGTGGGCTGCTTCAGTTCTGGTGATGAAGCACCCTCTGCCCTGGGGTGGTGAGGAAGATGACATCCCCAAGAGTTGGCATACCATGCGGTGGATACATCATTAATATCACCCACTGGCTGGCTGCGTACTGCAGATACAGGCTAGCAAGGTTAGACAAAGCAAAAAAAATAACTACATGGCCCATAAATACATGGATTTGTGTATCCACAGGAAAATTCCCTGCGACGTCTAGTCTTGCAGCCACTCCATGATCATAATATAGGAAAATGGATAAAAATTATGGAGCTATGGCTCTATGTTCACAAATACTTTATTAACAATACATTTAAATGTGACATGAATGTTATAAGGATAAAAAGTGGAAATATGCAAATCAGCACAGGTACATAGTAAAAACAGTGTTTTTTTGGATCACCCAATGTAAACCATAAATGACATCAATATCGCAGAAATAAAGACATAATAGTCCACAGTCTAATTATGTAATACTGTATATTAGGGTGACCAAGTTTTACCATATCCAAAATAAAGTGCACAGTGCATGAGCAGCATAAAACCCCATTGGGGAGGCTTTATGCTGCTCATACAAAAAATTGAGGTTAAAGAGTACATTTTTGTGGAAGAAAAGATTATTTCACTTGCATTGCTCAATGTATGAAGCACTTGGCAATTCTAAGTGCTCACCACACATAATAAAATGCTTGGGGGCAGTGGCGTAACTTCAGTGCCGGGGGCCACGGTGCAGGATGAGGATGAACTCCGGGGCCATTAGGTGAGGAACAGGGGGGGGGTGTTGGAGGTGTGCTGTTGGAAAATTTTGAGGACCGGGAGGGATATGGTGTGCTAGCGAGGTGGCTAGCATGAATACCTGCTCTGCCGGCTTGAGAATAGAGGAGAATAGGGGCGGGCAATGTGCAGCTATCGCTATCAGCCACCTGATTAGCCAGATTGCCAGGTCTTGAACGTGCATCAATGACCTGGCAATCTGGCCAATCAGGTGGCTGGTAACGATCACGTGGTTTGTGACGTCCAGCCATCTGATTGGCTAGATTGCTCTTAGCCATCTGAATGGCTATCAGACTGGCAGATCCTTGCCGCACATTGGAGGTGAGGTCTTTGGGTCCCGGTGTAGGCGTCGGAAGGTGAGCATGATGTTTTTTTTATTTTTTAACAACTTTTCTTCATTTTTAGTGTACTTTCGCAGTGTATATATAGATACACTGCAAAAGTACTTGCATTTCAATCAGACTCGCTATACTCACAACGAGTACCAAGTACTGGGACCTACTCGTTGCGAGTATAGCGGGTCCGATTACTTCAGTACTCGCTCATCCCTAATTATAGTCTGTGCAACAGTAAAGTTTTTTTACTTCACTCCTTGTGTAATGGAATTGTTTCTGCAAAGAGGTGCTTTGATGCTACCCATCAGAGACTGATGAACAAGCCACAGGCCTCTGGCCTCATGGTCTGAGTTATGGAAATGCAAGATACTACACACACTCCTCTAGAATAGGGCTGGACAAGTGCACTCCTCAAGGACCGCAAACAGTTAATGTTTTCAAGACTTACTTTGCATTGCACAAGGTGTTGGAATCATCACCTATATAGGTGATAAAGTTAGCACCTGTGTACTGCTAAAGAAATCCTGAAAATTTGCTCTGTTTTCAGACCTTTTCTTTGAGAGTTTTTATAGTCTATGCAACAGTAAAGTTTTTTTTACTTCACTTCTTATGTATTGGACTGTTTTCTGCAAAGAGGTTCTTTGATGCTGGTCTACAGAGACTGTTGAACAAGCCGTTATCCTCTGGCCTTATGGTCTAAGGTATGGAAATGCAAAACACTACACACATTCCTTTAAAACAGTGCTGGCCAAGTGCAGTCGTCAATGACAACAAACAGTAAATGTTATTAGGACTTACATTTCATTGCACAAGGTGCTGGAATCATCAGCTATGCAGGTGATGAAATTAGTACCTGTGTAATGATAATGAAATCTTGAAAACTTACACTGTTTTCAGACCTTGAAGACTGTAGTTGGCCACCACTGGCCTAGAATACTTTGTGGAGGTAGCCAGGTGGGCAAGTGGAATCCTCCAGCCCTTTCTTCACAACTGCAGCTCTGTCTGGACCCTCAGGCCCTGTACCCGCGGTGTGTTGTTTGATGCTTTTTTACACAGATTTTGAGAATCTGCATGAAAATCTGCATGTCTATCCTGAGGCCAGTAAAGACTATGATAGGTCAGAAGTGCTGTGCCAACATTGCTTTGTTTACCCTTGGACATGTTGTTCAGATTTATTTTTTCTGTCCCAAAATCTGCACCAAATGTGTAAGGAAAACAAACGTGTTGGCACAGCACTTCTGAACCTACATAGACTTTTCTGCCTTCAGGATAGAAATGCAGATTTTGATGCAAGTTCTCAAAGAAGCGTAAAACAACATACCATGGGCACAGGGCCTTACAACTATACAACAATACAGAGGAGTCAAACTCACAGAAAGAATTCCCAATATGCTGTGAGTGTGACAACTGACAAGTGGTGCCATCACAAACATTACTGCAATCCAGACTTCAGGAATCACACAGGGGCTATCACGTAACTTTGAACTGCGCTGCACTCCCTGACGTCACCATTCCTCACATACCCTGTCTCCTGATACTAACGAGATATACCCGCTACATCTTGCACAATATCGCGGCTCTCACAAGATAGCTAGTTAGAAGCACTGATGCCACTGAGATTGTCTCAGTTCATACTGCACGATTCCCTTCTGGGTGATGCCTGCTGTGTAACCTGAGACAATCTCAGGAAAGTTATGAGGATATCTGAAGTTCACGAGTGGACCCGGAAACATGAAGCTTGCTAATTAATAGTGTAGGAAGATAATGTCTGTGCCAAAACAGTGGTGCTCCATTCTAAAACAGTTTGAGCTGTGTTTGGTAGCTTCTGGGCCCCTTTGAACATGTTTACTAGGCTCTTGATTTTGCCTCCCAATGATTTGAATGGGGTTTGGAACTTTGACAAACTGTTCATTTATCTATTTGGCAAAATTATGCACATTCGGCTAACTGAGCCAAACCCTAACTTCAAAAGGCTTGCTCATCTCTAATCGTCATTGAGTCAAGACAGTTGTTATTGTAAAAAGTTATGAATGTAATGTATTTTGTATTTTTTTTCTCTCTAAGGCTAGGGCCACACATGCCAAGCGTTTTTTTAGGTGTTTTTTTGCCACCTACTTTTTTGCTTGCGTTTTTGCTGTTAGGTGTGGGGCCCCCTTAAAAAGCCCTTAAAAACGCATGCCTTTTGTTAAAAAACGCATGCGAAAACGCATGCAAACACGCATGTCCATTTTGACACTTTAAAAAACGCATGTGTTTCCCAAAGGGCCCCATGTTATAAAAATGCATGCGTTTTTGAAAAAGCACCAAAAAATGCTGCTTGCTGCGTTTTTGGGTGCGTTTTTCAAAAAATGGTGCATCATGCAGTATTTTTTCGTGCTGAGCCAAAAACGCACCCAAAAACGCATGTGCCATTTAGACATGCGTTTTTGCTATTGGAGCATGCGTTTTTTGCATGGGGGCCTATGGGTATGTTTTTACATGCATTTTTAGAAAACGCAGGTCTCCAAAAACGCAAGTAAAATTTGCATGTGTGACCCTAGCCTAATATTGACACATTTGTGAAGTGTCTATTTGATGAGTTGCTTTGTTAAGGCCCCGTCACACATAACAACGCACCAGCGATAACGATAACGATGTGCAGAGATTGCTGGTGCGTCATTTTTTACATCGCTGGTAAGATGTCAAACAGGCATCTCAGCAGCGATGTCACCAAGAACTTCAGCAACGATCAAGAATTATACTGAGGTCATTGCGTAGCATTGAGATCGTTGGTCATTGTCCCTTTCAAACACAACGATGTAGCGCTCCCAGCGGGAGCGACGTAGAAATGATCCGGAGCAGTATGTAACAATCAACGATCTCACAGCAGGGGCCAGATCATTGGTACGTGTCACACATAACGACATCGTTAGCGAGATCGTTGTTGCGTCACAAAATCTGTGACGTTACAATGATCTCGTAAGCGATCTCGTTATGTGTGACTGGACTTTTACTCATTTTTTCAATAAAACAAGGTTAAAAAAAGAACCAAATGTTCAGTTGCTGCCTAATGTTTTCCACCCCTTCACATATATATAAATATACCAAATCTATGGTTCTTTTAGTCCTTTGTACAACAGCATAATATTTTGTCATTCTCCACCCTTCTGTCTAGATAGCATTGTACTCAGAGAGGGACCCCATGAATATTTCTATGGTGGCAGAGATAAAGGGATGCAATAAGTGAGAATAATTGCTTCTTTCAGCTGCTGTACTTGTATAAATTAGTTCAGTACTCTGGGTGTATATATTTCAATGCTAAAATTAAATTAAATCTACCATGTAGAATGTAATAATTCTATTTTATTTTATACTACATACCGTAGTTCACTTTTTCTTCATATAAAGCTATGCCAGTGTTCTTAAAACTGATTTTTAATCAAGAACGTCATCTCCTTGAATATTGATCTGACACTACCAGTCTTTTGTCTTACTTAAAAAGTGTAAATCATTGAAATCAGTGTGTGGAACAATCCCTTCTGACCTGGCTATAGTCAAATAACCTAGGAACAAGGTAGAAAAAAAAATCCAGTCATTCATAATGAACCTTTTCTCCTCACCGACCTCTTGGCAGAGGTTTAGCTAACCTCTATAGTAGGCACAAAACTGGAGAGGCGGAAATAGCCTGAAATATTTTTTTTTGCTAGTGATATGTGGTATTAAAGGGAACCGATCAGCTAAACATGATGTTTACCTGCAGCCATAGTAGTAATCTGCAGGTAAATATTGCTTCTAGTCATCAAAGAGTTACTGGGAAGTTGAATAGTCAGTGATCAATACAAAGTGAGCACATAATAATCACTCCCCTGCTCCTTGACTGACATCTTGTTCTGTAGTGTCATGTGTGCTAAAGACAATCTGTTTGAAGGAAATATAAGAGCAGATAAGGTATTATCTTTTATCATAAATGGCACTATGGCCACATTGGGCTTGCATAGGACGCTGTTCACACTGATACACACGATGCGGAGTGTCTGATAGCTACCCATTGGTCCTGCCACCTGACCAAACGCTGATGCTGCCTTTTATGAGTAGTTTTTATACAAATCTGTTAGGACTCATGAGCATGGGGATCCCCATATAAAAGGTTTTTTTTTTTCATCATACAAACTTTTTGCACTTTTTTATATAAAAGGTTTTTTTGTTCATCATACAAACTTTTTGCACTTTTTTATATTTTTTATATAAAAGGTTTTTTTGTTCATCATACAAACTTTTTGCACTTTTTTATATAAAAGGTTTTTTTGTTCATCATACAAACTTTTTGCACTTTTATATCATCTGCGGGTGCGGTTGGGCCCCTTGGGGTGCTGTTCATCCAGTGGTGCGGATGCATCGTGCTGGGTGGCCCGATTGGTCAGGTGGCAGGGCCAATGGGTAGCTATCAGACACTCCGCATCATGTGTATCAGTGTGAACAGCGTCCTGTGCAAGCCCAATGGCAAGTCACCTCCCACATGTATTGTAGGTAGTGGTGATTTTATCTGCCTGCACCTAGGCTTGCTCCACATAAGGGGGTCTGACTGCAACCTGCTAAGTGTAGTGTTGGTTTTGTATCTGGCAACTGATGGTAGGTTTTTTACTATGGCCACAATGTTCACTGCTCACCTGATGTGGTTGTGGCAACCACAAGCAGTATAAATGCTCAGTACAGCTGCTGCAGGACCCACAGCTGCTGCAGGACCCACACTTCCACATCTATATAGAACAATACCCAAACGGACGGTGTGTTGTGGTCCGCGATGCTGTGTAAGGATGGACACCACAGATGATCTTCAAACAATGGTGCTGTTTATTTATTCAATGCATTTCGGAGCCAGCCATGCTCCTTCCTGAACTATTTCCTGATGAAGGAGCATTCGGGCTTCTGCGTCATGTGATGAAATAGCGTGAGATTTCAAACTCTGGCACTTAGATGCCGGTGTTTGACAGCGCTCGGGAGTCCATCATGTATAGGATTATATGGACAGCGTTATCGCATTATACCATTTCGGTTACGGGGCACTAAGGCTAGGGTCACACTTGGCATGCAGGTTTTCTGCATTTTCAAAACCTGATTTTGTTTTTGGAAATTGCCATTTTATCATCTAAAAAACGCTATGTGTTAACACATGTGTTAACGCATGGTACCTATATGTACCATGCGTTAATGGATGCTTTTCCCATAGGACCCCATGTTATAAAAACGCTATGCTATTTTTACTGCACCTAAAAACACTGCTAGCAGCATTTTTAGGTGTAGTGAAAAAACGCATAGCGTTTTTTAGCAGTGCATTTTGACACTGAATTTTTTGCATGGAAGCCTATGAATCTGTTAAAACCATCAGTTTTTCTAAAATTCTAAGTTGAAAAACTGATGGTTTTAATGGATGCAGAGCTCAAATGTTACCCTAGCCTAATGCTTTTTAACAGACCCCCCTGAATGCATGCCTAGCGCTAATGTGACCCTAGCCAAAGGAAAAGTGCATCCTACTGGAATATTTCTCCAGCTACAATTCTGGAAACCACAAAGGAAGCTAATAGCTCCTATTATAATCATTGTTTTCTATGGAGTACCAGTGGTTTCCATTGCCGATTTGATCAGTCTGAGCTTTGGGACTTTACTTTGTTAAAATCTTATCAAGATGTAAAAAAAAAACAAAGCTCTTCATAGAGTCTAACACCTGGTTAAATGTGAGTATATAGATGTTTTTGGGTTTGACTTTATAATCAGTGTTTGGATAATGCTTCTGGTGACCTTCTCAGGTTCCCTAGAGGTCCATTGGTGTAGATGTGTGTTCAATGAAAAAATGGAAGGTTATTGTACTTTATTTCTTCCTTTCGGACAAGACTGACTTTGTGATGATATATTGATTGTCTTTTATTTGAGTGTACAGGTCAAGGATGGACCGACATCTTCATCAGGACAATTTTATCATCAGGATTAAGATATCAGGAGAAAATTGTCCTGATGAACAGGTTGGTTCAACCTTGAAACGCGTTGACCTATATACTCAAATAAATGACAAATCAATATATCATCACAGAGTTGGCCTGGTTAGAAGGATGGGGAGATGTCTGGAACACAATAACCTTACTTTTTTCAATTGAACACAATTTTAGTTTAGTGACAGATGCCAAGATAACACAGCCAAGTCAACACATACTTTACACCTATGACATCTGCAGATATGCCTTACTGCATACATGGGGGGAGAATATAAAGAAAAATTCAATCCTATATGGTTCAAGCTCTTTTTTGTAAAGGTTTATATGAAACATTGTCATTTGTATTATATTTTCATACAATATCATGATTTTCATTATAATCCTATGAGTGTGGCAAAAGACAGATGGACAAACAAATGTTAGAAAAACTTTGCTGAACACTGGAGCTAGACACTAAAGGGGAACTTTGGTTCATCGACACCAGAAACCCATAATTGACAGCTATCTGTATGAAATTGATGTTTTTAGATGTAATCATTTTTAGAAGAGTGTATAGCACATTTTAAATTTTTATATATTTTTTAAGTAGCCTTATTAAATAAACATCCGGAATTACGGTTAACCAACATTTAGCGTGTGAGTACTCACTTTAGGTGCAAGCCATTGTGAAGGGGTTACTGATAGCGCTGGACCTAAATCCAATAAAATGTTAAAAAACGTTAAGAATATTTCCAGTTTACACCAATAGCTGTTGAATATAAAATTACTAACTTTTTCATTCTTATTAACACCGGGATTTTGATTAAAAAATATAGTAAAGTAATTAAAGTAAAGTAATATAGTATGGTATTTTATTGTATGTGATACCTATATAAACAATATTATTGTAAATGATAAGAAAATAAGCCGTCACTTTGAAGTTCTGTGCTATATTCAGTGGCGGACCTACGGCTTCGGGGGCCCTGGTGCAGCCGGTCATGAGAAGCGGGAGGGGGGGTGCTGGCGGCTGGTGGCGAGGACCGGGGGGGGCGGTGGCGGGGAGCTTTCGGTGCTGGCAGCCGTTTGCTCTCCTACCTACGATGCTGAGCTGGCGTATGCATTACTGGGAGCCGGGATCCTGGTGGACAGGACGGCAGAGGAGAGGAGGGGCAGGATCAGGCTTCGGAAGCAGGAAGCTTCCCTTGCCTGACCCTCCTCTGGCATTGGGTTACGGGGGTCGGCTGGGGGCCCCCCTGCAGGCTTTAGGGGCCCCCTAGCCGGTTGGGCCCTGGTGCAGCTGCACCACGGTAGGTCAGCTATAGATATAGCCAGGTAGGCCTGGCTATATTACTATTGAGCAATTGAAAATGGTAATTTACCTCTGATGGAACTTATAATATTTTTTACATTTAAGGTAGGAAATAAATTACTATTTAGAATTAACTCCTTAACTGCAGAAGATTCTTGTTTTAACTAAATGGTCCAAGCATCATCTTCCGTAAACTAATTAAGAATGGCTAATAAAAAGTTGGCCTAAGATCACAAAGGTTACTAATCTAACGTTGTGACTGCGCTTCATCATTACTGGGGGGGGGGTTAATCACTTTTTTTGTCTTGTGGTATAAGATGCCGTTATTGATGACAAATTCATCAAAATGTTAAGTACGATTCATAAATTTGGCACAAATTCCAAAATGGACTATTGTTCTGTCTTGAAGCTTTTAAACTTTTTTTTATAAAGTCGGAAATTCTAAATTGGGAGAAAACATCTGAACTTGCTAGCTTTCACCAACAAAGCCTAAACAAACTACAGATATTATTATTTATTTATATAGTGTCATTAGATTCCATGACGCTTTTCATATGAAGAGGGGAGAACGCGGACAAGTACAATAAATTTGGAGAGTCAAGTTTACAGATACAGGAGTGGAGGGGATCCTGTCCACAAAGGCTCACAGTCTGCGGTGCGGGTGAGGAAACAGTAGAAGGGGAAGCACCAATCTTGTGACGGTGAGGTGGACGCATCTCAGAGTAGGCAGTAAACTTATCGGAAAAGGTGGGTCTTCAGGTTTCTCTTAAAGGTTCCCAGGGTAGGCGAGTGTCTGATGTGTTGGGGGACAGAGTTCCAGAGTATGGCAGATGCACGGGAGAAGGACATATACTGTAAAATAGACTTAAGAAAAAGCCTAAATAGAATAAACAATTGATTGCACACAAAAAAAGTGCACAACAAACAAAACAAAAAACAGGAGTAAAGGCAAAGATGTATAGGAACCTATTTTGGCACAAAACTGAACACAGACTTTCCAAAAGCTGATGAGAAAGCAAAATCAGTATAATGATCTCTGTACACACTGATGACGGGGGCTGCTTTGTACCTACAGCTTCAGTGATGACATGTCCTATGTGACCTCTGAAGTCCGTGATAAGATGAATTTTCAGACGTGGCCAGTAAACTCAGACCAACAGCAGAAAACTCAGAAGATGAGTATACGGTAATGTGTTTTGTAAAATAAAACATTTTCCACATTTGCAGAGTTCGATGCAGGCCCACATGTAATTTGCAGCTAAATGATTAACACCAAGATTTGTTTTCAGACTTTCACTTCCCCATTGAGATCAATAACAGATTCAACAATCTATCCCTGCTCTTTCCATTGAAAAACTATACTCGATTCTGAATTAATGTTCTGCACTGAAAGGTTAATTTTCTATGCAGAAAAGTGAGATATGTTAGTAAGGCTGGGGTCACACATAGAAATCCGTTTTTGGAAGTGATTTCCATGACCAATCCGTTTTTTTTTGGGTGCTTTTTGAGCCTCCTGCACCTCTGAACGTTTTTGGACTTAAGTCATTCTTTCATTTTTTTTCATTAAAAACGCATATGCGTTAACGCATGCGTTAACGCAGGTGCCTATATGTGCCATGCGTTAACGCATGCGTTTCCCATAGGGCCCCATGTTAAAAACACGCATGCGTTTTTTAACTGATGCCAAAAACGTTGCTAGGAACATTTTTGGCTCAAAAACGGTCATAGCAATGTTTTTAGGTCCAGAAAAAAACGGACAGGGTGTTTATTACATCCAATCCATTTTTCTATCAGTTTTTGGACTTAGAAAAAAAAAATGCTAAAAATGAAGCCAAAAACGGACCAAGGGCTTATGTGTGACCCCAGCCTAAGAATAGCACGTCACTATGAGCCGGTACACACCAGGCTGAGTCAGGCTCTTAGACTGAACTTAGTACACCTGATGACTAAAATAAAATATGGATTGAATGGTTAATGGACTATAGTAACTTGTAGAATATAGAAGCACAACTGCTACTCACCTTTATCACTGTGTCTTCTGATGAACCTTTGAGCATTATAGAAAGATGGGGAGCTAACTAGGGTTAGAATAAAAGCACATAGGGTAAAGGTGTATTTGGAGTCACCTTTTGATCCTTAACTTGGTATTAATAAATAACAATGTGAGTGCCCACGGTTAGGATTAGTAGAGTATTATTGCTTTTTCAAAAATCCTGCACAGTACAGTAATTGCACAGGAGATAGATTAAGGGTACCTTTACATGTCACAATATCTGCTGGCAATATGAAACGATCTAACGTGCGCGTGCACGTTTTTCATGGTCGCCTCAGATCGCCAATGGCGGCATTACACGCCGCAATTTCGCCCTCAACCTAAGGCGGTGTGTCGCCCCGGAAATCGCCTCACCCACAGCGGAATCAATCCAGTCGACTTTCCTCGCCGTTTCACACGCCGCAATCCCCAAAGCAATGTGGGCGTACAAGTTCAGCGCTGCGAGAACAAAGGCATGCCAGACTGGTTTACACCGCGCCCCAAACACGCTCATTGGACAATGCAATAGCGTAACGATTGGTCAGCCTGCTCTGGAAGGCTGGCTAATACATGACGCCATTGAAGATGTGTGTGTTGCTGAACGGACAGCTCTTCAAATATGTTGCCCTGTGAACTGACAGCCAATGGGAACACAGTAGCTACCACCAATCATCGCAGACGGGGCGCGGACTCCAGCACGCTGTGGTATGCCTACGAGAAATCAATAGGCGACACAGATTCCATCACTATCGCCCTATCACACGCCAAAAGCCGGGAATCTCACCTTCATGATTGCCTCTGATTTTGGAGCAGTGCTCTGAAATCAGGAACCAGGCGACAGGCGATTTATCGCCGCCAAATTCCCCAATTACACACCGCAACTGGGAGGCAATTTGACGGCGATAGTTTCAGGGCGACATATCGCCGTCAGGATTTCCAGCAGATATTGCGGCATGTAAAGGTATCCTAAAAGAAATCCCATACCCACTGTGCTTCTTTTTAATGCTGCGTAAATTGAAATGCATTGCGGTTTTCCTATCCGCAGCATGTCAATTTCTGTGTGGACAAATAAAGGGGATGCAGCGAATTTATGCTGAATCCAGAATGCCAGATAATCCTGATCTTGGACCTGCACCCTAAGGGTACCTTTACCTGCCGCAATATCTGCTGGCGATGAGGCGATCTAAAGTGCGGCGTGTAAAGGTACCCTAAGAGTATGAAGTTACACCAAGTCAAATGTACAGTAGAGGATGCACATCTAGAATTTGGGCCATGAAGGGAGCCATATACAATTGGGAAGGACAAGGTTGAGGCAAAGAACTATACTAGCAAGCAGGATGACATAGCAGGAACTATTCTGCACTATACTAGCAACCAGGATGACATAGCAGGAACTATGCTGCTCTAAACTAGCAACAAGGATGACATAGCAGGAACTATGCTGCTCTATACTAGCAAGCAGGATGACATAACTATTACTATACTTCTCTATACTAGCAAGCAGCATGACATAGCTGGAAGTATACTGCTCTATACTACTAAGCAGGATGGACTCTTCGTTCAGTGAGAGTATAAAGGCTTAGGTAGAGACCTGGCCTGAATGAGCTTATGCCGAAGATTTCCAGAATGCAAAAGTGCAGTGACTTCATGTGATTCTCCAGTTGTCATCTAATGCTAGTTGGTGCCTTAAAGGAGTTCTTGATAGACTAAGCCACTGAGATACTAAGGCCACAATTCATCATTTGCATTTTTTTTAAGCAACTTTACTTTTCTTAAAGAGGACCTGTCATACCCTCCCCCCCCCCCCCCCCCGCTACATGGAAATCTAAATGCAGCACTGAATGCAGAATGTCTGCTGCATTAAGGGAAGGTGTCCCCCATGTGTCCGTGTGCTGTGTACCCTGAGATATAGGCTTAGAAAACTTACAGATAGAAGTCATGGAGGTAGTCTCTGTGGCTGGAGTGAGCTTGATTGACTGGGGCCATTCCCTCCCTCTCTGCCTCTCTGTGCTGCTTCTGCTGTGCAGGTTCTGTCCTCCTCCTCTCCTGCTCTCTGTCACTCAGAGCGGATGCAAATCATTTGTCCTGATGTCAGCTCCAGATTCCTGCCCTGGTGTCTGATCAAAGTACAGCAGGAGGCAGCACAGACAGGCAGATGGGGAGTGAATGGCCCCTCAGTCAATCGAGCTGGCTCCTGCACCAAGTAATGCCTCCATGGCTTCTAACTAAGTATTTCTAAGCCTATATCTCGGGATACACAGCACTCAGACACATGGGGGACCCCTTCCCTGAATGCAGCAGACATGCTGCATTCAGTGCTGCATTTAGATTGCCATGCAGCAGGGGGGGTGACAGATCCTCTTTAATGTACTTGCTGATGTATAATGTACCAAATTCCTCAAAATGAAGAATGCTATCCTTGAATTTTGCGGAAAGTCAAAAAGGGCTTCTTCACTGTCATTAACCATTTTGGTCATATTTTAAGCAAATGTCAAATTTGTTTTACAAAATTCCTTAGCAGATGTTACTTTTGAGATCATTCATATAATTAAACAAATGGGGGGGACAACAAGAGTACAGTTGTGCCACATATTGTCATAATTGGTACATCAGGAGAAAAACATCTAGAACTGCCAGACTCTGCCCATAAAGTATTCAAAACAAGCAAAACACAGGGGGACATATCAAATAGAATGGAAAACACACAAATAGAATAATGATTTCTGTGCTAACCAAAAAACGCTCAAAACACAAAACTAAATACAGAAAACCCCCCTAATAAAGACAAAGTTCCAATTTATTAAACTGTACCCCGCTGCTTTGCTGCGTTGTGGACCCCTGTTCCAGATGAAACTGCGTTGTTTGGGTCCTTCCTGAAGTCCGAGGCATTCCTATTTATGCAATTTCCTAATTTATTCTGCAAAATACCTCCACATTTCAAATGACAATGAAGTAATGGGATGTTTGTTTTCGGCAAAATTAAACTAATTCAATGAATTCCAGCTCTACGACTGTGAGGATGAAAAGCTTACGCTCCTACAGCGATATGTTGACCTTTTCCATATATTCTACGTGAAAGTATATTTTGTTGCTATGGTAACTAATAAACACTTAAGTGATTCTGGCTTTGAAAATAGACAAAAAAAAAGAAAAAATGAACATACAGGTGTCGTTGTAAGTCCCAAAGGTTAAATCAATATTTCTATCTTGGATAATACATGTATAGCTATTTTCACTTGGTTCTTTCTCTGCATCCTTTCCTTGTCCCCTAACTTCATTAGTGAGCATTGTTCTTCTGTTTTCCCTTTTGTTAATTTTCGCTATGTGCATACTCTACATTTTTGATTAAGGTTGGCAGGAAGGAGAGGTAGATATTCATTATACGCATTGCTCTTCCATCAGTTACTATGACTACATGATTGTATCAGCACAAATCCAATGCATTTGTCTCCCAGGCATAGCCTTTTTAAGTTGATAGTGTAAAAATTTCATAAACCCTTGTTGAACTGTGTATAAGATACACAGCCAGCTCCTGATGATGTGTTACCTATGTCCATGTACAGAGCTGAGTGCCAAGGTTCTAAATGTTACTGTACGGCTATGTTCACACAGGGCGTTTTTGGTGTTTTTTTCATTGGTTTTATACAAATCCATGGTCATAAAAATAATCTTTTTACAGTACCAGCAAAACCTATGAGATTCAAGAAATCTCCTGCACACAGGCACCTGCTTCTTTTTTTTCCTGACTGAAATGGCAATCAGCTTGGTTTTTGCTGCCTTTTTAAAAGAAGTGTGCTGCCCCAGGGTATATGGGGACTCGGGTATCTGGGCCCTTGCCGAGGATGGGATGTCACTGGTGGCCTGTCCAGACCCGTGCCCTGGGGGGCTATGCCTTTAAAAGGGGGTAATATAAATGGGAATAAAGTTTGTCATGATGCCACCTGGGACCACTTCCTTTGGCTCACCCCCTTGGTTGATTGATGGCCATAGGGTTGGGCAAACAGTTTCACAGCTCTGGCTAGGCTCTCCCATGGCAAGGGGCTGAGGCACACCCCTGGGTCTGCACATTGTCCTTTCACATCTTTAAACCGCCATCTTGGGGTTCCCGGTAAAATGGCGGGAACCCGTTCTCCGTGCCGTGTTTAAAGACTGTGACTTGCGAAAGTTCTCTTTAAGCCAAGTTTTAAAGTTCATCAGGGCACACAATACGTGTTGAGTACGGGTTGGTTCGATTCCTGTTCATGAATGCCAGGGAAAGCTGTGCCGCCCCAGGGTATATGGGGACTCGGGTATCTGGATTCTTGCTGAGGTTGGGATGTCACTGGTGGCCTGCCCAGACCCATGCCCTGGGGGCTATGCTTTTAAAAAGGGGGTAATATAAATGGAAATAAAGTTTGTCATGATGCCACCTGCAGATTCTGGTGACTGGACACCAGCGTCCCTTCAGTCCTCTGGAGGGTGATGGTATGGCAGCCTGGATGGAACAGCTCCCTGCAGGTGGAGCTGGGCCTCCGGGGCAGTTGTGCACCAATGATGGAGATGCCGTCTGTTGACGTAAATTATCAGCAATGCAGTAATAGGACAAACACATGGAGACTCTGTCACTCTACCCGGGTACTTTACAGGAACAATTCTGATGACAATGCAGTTCACAGTGAAAACAAACCGTCTTTTTCGTGAGGTAGCCAGCCGGGTAGTCATAGTGGGCTGCAAGGTCTCTCGGAGATTCACGTTTTATGCCTTCACTAGACTATCCCAGGTCCTGCTGCTGATTCTGGTCCTTGCACTACCCCCTTACTACCAGGCCGTTGGGGTGCTGTTGAGTTCCTATGCTTCTTAGCTCATAAGAAGGAGGGCTCGACCTTTCGTGGGTGATCCTGGTGTGGCGGTGCTGTATGGACAGGGTGTCGGGGCTGGTAGACTGACCTGCAACGGCCGGTATTGGCAGCTCAGTGGCTAGACTCCCTGCACCGCGTCCTCAGAGTCGGCTCCTCGTGGTGGACCAGTGTTCCCCCCAGAATATGGGTGCTCCAGTATAGGGGTTCCCTCTCTCTCTTCCTGGGCTGCCTTTCCTTCTCTCAGGCCCCCTCTCTCAGAGACCCCTTTCTTCTCCCCAGGGCAAACTAGAACTCCCCAATTTTCTACCTCCCTCCTCCCCTAACTCTCCCCCCAGGGACTGGGCTCCAACCATTTGCCTAGGCTTGAGTGTGGGAGTGCTGGGATGGGAGCCTCCTACAAACCTTCTTTCCCATTGTGACAGGGATAACCACACACTCTTTTATGGGTGCAGTACCCCAACTGTGACGCCTGAGCATGGGGTGCCACAGAAGCAGCATGTCAATTCTTTCAGGGTGTGCTCACGATCAGGAATTGCAGCATTTTGGATGCTGCGTATTGAAAGCTGCATCCAAAATGCTGGGTTATACAGTCCAAGTATAGTGGATAGGATTTCAAGAAATCCATGCTCACTATGCTTCTCCCCACCGCAGCATGTTTTCAGCTGTGGTTCAGGTTTTTGGACTTCACCATCTCTGTTAATTTAATGCTGCGGAGTCGGAAGCGGTCACCTTTGGGTGCACGCAGGGAAAAGCCGCCCTGCACCCACTGCAGTTGGTGAGTACAAGGCAGCTTCGGTCTCTCTGGTGGTTCCTGCAGATCCAGAGGTGCTACGTCCAACACACAGTGCCTCCAGATTGTGAGCACATACCCTTGTTGATTTTGCTGCTTTTTTTCAACCATTGAAAGCAATGAAGAGTGAAAACATGCACAGCTGCATTTTTGGTGCATTTTTGATGCACTTTTATGACAAAACTGCAGCACAAAGTGCAGCTTTTTTACTGCCAAGAGACCAGGGTTTACTGCAGTAAAAAATGCTGCAAAAATGCTCCATTTGAACATAGCCTTAATGTTACCCGGCACCATATAAATACTCCAATATTATGAAAATATACCATATTTTTCAGATTAGAACATACACTCCCCCCTCAAATTGGGGGGGATAATGGGGCTGGGTCTTATAACCGAATCTTGGCTTTTTTTACATACTGTGCGGGTGTTGCTGCGGTGAAGCGGAGGTGCAGGAGGCAGGGTCCGGGATCTGGAGCTGTGGGGGTGTCATGGCAGTGTGTGGTAATGGCCACCATTTTCCATGAGCTTGTCTACATTGGCAAGCTGCACCTAGGCCTCCACCATCCAGGACTTCCAGAAATTGGCTATGGATTTCGATCTACCCATTTTCCGCCTTTGCGGGCATTTTCTGTAAGTGATGGATGGTGGAGGCCTAGATGCAATGTATGCAGGCACATGGAAAATGGTGGCCACCATCGCACATTGCCGCGACACCCCTGCCACTTTGGGCCCGCAGCTTTGGCCACATCCTCAGTGGACACTGCCTCCTGCACCTCCTCTCCACCATCACAATCTCCCCTCAGTAAGCCATGGTAGATCCAAAATGGGGAGGCCATGTACAAGACTGAGGCAGTGGTGGACCTTGACCCCGGAGGGCCCTGGTGCAGGAGCTGCTGGTGAGGACCGGGAGGAGAGTAGCGGGGGGGGGTGCTAGTGAGCGTCGGTGAGGAGCTGGGGAGGGGGGTGTGCTGTGGGTGATGCGGCTCCTACCTGCTGCACCAAGCCGCGCTTTGAAGTCCTGGGAGCCGGGGCGGCAGAGGAGAGGAGGGGCGGGATCAGCCATGGGAAGCAGGAAGCTTCCCTCAGTTACCCTCCTCTCCTCTCTCCTTTTACACAGGTTCATGGGGTCGGTTGGAGGCCCCCCTGCCCCTAGCCAGTCGGGGCCCTGGTGCAGCTGAACCAGCTGCACCACGGTAGGTCCGCCCCTGGACTGAGGGACATATATACCAGGATGGGGACGTATATACAAGGAAGTAGGATGTATATACTAGAATGGGGGACATATACACTGATTGTAAGATGGACATATACATTTTAAGATGGACCCATTTATTATTAACTAGAACTATAAGTAGCATGGTGTAAGGCATTCTGTGCCTTGGCATCTGTGCCATTTCAAAGTGGCATTTTTAAGTGGAATATTCAGAGATAGACCAGAGATGGATTATGCTGTGATGGCCTGACCTGACTGTACATCTTTTTCTTCTTCTATCACAGGTACGGAAAGAGACTTCATAGTGACGTATCCAACCTCCACTGTATCCAATCTGACTGTGTGCCCCTAATGTATTTTAATGGTACGGAAAGAGACTTCATAGTGACGTATCCAACCTCCACTGTATCCAATCTGACTGTGTGCCCCTAATGTATTTTAATGGTACGGAAAGAGACTTCATAGTGACGTATCCAACCTCCACTGTATCCAATCTGACTGTGTGCCCCTAATGTATTTTAATGGTAAGGAAAGAGACTTCATAGTGACGTATCCAACCTCCACTGTATCCAATCTGACTGTGTGCCCCTAATGTATTTTAATGGTACGGAAAGAGACTTCATAGTGACGTATCCAACCTCCACTGTATCCAATCTGACTGTGTGCCCCTAATGTATTGTGATGGTATAACATATTCTCCCATCTACTTTGGACCTTAGAAATATGCTTTTTTCTTTCTCCTCCTGCCCTTGTCTCTGTCTCCTGCTGATCCTGACCCAAACTTTCCTCTTAGCAGTAATTTGTTAATTGACCCCTGGTGTGATGAATCCTTCTCCTCTGACCCCTCCCCTCTCCCTACCTGGCATATTGTTTGTTGCTCACTAGAACTATAAGTAGCATGGTGTAAGGCATTCTGTGCCTTGGCATCTGTGCCATTTCAAAGTGGCATTTTTAAGTGGAATATTCAGAGATAGACCAGAGGTAACCAGAAGGTAACAACTCTACCTATTTACTACCTTTCAGTACTTTACTTTGCCCATTGCATCAAAATGTCGTTCATTTCAATGCTTTTATATCTATGTGCATTAGTCATCCACTTTTATCGCCCCATTCCCCCTCCATCACCCTTTATCCACATCAGCTCCTCTCTACTTCCCTTTACTATGTCCAGCTCCCATACTCTCTTCACCCTACTCAATAATCTAAGCCCGTCATATTCCAGGGTCTTGCCTCAACAAAAACAATGTCATAGAGCCAAACATTACTCCCTCCTCCTCTTTCTACTACTGCTTATGTCAGGCGATATTTCTCCCAATCCTGGGCCACCCTCTTCCAGCTTCAACCCCCCACCACACACCTCACATAGAAATCCCAGTAACCTTATTAGCATTACCTGCACACCTCCATCTCCTTCTTTTAACTGTGCCCTCTGGAATACACGGTCCGCATGCAACAAACTTCTCTTTATCCACAACTACTTTCTCAGTAACTCTCTTAACCTTTTGGCCCTTACTGAAACCTGGATCCAGGACTCAGACACTGCCTCCCCTGCTGCTATCTCCTACGGCGGTCTGCACTTCTCTCATTCCCCGAGACCTGGAAACAGACGTGGTGGTGCAGTTGGCCTACTCCTGTCCCCACAATGTACTTTCCAGGTCATCCCCCCCGCTCCATCACTCTCATTCCCTTCTTTTGAGGTTCACACCATTAGGTTGTTCCGTCCCCTCTCCCTCAGAGTAGCGGTGGTGTATCGCCCCCCAGGTTCAACCACCCACTTCCTCGACCACTTCTCCGCATGGCTGCCGCACTTCATGTCCTCAGAATTACCAACCCTCATCCTGGGAGACTTTAACATCCCCATAAACAGCCTCAACTCCACATCTGCATCCCAGCTCCTAGCTCTAACCAATTCTCTTGGCCTCTCGCAACTCTCAACCTCCGAGACACATAAGGATGGTAACACCCTTGACCTGGTCTTTACCCGACTCTGCTCTTCCTCCTCCTTAGACAACTCATCTCTTTCTCTCTCTGATCACAACATTCTCACCTTCACACTCTCAAACCCTCGCCCATCACAGCATAGTCCGACCTATCACACATTCAGAAATCTACAGGCCATCAACCCTCACACATTCACAGACTCTCTTCTCTCATCACTGTCCCCAATCTCCTCCTTCTCCTGCCCCAATCTGGCTGTGAATTACTACAATGACACTCTCAAAAGTACCCTGGACCAAGTAGCACCCCTCACCCTTAGAACCTCCAAACGCAGAGTAAAACAGCCCTGGCTCACACCACAAACTCGATTCCTCCAGCGATGCTCGAGGAGTGCCGAACGCCTATGGAGGAAAAGTCGCTCACCAGGAGACTTCATCCATTATAAATTCATGCTAAAAACCTACAACTCTGCCCTTCACCTCGCCAAACAGACCTACTTCACCACCCTGATCTCCTCACTAGCCAACAATTCAAAGAAACTTTTTGACACCTTTCACTCTCTCCTCAGTCCGAAAGTGCAGGCTCCTATCACTGACCTCTGTGCTGACGATCTGGCCTCTTACTTCACAGAGAAAATAGAAAACATCCGTCAGGAAATCAGCTCCCAACCTTCAAGTGTTTCTACTCCCATCTCTCCCCACATCCCCTCTGGCTCACTCTCCATTTTTGACCCAGCCACAGAAGAAGAATAGTGATGGGCGAATCCTAAATTACTCGGACTCGCTTGACTCTACCGAGTCCGAGCCCGGGACTCGCTACTCGTTGCGAGTCTAGCGAGTCCAATGTTAATGAATGGGGAAGCGAATAATAGCGAGTAATGTGTGATTTAAAAATCGCAGATGTGTGTCGGAAAGCGCTCGCATTGCCGTGTCGGAAGCCCCACTGGCAACTGTATTTTGCTTCTGTCTCCGAGGCCAAAGTCGCATGTGTTGGAGGCGAGGCAAGCGACTTTCTGCAGCAAACCCCATGCTTTGTGCAAACAGGAAATAAGCCGACTCGAGCTTCCTGGCTGGACGCGCAGAAAGTCACAGCGAGGAAGCATGGCTCCTGTCGACACCCTGCAATTAATTGCTCAGGTGGAGGCTCGGCCCCTGCTTTGGCTGCCCACTGACCCTGCATATGGGGATAATGTCCAGCGGACTACGGCCTGGAGGGAGATCGCACAGGGCGTTTTCCCAACGTTTCATCGTTGTGGCCATGATGTGCAGAGCAATATGGGTGAGTTAAATGTGTTCACACGTTATATTGCATTTACCGTATATAGTCGTGTATAAGCCGACCCGTGTATAAGCCGACCCCCCTACTTTAGCCCCAAAAAAGTGGGAAACCATATTGACCGCCATTCTTGTATACAGCGGCTATCACTGTTAGACATCCCCCCAGCAGAGTATACAGCTCCACCTGCAGAGTATACAGGCCCCCCCAGTGTGTATATATGCCACCGATATTAGGGTATACAGCCCCCCCGTGGGTACACAGGTCCCCCAGCACTGGGTATACATGGCCCCCAGTGGTTATACAGGGCCCTCATAGTAGGGTCTACAGCCCCCCCGTGGGTATACAAGACCCCAGCAGTGGGTATACAGGGCCCCCGTGGGCATACAAGGCCCCCATAGTAGGGTATACAGGGCCCTCAATGTGTTATAATGCGCCGTTGCATGGTTGCCTATATTTGGATGGGTTCACAATAGTACACTTAGTTTAAGGGCTGTTCCTCCTGGCTCTGAAGGCCAGGGGGTTGGGTGTATATAAATACCACTAATGAGCGGAGTCTGGTGCCCGCACTATTACATTCTCTATGCGTTGACATGTGCCCTGCCCCATTTGTGATTGTGGCCACGTGAGCTCAATGTCCGTAATGCTGTTGATGATGTTCCACACTGTCGTTTCCATGTGCCTTGTATACACATTTCACACACAACATGATTAAAATGTTATTGTTGATTTGTACACATACTTTTAGTGTTTCAAATGTTAAAGAGGTCTAAACCCGGTTTGAAATCATTTCACAGTTGACCACATTATGAAGCGCTGGAGGAGCTGCCGCGACCAATTTAAGCGGCAACACCGGAGGATCATGGAGGGGGGCCCGGAAGCTGGTCACGGGATAATATATTGCCACTATGAACGGCTGTCATTTCTGGAACCGGTGGCCCGTATGCCAAGGTATGTGTCTGCCGCACTGTTGTTTACTATTATTGTTATTATTATTTTTTAATATAGCGCCATTAGGTTCCATGGCACTTTACATGAGGATAAGGGTTAACGACAAAAAACAGTCCATGAAGACAATCAGGTCATACAGGTACAAGAGGAGAGGACCCTGTCCACGAGGGCACACAATGTACGTATGAAGCTCTATAATGAGTGTGCTGGTTTACATACCCACACAGGGGTTTGTTTCTGCCATGGTGCAACACAATTCTATTACCTTTGGCAATGATCCAGGACATACACATTTATAGTCACATTGTGACGTTTGGACAAATAAGCAATGTTCTGCAGGGTGGTCAGACACAATGTTCCGTGACCTCACAATTAGCTAATATTGTTGGCATGTTTGTGGAACAAAGCCATGTTCTTCCCTCCAATGGCCTCTAAGGTGTGTGGCCCTGTCTGGTTTGCCTGTCATAAGCCTCAGTTGTATCAGTTCCTAATGGCCTCGACTTGCATAAGGGCCACATACATCCCTACACATTTAGTTGTGGGTGTTTTTTTCGGCAAAATAACGTTGCAAGGATATACCCCTTTTGCACTAAACTGTTTGTACACCATCCCAGATTGCTGACACATTCACACACATTTCAGAACATACCCTGTATCACTACAAATATGTGTGGTTCAGTTTTCCCATGGGTTTATTTGGGGCTGCAAGGTGATGGTGTAGATATTAGGGCCCACATGTGAATTTTACTTTTTTTGTCGTTAACTCATGGCCACATTACGAATCCTCCGGAAAACATAGCGTATTAATGCTGTATTAAATCAAACTAAAGAGGGCCATATTTTAAGTGCAACAGCCTTTTATGTCCAAGGTCCTTTAGGAAACCCGAGGTTTGTCCTTGCTGTTCCCGTTTTTTTGTTCGGCCCCGTTGGAATAACTAAAACTGTCCATCTGTGCATACCACCTTGTTTGGCACCAACGATGTGTGACCAGCTGCTCAAAGACAACCCCATACTCTATGTCCATTACAGTCGTTTCAAATCCCAAGCCATCTGTTTGTTGTGTTTTATTTACCAAGACATTCCTGATTAGCATACATGGCAGCAACAAGGAGTGTAGGCCACTAACGCCAAATGCTCATGTGTCACCTATGCTGCAGGACTCCATTTCCTGTCTTGCTCACCTGCCCTATAGATCTGGGTTATGTGCATTGAGACCAAGGCCGTCCACACTGTGTGTTTTTGTGTCCATCTGATGGCAAAGAACCCTGAATAATGTGTTTGCCTCACAGTGTCAGGCTATAGCTTTGTCCACATAAAGTTTCCACAAAAAGTCAAAACAATAGTTGTGGCCACTAATATGTCTTCAAGTGACTACATAGCTGTCCTGCCTAAGTCAGGGCACAGTGTAATAGTGCAGACTAATTTTAAAATTTGTAATGTAATGGCAAAAAATCGTGGAGCAACAGTACCCACACATACAATATAGTTTGAGGCATGAGCCAAAAATGTCATTAATTTATTTGCTGCAATTCCATCTTAAGGGCAACAATGAAAAGACACAGAATACACAGATACACTGAGTCAAAAAAGCGTGCACATGTTATGTTTGGCCTATGGTTTTGTTTCCAAAGGCAACCCATTCACCAAATGTTTTTTATTTTTACCCACAGAGCTGCTCACTTTCGGAGGCGGCGTTGGAACCCGCCACCACAGCTGCCTGAGGAGGGGAGGGAGGCCCCTCAACCCCCACCAGATGAGGAGGAGGGAGTAGCACCACCACCACCACCGCCGCCACCACCACCACCACCGCCACCACCACCACCACCGCCGCCACCACCACCACCACCTTTGGGGCCGCAGATACAAGAAGAGGAGGATGAAGGGCCACACCAGCGCCCTCCAGTGCCGACTGCCAGCAGCAGTGTGGGGAGTCACTGGAACCCCAGCAGCCCTGCTCTGATCCCGGGGGCACCACAAGACCGCAGAGGACAGTGTAGTGCTGACTTTGCCCGCAGTCTCATACCGTTCTTGGATGACATTCCATTCGAGAGACGACTGCGGGCATGGTCAGCAATACACATTGTCCTCGATGCGTGTAGGCCCCCAAACCATCCTGGGCAGGTGTTTGATTTTTTGGAGGAGTGGCGGCTCAGCAGATCAAACATCCTGGACAGGGCCACACCCCGGGACAGGTATGTTGCGACCCAGAGGTGGTGTCCAAGAATCAGTGGCCTACCAAGCCAAGGCCAACCGGCCCAGATGCCCCAGCCTACAGGCTTCCAACCACTGGGTGAGGTACTGCATGGGGCCCTGGATCTACTCAACGACCAGGGTGATGGTGCCACGTTACAGCCAAGGCCGGAGGATGCGGCAACCTACCACCAGCTGTAGACCCCT